>CM042480.1:8805000-9405000 GCA_023621385.1 Quercus gilva | reverse complement strand
GCATCGCTTTTTGGACTTGTTTGTGGATGTGCATAACCCCTTATCTACTTGTTCCAATTAGGTCCTTGAGGAGTCATTGTGTATCACCACTGATTATCTGTGGAGGAGAAGGTCGTAATGGCTACATTGAAAGTGGAATCAATGGAGGTTGAATGCTGCCAATTGAAGAAGGATTTGATTGCTGTCATAAACGAGAGGAATGAGGCGAACCAAAAAATAAAAGAGCTTACTAAGACCTTACGTGTGGAGAAAGCTTTGGTTGTCTATGTTAGGACATATGTGTTCACATGTTAAGAACATATGTCATATTTTATGTAAATTGGCTAATCCTTTGACAAAACGCACTCTACTTGTAATTGGGTAGTTCTAGGTGTTTTTAATACTTCAAGAAACAAGTTTTCAAGATCAAGTGTTGAAGTCATCAAGCCTGTCCAAGAAAAAGCAAGTCGAAGTGCAAAATTTTTAAAGCTCGACACCTTCTCGATAGCTACCTCGACACCTGCTATCTGTCGAGATTTAAAAAGTCAGAATTCCAATATGATTTTCTTGGGATCCGTGAATGTGTTTTTGGGCCTTCTTTTCTTTTAACCCTAAACATATAAAAGGATTATTTTAAGAGCCGTCAACATAGACACAAGTTGCATAAGCATTGAGCAATCCTTGTTCAAGCAAATTGTGATCTAAGACGAAGTTCTTGACCTAGTTCATCTTCTTCAAGAAGTTGCTGTGTACTTTGCACCGTAGGGTTTTGTGACCAAGCATCTTCCTGATCTTCATTGCATAGGATAATCTGAAGAACTTTGCAGCCAACCTCTCTTCCTAAAGTTGGTGTTTGAAGTCGCGTACTGGGATCCGCGCATCTGGTTAGTCACGTACTTGGGAGCCGTGCATAAAAAGGGGGAACTGTCACTACAGATCAAGTTCGATTGGGTATTGGGGTAAGAGTTCAACTGTAGGTTGATAAGGTACTTGAGATTCCTTATTTGTAACTGCTTGATTTGATAATAGTGGAGTTTCGGGAGTGGTGACCTGAAAATCACCCGGTGGGGTTTTTGCCGTTAGGGTTTTTCCCCATTCGTGAACAAATCACCGTGTCATTTATTTTCCGCTGCATATTTAGTTATTCGGTGATTTGTTTGTGCTGCCACGTATTTGCATGTTAAATTGATTAATTAATAACTTGGCTAAATTAATTAATTAGTTTAAATCATAAGGGGTCATTCAGTTTGTGGCCTATCAAGTGGTATCAAAGCAGGCACACTCTGATTAGGTTAATCTTTGCTGTGTTGATCCATTGACCCCTGCTGTCATGGATAGAGGACAATCCCTCATTATACCTCCTTTATTTGATGGGACTAACTATGCCTACTGGAAAGTACGCATGAGAGCTTTTTTGCAGTCCTTAAACGAAAAGGTGTGGCATGCTGTTGAGATTGGCTGGACCAAGCCAAAAGAAGCGCCGGCCGATTGGGATGAAGCCAAGATCAAGGCGGCAAACTTCAACAGCAGAGCGTTGAATGCCTTATTTAGCGCAGTCACCAATGAGGAGTTCAAGAAGATATCCTCAACAGAAACTGCTAAGGAGGCGTGGACCATCCTTCAGACAACCTATGAAGGAACAAAGGCTGTCAAAGATTCAAAGCTACAGAGGCTCACTACTAGCTTTGAAGAGATAAAGATGGAGGAGGATGAGTCGTTTGATGAGTTCTATGCCAAGCTTAAGGACATAGTGAACTCAGCCTTCAATCTTGGGGAAACCATCCCTGAACCCAAGGTTGTAAGGAAGGTGCTCAGATCTCTACCTGAGAGATTTCATGCCAAGATTACGGCAATTGAAGAATCAAAGGACATTGATAAAATTCCTTTGACTGAGTTGGTTGGGAACTTGCAGACCTACGAGCTAGGGTTATCAAGAATAGGCAAGTCAACCAAGGGCAAGAGCATGGCCCTGAAGGCGAAGAGCAGTGATACAGATGAGTCTTCCGATGATGAAGATTCCAAGATGAAGTCCTACATTACAAGGCAGTTCAAGAAGTTTATGAAGAATGCCAATGGGAGGAACTTCGACAAGGACCGAAGGCAATCCAGCTCTTCACAGTTCAAGAGCCAAGATAAAGGAAGGAAGGATGCCAAGGATGGCGGTTAGTACACTGTTCCGGCAGGACCAAAATGTTTTGGGTGTCATGGGTTTGGACACATGAAGAATGAGTGTCCTACATATCTGAAGAGCATTGGAAAGAGTAAGGCTCTTGCTGCAACCCTGAGTGACACTGAGCCTGAAGATGATTCCGATAGTGAAGATGACGGAATCTTAAATGCCTTCACTGCCACAGTTAATCCTACTGAAGGGATTGTTGAAGAAGTGGAACAGGAAGAAGAATTGGTGGATGCTGAATGCGAGAAGATGGATGACAAAGATGATATCCATTCAGCCTATGAGAAGCTATACAAATTCTCAGAGAAGCATGAGAAGTTATACAGGCTGGCCACCAAGAAGCTCAGTGATGTGGAACTTGACCGTGAAGAGTTGTCCACAAAGTTTGATGAAGCAAATCAAACTATTGGAGCACTGAGGTTTGAAAACAACTTCCTGGCTGAGAAGACCAAGAAGCTTGAAGCAGAGCTATTTCAAGTCAGAGCTCAACTGGAGAGGACTTCAAGTGCAAAACTTGATGAGATGCTCAGCAACCAGAAATCTGCTTCAGATCGAACAGGTTTAGGGTATGGTCTTTCTTTCTCTAACTCTGCTTCTACTAGTTCTACTGTTTTTGTTCCTCCTGCTAATACTGTTAAAATTGAGAACATTGATGTTAAAACTGAATTAGTTAGTGAGAACGTAGACAAGGGTAAATCCATTTTAGGAGCACCCCCTAAATTAGAAAAGAAAGATGCTAAACTCCCTAAGGATAAGAAGGCTAACTCTCAAAAGCCCTCATGTTCCTTTCGAACTTGAACGGGTGTAATCCTTCCCCCTCACCGCCGTTTCAAAGTCTTAATCAAAGGAAAGGTTCTTCCAAGGCGTGGAAGAAAAAGGACTCTAAGTGATTTTATCACTTTCTTCTCCCTTCTTGTTTATCTTGTTTGTTGCATTGCTTGTGTGTTTTGCATTTTTGCTGAGTCAGTCTAGTTTTATGCATTGTTTTTGTTTTTCTTAACATGTCTTTGTGTGTTTACTTTCAGTTTTGTTTATTTTGTTTTTCATATAAAAAATAAAAAAAAATTGAAAAATTGAAAAATACAAAAACAGTGTGTGTTTTGTGTACTTTGGTACTTGTGTACCTTAGATGGCCAATGAAACAAAGTTTTCTAAACTTTGTATCTCTTGTAGCTTAGATGAGCATCTTTATGCACAACTAAGCAAGTGAGCTTTGTGGCTCTTATTTGTGATGAGTAAGATTAGGTTATTTCTTAGACTTAACACTCATATCATTCTTTTTGACGGGTAGGACTAGAAAATCCTAAGAGAAAGGCATAAATAACCATCTCACCACTGTTGCCCGCCAATCATTAATGACATCTGTATGCTTCGGCATAGCAAAAGTGTGATGTCAATGACATTTGTGTGCTTAGGCATAGCAAAATTGAAATGTCAAAATATCAATGGGTATTTCTTTTCTTTCTCATAAGCCCATGTATGATATGTTTAAAAAGAAAATATGCAAAGAAAATAAAAAGCAAAAAGATTAAAAATGCTTTAAAAATGGTTGCAAGCGTGTATTCTAGGAGATGTGGGAGTTATAGGATGTACCTCGAAGGTGATAGTCCCCATCAAACAGTTATGATTGTGTGTGAGATAAAGTTATTTTCTCATATCTCAGATCGTCATAACATGTATACACATATGCAAATCTTACGATGTTTTTCACACACAACACGCAATATTCTTTGCTACTTTTGATACATGTGCAGGTACAATGTGATTTGGCCATCACAAAGGCTTACATGTGCTTTTGTATGCTCACTAAACTGTCATGACTTATTTTTGAAATATAAAATTGGTTAGACTTGTTTAGTGTGTGTGTGTGTTCTTGGAAGATTCATGTGCTTAAATTTTCATTGAGAGATGATTTTTGAGAGCTTTTTATGTTGGTTGGATCTTGGTTGAGGTGTTTGTCTTGATTGCATACTTGTTTGTGTTTTTCTCATCTCGAAAAACTGCTTTTCTCTGCTGGCTCGACACCTCCTCGACACCTCCTCGATACCTGATCAGCTGTCGAGATTTTCAAGCCTTTTTCTTATCGCAATCTCGACACCTCCTCGACACCTGGTGGATCGATCGAGAAAATCTCTGTCTCCTCGATACCTCCTCGACACCTAGTCGATCGATCGAGCTTCTCTATTGGTTCAGCTGTTTGGTACCTCGATACCTCCTCGATACCTTAGCTGTCGATGGCCAAAACCTCGATACCTACCTCGACAGCACCCTCGATACCTCTCGACACCTCAGCTGTCGAGATTTACTGAGGTGTCTATAAAAGGTCTCGTCGCGATTTCTCTCTCATTTCTCGATCTCTCTTCGATTTGTCCGAGGCGGTTCATCTTCCTTGTGCACTTTTCTTCAACCTAATCTTCATTCCAAGTGATTTTCAGCCTTTCTTGCTTCAAATCAAGTGGTATGATCTTCTTTTCATTCCTTTTCATGCATTTCATGATTTGAATCTTAGGTTTTGGAATTATTTTTGAAAACTTTGGGGTTTTTCAAAATTGAAGAGTTTTTCTTGAAATTTTGGGTTAGTTTTTCACTTAAATGTGTTTAAAATGTCATACATTGCATTCCATGTGCATTAAAATGATATTTTTCATGCATTTAGTTGTGTGATTCTTGTCTGTGTGCTGCTAGGATTGGAATAGGCTGAGCCCATGATGCTTTTTATGTTTGCATGTCACATGATCATGCATTCCCATGCATACGTCCATTTTGTTCAACTTATTTTGATATTTGAACTGTTTGGGACTTTTCTGATTGTCTCCCTCTCTATCTCTTTTCTCATTCTTTTACGTTAGTTGCATCTATGGCACCTAAACGTAAATCCACTCCGGCTCGGAACCCTCTACGTTCTGGAGCTTCTTCATCTTCTGATACTGCTCCTCATAATCTTCGGTTCCGTGATGGAGATGCCTACAAGGCATTTACTGAGAACTTTTCTAAACGAGGTGTTCATTCGGAACGCCACGTTGTTCTGGCAGACTTTGCCGACACTGACCTTCCCTCTGTCATTCACAGTAGGGGATGGGGGTCACTGTGTGACATCCCGGTCACCTGTCCTCTCGTGCTGATTCAGGAGTTTTACTCCAACATGCACGGGATTGATCGTTCAGTACCTCTCTTTTTCACTCGCGTTCGAGGTACGTGCATCCCTGTCACACCGCAGCTAGTGGCGGATGTGCTTAGGGTTCCTAGGATAGAGTTTCCTGACTATCCTACATGTGAGCGACTGAGGACTGTGTCCAAGGATGAGCTCATTTCTGCTTTTTGTGAGCGCCCTTCTGACTGGGGTGAGCACCAGTACACATCATGTAGACCTTTTGCTAAAGGTCCTAGGTTCCTTAACATGGTGATGACTTTTGTACTTCATCCTCTCTCTCACTATAACTCTATCACAGAGCCTCGTGCTCATTTCTTGCTATCTCTACTTGAGCATCTCACAATAGATTTTCCTTCTCACTTCATTTTCTCTATCATTGATGTTCATTTAGATGCGGCGTCCCGTGATAAGCTCATCTTTCCTTCCGCTATCACGAGGATTCTACACCATTTTTCCATCCCTTTTCCTTCGTCCGACCACTTCACACACATATCTGCTATAGATGCCGCTACCGTAAAACGTAGTGAGGCACAATTCAAGGCGAGACAGCCGGATTCCACTCCTCCCTCCCGTTCGGCTCCATGCAGATCTGCTCCATCTACATCGGCTCCTCCTTCTTCTTCAGGCGATGTATCTCTTGGAGACATTATGGCGCAGCTGCAGCGCATGGATGCTCGCCTCGATACACTCACCACTGAGTTGTATCAAGTGAATGTTCGTGTTGGTCGTATTGCGCGACGGCAGGCGACCATGGGTGGTTTTGCTTCTGAGGCTTCTCCTTCACCACCTCCTCCAGTGGCTTCAGATTCTGACTCTGAGGATGATGATGATGATGGTGATGACGATGATGCTTCAGATGATGATGATGGAGATGCTAGCTCTACTGATGAGATGTCTACATGACACTCTACCCTTTGTCATTCGTGACAAAAAGGGGGAGTAGTTTTGGATTATGAGAGTAGTCATCTTAGGGGGAGAGTTAGTATAGGACAGTTTTGATAGGGGGAGTGTTCATATTTTTGAGGGATGTAGTGAGATTTTGATGTATCTTTTTCTTTTCTAGTCTTGATAGATACATTGATCTTGTATATGAGGTCTTATGACCAGTTTTACATACATTGTACTTATCTTTCTTTATATGTGGATGTATGTTTTTCTTTTTCACCTATCTCTTCATGTGTTGTTTCTTTTCTCTCTTTATACACATGTTCTTTATATTTGTAAGCAATCTATTTAATTTCTGTTTCACACAAGATGCCTTGATGAGTTTTGTTTAAAAGTGTTTCAGAAATACAGGTTGTCAAAGTCTACTTGCCATAAACTCTCTTCTTGCAAAGTTTTTCAAGAGTTTGTGTTAGGATAGATTTTATTGTATGTAACAAGTGAATATGAGTTGAGTGATTTATGACTTCTCTCATATGTTCATTTGTTTGTTGTGGTTTTGTCACGGATTGCCAAAGGGGGAGATTGTTAGGACATATGTGTTCACATGTTAAGAACATATGTCATATTTTATGTAAATTGGCTAATCCTTTGACAAAACGCACTCTACTTGTAATTGGGTAGTTCTAGGTGTTTTTAATACTTCAAGAAACAAGTTTTCAAGATCAAGTGTTGAAGTCATCAAGCCTGTCCAAGAAAAAGCAAGTCGAAGTGCAAAATTTTTAAAGCTCGACACCTTCTCGATAGCTACCTCGACACCTGCTATCTGTCGAGATTTAAAAAGTCAGAATTCCAATATGATTTTCTTGGGATCCGTGAATGTGTTTTTGGGCCTTCTTTTCTTCTAACCCTAAACATATAAAAGGATTATTTTAAGAGCCGTCAACATAGACACAAGTTGCATAAGCATTGAGCAATCCTTGTTCAAGCAAATTGTGATCTAAGACGAAGTTCTTGACCTAGTTCATCTTCTTCAAGAAGTTGCTGTGTACTTTGCACCGTAGGGTTTTGTGACCAAGCATCTTCCTGATCTTCATTGCATAGGATGATCTGAAGAACTTTGCAGCCAACCTCTCTTCCTAAAGTTGGTGTTTGAAGTTGCGTACTGGGATCCGCGCATCTGGTTAGTCACGTACTTGGGAGCCGTGCATAAAAAGGGGGAACTGTCACTACAGATCAAGTCCGATTGGGTATTGGGGTAAGAGTTCAACTGTAGGTTGATAAGGTACTTGAGATTCCTTATTTGTAACTGCTTGATTTGATAATAGTGGAGTTTCGGGAGTGGTGACCTGAAAATCACCCGGTGGGGTTTTTGCCGTTAGGGTTTTTCCCCATTCGTGAACAAATCACCGTGTCATTTATTTTCCGCTGCATATTTAGTTATTCGGTGATTTGTTTGTGCTGCCACGTATTTGCATGTTAAATTGATTAATTAATAACTTGGCTAAATTAATTAATTAGTTTAAATCACAAGGGGTCATTCAGTTTGTGGCCTATCAGTCTAGAAGGATGAAGAGATTCAAGTTGCTCTTCTAAAGACTAACGAAGAGAGAGACAAAGTCATTTAGAAGTTCAAGCAGTCAGAGGAATTTTCAGACCTTCAGTTCATGCAGTACTTTAAAGGGTTTGAGCTTTTACGCCGATAGACCATGAAGCACCATAGTTTGGCTGTAGATTTTTCCAGCTTGAATTTTGAAGAGATTGACATCGAGATTCTTGAAGATGAAGCAAAGGAGCTCAAAGAAGATGGATCTAGTGCCGTGGAAAAAGATAAAGCTGCTAAAGGAAAAGACGTTGATGAATCTATTGCCCCTCCTTCATGATTTCTCTATCTTCTTTCTTTTTTATTTTAAGAACAATGGATTCCCCTTTTTGTTTTTGGGGTTTTTTAATAAACAGTGATTGCCTCCTTGTTTTGAGGCTTTTGTTTTGTACAACTTATTGCTCTGCCCATGTTAGAACTTTGTTGCTTTACCCTTGTGAAAAATTTAGATCTTTCGTCTTTATGATTTTGTTTTTATCATTGAGCTTGGATTTTGATAGGCCAAAAACGTATTGACCCCTTGTGATTAATTAACCAATTAATTTAACCAAGTTTATTAATTAAGTTAATTAACATGCAATTGCGTGGCAGCACAAACAAGTCACCAATAAACTAAATATGCAGCGGAAATTAAATGACACGGTGATTTGTTAACGAATGGGTAAAACCTCGCGGCAAAAACCCCATCGGGTGATTTTTAGGTCACCATTCCTGAAACTCCACTATTATCACAACAAGCGGTTACAAGTAAAGGAATCCCAAGTACCTTACCAACCAACAGTTGAACCCTTACCCCAATACCCAATTGGACTTGTTCTGTAGTGACAGTTCCCACTTTTGATGCACGACTCCCAAGTACATGACTAACCAGTTTGCATGGATCCCAGTACGTGACTTTAACACCAACTAGAAAGAGAGGTTGGCTGCAAAGTTCTTCAGTTCATCCTACACGATGAAGATCAAGAAGATGCTTGGTCACAAAACCCAACGGTCCACATACACAGCAACTTCTTCAGAAGAGATGAACAAGGGCAGAACTTTGTCTCTGATTACAAATTGCTTGAACAGAGTTTTCTCAATGCTTGTGCAACTTGTATCTATGTTGACGGTCCTTAAAACAATCCTTTTATATGTCTAGGGTTAGGAGAAAAGAAGGCCCAAAGACACATTCACGGATCCCAAGAAATCAGATCAGAAAATCTGATTTTTATAAACCTCGACAGATAGAAGCTGTCGAGCAAGTGTCGAGCACACGGGGCTGAAATAGCTTACTGAATCTCGATAGATGCAACTGTCGAGCTAGCTGTTGAGATTTAATGAACTTGCACTCTCAGCTTGTTTTCTTGGACAGACTTGAAGGCTTTCACACTTGATCTTGAAACATAGTTTCTTGAAGTATTTCAACACATCCTAAATCTACCCAAATATAAGTAAATTGCGTTTTGTCAAAGGATTAGCCAATTACATAAGAGTATGACATATGTTCTTAACATGTGAACCATATATGTCCTAACAGATTTTAACCTCATCATTTATGTTGACGAGAGTTTTATCCTTGTGATTTAAACTTAACGTTTTTCTCACTAGACTTGGATTTTTACCTTGTCATCTATGTTGACGAGATTTTTATCCTTGTGATTTAAACTTAACATTTTTATCAATAGACTTGGACTTTTATCTCGTCATTTATGTTGATGAGATTTTTATCCTTGTGATTTAAACTTAACGTTTTTATCACTAGCCTCATATTTATTGTTCATCTGCCCTGTCACGAGCTTTGAGTCAGAGTTCAATTTCAAGTTTCTTACTCCCATGGCTTTTGCAACCCTCAGGCCCATTAGGACTACTTCATACTCTGCTTCATTATTTGTTGCTAGAAGCAAAAGCAGAACTCCATATCTGATGACATCCTTATCTAGGGATAAGAGAATCACTCCTACTCCACCCATGCCCAATGCTGATGATCCGTCTGTATACACCATCCAGTAATCTGATTCTGGATTTTGATCAGCCACAATAAATTCAGCGACAAAGTTTTCCAGTGCCTGGGCTTTGATTGATGTTCTTGGTCTGTAGTCGATGTCAAATTGGCTTAACTTCACCGCCCATTGGACCATTCTCGCTGCTGCGTTCAGCCTATCCATTGCCTTTCACAAAGGCTGATTAGTCATGACTAGTATCGTATGTGCCTGGAAGTAGGGACGAAGTTTTCGTGATGCGACAATCAGAGCGAAGGCCAATTTTTCTATCCGTGGGTACGTTGCTTCTGCACCCTAGAAGGCCTGACTCATGTAGTAAACTAGTTTCTGAATTTGAAACTCTTCACGGATCAGTACAGAGCTTACAACCGTCTGAGAGAGAACTAAATACAGGAACAAATCTTCTCCTTTAATGGAAGGACTTAGTAACGGGGGTTTGGACATATAATCCTTGAGTGCTTGAAAGGCCTCTTCACACTCGTCCGTCCATTGGAAAACCTGCTTTAATGTTTTGAAAAATGGGAGGCATTTATCCGTAGCTCTGGAAACAAACCTATTCAATGCTACTATATGCCCCATTAGTCTCTGAACTTCCTTCACACTCCCCGGGGATATCATTTCTAATATAGCTTTGACTTTCTCGGGATTAGTTTCTATGCCTCGTTGTGAAACCATGAAGCCTAAGAACTTACCTGACGAGACCTTAAGTACACACTTTGTCGGGTTCAATCTCATGTGATACTTTCTCAATGTGTCAAAAGTTTCTCTGAGGTCGTCCAAGTGTAATTCGGCTTCCCTGCTTTTCACAAGCATGTCATCCACATAGACCTCCATATTTCATTCGATTTGCCTGCTAATCATCTGATTCACTAGTCTCTGGTAAGTGTTTCCTGTGTTCTTTAGGCCAAACAACATAACTTTGTAGCAATATAACCCCTGGCTAGTAACAAATGTTGTCTTCTCCTTGTCTTCCTTGTTCACGGGATTTGTTTTTATCCTAAGAATGCATCCATGAAAGTCAATAGCTTATGGCCGGCTGTTGAATCTACCAGCTGATCAATCTTAGGAAGCGGAAAGCTGTCCTTTAGGTAGGCGCGATTAAGATCTGTGAAGTCTACACACATGTGTCATTTCCTGTTTGGCTTCTTCACCATGATGATGTTGACCAGCCATTCAGGATAATAGACTTCTCTGATGAACCCGGCAGCCAAAAGCTTCTCTACTTCTTCCATAATAGCTTTGTTTCTTTCAAGAGCAAAAACTCGTCATTTCTACTAGACGGGCTTTTTAATAAGGTCGACATTCAGCCTGTGCTCTATCACTTTGTTTTCTATACCTAGCATATCTTCGTGAATCCAAGCTAAGATATCCAGATTCTACTTCAGGAACTCCATAATCTTGGCCTTCAAGTCCGTGTCAAGTCCTGCCCCCTCCTTTATTACTTTGGTATCGTCCTCTTCTACTAAGCTCACATCCTTCAGCTCTTAAGTAAGTTTCTCTGATTATTCTTCCACCATTATTGCATGGTTTTCTCCCGAAGCTAGCACCGCTTAGTAACATTCTCTGGCCAAAAGCTGATCCCTGCATATTTGCCATATCCCATTTAGGGTAGGAAACTTCACTTTTAGGCAATAGGTTGAAGTTACAGCTTTGAGCCGATTTAGTGTAGGTCACCCATGATGACATTGTAGGACGATGGACAATCAACGATTAAAAAAATTGACCTATTTAGTTACCCGAGTTAGGTGCGTACTAGCTGTGACTAACAATGTAATGATGCCTTTCGAATAAATCCGATCTCCATTAAAGCTAACCAATGGGGACTTGAAAGGTCTAAGCTTTTTCGGATCCAACCTCAACTGCTGGTAGGTTGTCATGTACATTATGTTTGTAGAGCTCCCGTTATCAACTAACACTCTCCTTGTATTGAAACCTTCAATTTCCAATACAATGACGAGTGGATCATCATGAGGTTGCTTAATCCCACTAGCATCTTGTTTAGAGAACATAATGTTGTAACTCTCTGATCGTCAGTACTTTGGGGATGGATACTTCATGTGAATACTATTGATTTGCCTATAATAAGTTTTCTTCAAAGACCTATATGACCCTCCAGAAACGGGCCTCTATGTTATTGTCTGTATCTCACCCACAGCATGCTTTGGATGATCTCGTTCGTCATCCTTGACATCGTTATAGGCTTTGTCCTCAGCCCCAGCTCGGGGATGGTTATCCTTCTTGACGAATCTCTAGAGCTTTCCCCGTTAGATCAGTTCCTCTATCTATTCTTTCAGGTCACGATATTCATCAGTGTAATGGCCGTGATCCTTATGAAAACGACAGTACTTCTTCGGGTCACGTTTCTTGAGGACGTGCTCAATGGCTTGGGCCATTTTAGTCCTGGTTCATCCTTGATCTGCATTAGGATTTTGTTTACAAGCATCACTAATAGGGTGAAATTCATCTTCTTCTTTGATGTGTCAGAGCTGCTTTTACTGGTATTAGTCTCCGAATATGAATCCCTATTATCTCTCTTCTTACCATGAGACTCACTAGGCTCTTCCTTCTTCCACTTTCCTATCAACCTTTTCCTAGTAAGGGCATCCTCTCCATTCATATACTTCTGAGCTTTGAACAGGAGATCCATCTTGGAGGTTGGCAGTGTCTTTCCCAACAAAAAAATGAGATCAAGGTTGTTAAGCCCGGCCTGGAAGGTTGTCATTATCACCTAGTCGTCAGCTTCGTCAATCTCCAACACAACCTTGTTGAAATGCTTCACATAATCTCTTAGGCTTTCCCCTTCTTGTTGCCTCACCGTCAGTAAGTAAGAAGTTGGTTTCTTATGACGCTGTCCTCCAATAAAATGACGAACAAATAAGTAGCTGAGTTATTTGAAATTCGTGATGGAAGATGCGGACAACTTGCTAAACCAAACCTTAGTAGCCCCTTTAAGGGTGGCAGGGAAAGATCTGCAGATAACTTTGTCCGGGGTTTGTTGAAGGTTCAGGATAGTCTTGAAGGCCCCTATATGATTAAGAGGGTCCTTTGTGCCATCATAAAATTCCAATTGCGACAAACGAAACTTTGGAGGCAAAGGGCACTCCAAAACACTAGGCATGAAAGGTGAATCTGTTTGTTTGAGCATGTCGTCCAGGTTCATTACCGTCTTTCCCTTCATTGCATTCTTTACTTTGCCAAGTTCCCTTCTTAAGCTTTTCATCACATGATCATTGTCATGCATGGATTGCCTCGAGTATTTGGTTGCATCTTTTCCCTTACTGTTTTCAAGGTTGCTAGCCTCCTCATCATGTCTGCTACGGCTGCACCGATGATGCGACGCATTGTTGCCTTTTGGGTAGGCTTGGTGCTTCAAGTCTTCATTTTGCTTCATCAGCTTTTGTACATTCGTAGTTAGAGCTTGGATTTGTTGAGCCATCACCATAGGACTTTGAGGAGATGCCGGGGCAGAATCCATCGAGTGACAGGAGCTTTATCGGTAGGAGCACGATGGTTTGAGAAAAGATCAACTTGTCGTTTTCCACAAACGATGCCAAACTGATGAAGCCAAAAATTGAGTTCGTCAGTATGCTCCTTGTTAGTGTTGATGGATGATCCCTGTTACCTATTATTGAGAAAAGAAAGGTAAGGGAAGGTTTCACTAGCGTGAGGCCAGCTGAGAATACTTCAATGCTAAAGTCAGATTATAAGTTCTCGAAAGAAGTTTCTCACAGTTCTCTCTCAATGTTTCATTCCCCCTTACCTTAGTTCTATTTCCCTTTTTATAGTTTGCTTTGGGTTGGTGCAGTTATGTTTGTTGATGCTGCTCTGAGTGTTTTTCTCTTGAGAGGAACGTGGCATTAATTGACAATGATGATCTCATTTAAGGTGTAACGGGTGACTGTTGTGTCATTATTGCTTTTGTAACTGTTCTAGCGTAATCATTGCTTGTTAGCTGTTTTGATGGCATTTATTTGCACTTTCAATGTACATAGACTTGTCTTCATACATACTGACGAGGTCTTGCCCCTGCACCCATCTCTGTCTTGGACGTAGTTAAGATCATCTATCTCCTAGACGTCCTAATCTTGATACTCGTCAAATATTGTTCTAAAAAAATTACAACCTAATTAAGAGACTTGAACTTGGACTAAATCTCTCTCGCTCTCTCTCTCTCTCTCTCTCTCTCTCTCTCTCTAAGTAAAAACTTTAACATGAAATGCTAACCAATAAATTCAAACTTGTTGCAACTTAACCATAGCCAATGTCTGCACAAGGCCTACGCCTTAAGCCCCTACTTATCTCAATTTTTTAAAAGGGTGTAAGGCCCCATTAAATATACAAAAGGTTCCATAATTGTAACAAAAAAAATTCCCAAAATTGTAGAATGATAAGAATTTTTTAAAAAGAGAAAAATATGTGATTTTTGCAATATTCTTTCCCCAAATTCAAGAATGCCCCCAAAATGTTGATTCAATAGAAATACAATAGAATAGAAATCCTAAATTATTTCCCCAAAAAAAAAAACTTATGAGTTTGTTATGAATTTGCCAAATAGTAATTTGAAAATCAATTTTTCTAATTGTTAAGAACATATTAATAAAACCTAAAAACAAAAACTATATTGGTAATTTTGTATTTCAAAAAAAAAAAAAAGAAAAGAAAAGAAAACGGGTTTTAAACCAAAAAAAAAAAAAAAAAGATTGAATAAATAATATTAAAATAAAGAAAAAAATAATATGCCAAATTATCAAAGAAAAAGAAGAAGATTATAACATTAAAATAAATCTCAAAGATAATTAAAATGAAAATTAATAAATAAATAAAAAAGAAATCCATTAATCCATTAAATGAAATCGCCTACAACAATTGAGAATAGCTTCTTTTTTTTTTTTCTTTTTTTCTTAAAAAAAAAAAAAAACTACTCTAAAATTTACAAACAATATGGCAAATGGCAATTGTATAGACGCAGCTTGAGTCCTAAGCCCGAAAAGTAAGTGGATCTAGGCCTAATAAGCCCAATACAATGAATTTATAGAGAGTGGGTTGGAAAACTAGGTTATAATGAGTTGGGTAACAATTATAATGGATCCAAATGACAATAAAGTAAAAGTAGACTAGTTTTATCTAAGGAAAATTATCCTCGGCACAGTCCGAGGAGATCAGTTCTTATATATATTACTTGAAGTTGGTTACAAATACAGTTCAAATTGCTACAGTGTTTCTTTCTTAAATCTTCACCCTTTTCTCTTAAGGCCTTTCTTCTAATTTATACTATCTATCCCTTTTCATTTCTACCCTCCACGTGGACATAGATTGCTTGTGTTAATCCCTATCCCATTAGCACCCTCCTGAAGTCTTTAGGGGTAGTTGTAAGGCTAAAAAGCATTGTTCAGATATCACTTCCTCATTAATGCAGCCAAAGAGTTAGCTACAGAGCATTCAATGCAATGGTAGCAGCTTTCTCTTAGATATTTTTTAGTTTCCATCTCTCCTGTACATTCATAATGCATGTCTTTATCAATAGAACTTCCTGGAATGTCACCCTCGATGATAGGACACACATTTTGATCTTCGCTCCGTTTAGCCAAAGGGATACTCCTCCTCGGCCTACCTTCCCCAATCATCTCATTTGTAGCTTACTTATGGGGCTTTGAGTCTTACATCTTTGATACTATTTATATGTCATCGGACCATTCAACGTCCTCGGCCAAGGCCCAAGGCCCAATATATACTTTTAGGCCCCTTATCCCTACAACAATATATATAGAATGAAAAGTGAGAAGATTTTGTTAGACCTTATCAACAAGAGAGGTGACACGGTGGAGATCATGGTGAATGGCAAAGCGCGCGAGTTTCTCATTGCTGGTGTTGGCTGCGTGTAGAGCTGTTTTGGGTCAAGGCTAGGATATGTTGAGTATAGGTGTTAGCTTACGGCAAGTCCAATCACCGTGTCACCTAGGAACTCAAGCCGCTGATACGACATAAATGACTTGCCGTTGTTGTTGTTGTTGTTGTGGGAGTGTGTTAGTGTGTCTTGTAGAAGCTTCTTGTCCTTAAACTCGTAGGAGATTATTTTTTTTGCAACTGTTATGTTGTTTTTTTCTTCTTTATGAAGTTTTTTTATTTCGGAAAGACAAGTCTTCATTAAAAAATCTAAGCCTAAAGCAAAGCATTTTATTTTAGAAATACAAGACTTTATATTAAAAAAGCAAAGCCTAAAACAAATAACTTTATTAAAAAAGCAAAGCCAAAAGTAAGGGATAAAAAAGCTAAGTAGAAGAAGAAATAGAAACAGCAATAAAGCACCAAAATTATAGGAAGAGAAAACTCCTGCTCCTCCATTTTAGAAATACAATACTTAATTTATTAAAAAGCATGGCTTGAATAGAAATAGAAACAGAGACCAAGCTTCAAAATTGTAGAAGCAGGCTCCTCCTCCACGGGACAAATCAGAGAATCCATATACAGAATTCCTAAATAACCAACTTGCTAATTCATAGAAGTGAATGAGAAGGTTTTTATGCTTTTATTATATATTGTCTTGGCATGTGAAAAGGGATTATAGTACATCAGGAATTCTCAGCTAAGGAAAGAATATGATTTAGGATGGCATGGATTCAACACAAACAAACTCAACAAGTACAATTACTTTGCTGTTATTTGTTATGAAATGAAGTAAAAAGAAAGTAATGGCAACAACGAATAAAACTAAGCCTTTGATTGAGAGTTCATAAGGGTAATGAAATGGAAGAAAATGAGTAAATCATAAAGGAATAGAAAAGAACAAACTGAAGAAAAATGGAATGTATTTGAGCAATAAAAAAATGAAAAAGAAATTAATGAAATAGACTATAGATTATATGTTTCTATAATACTAGCCTTATCACGCGCACTCTGCATGTGCGATGAGACTTTTTTTTTTTTTTTTTTTTTTTGAGTTTAATGTAATTTTATAATTTGAATTTATCTATTGTTAGTGAGATTACACATGAATGAATTTTTAAAAACTAAAATTTAGGTTTTGAAATGGAGTAAAATTGTTGGGTTTAGTATGTGCTACTTTTTAGGAAAAAATGTATTAAATGTGCATGAAATATATTTTTAGTATTAGGTTCAAATTTGAACCAATAACAACTAACTACCTATGATTTGTTGTGAAAGTATTGTAAAAATGTTGTGGATGTAACACTTTTCTATTTAAAAGAGTGATAATTTTTAGGAAAAAACATTTTCTAGTAGTTTTTTTTTTTTTTTTTTTTTTTTTTTTTAATTGTAAAGTTGTTATTTACAACTATGTGTTCTGTTGGCTTATATTTCGTGCCAAATTTGATTGTAATTTCATTCAATCTGCTGTACCCTGTATTCATTGTGGGGTTTGATTGTAAGGGTTGTGTAATAGAGAGAGAAAGTGTGAAGACTCAAGCAATTGAAGACTGAAGAGTTTTCACGAGTATCTCGCGACTAAGCATCCCGCAAAGTGATTCATGTGACTTGCACATGCTAGAATGTGAAAAGTCAAGACAAGATGGAGACAGCTGTGTTTCGCGAGTATCTCGCGGGTAAGGCCTTCCCATAAGACACCCACGAGACATTCTGTTTTGCCAGACTGTCCATTTTGATACACACTTTTTGTACTCACACTATATATACCCACATTACCTACAAATTTTGAGGAGTGCTTCTGAGAGAAAACCCTAGCCAAACACCTTGAGAGTTAGAGATTGTTATACCCACAATCCTTTACACATTTGCTTGTGAAATTTCCTCGACTTGACCATTTTGTCATTTCACACAGAGACTCTCGCTACTATCTCACGAGTATTTCGCAACTAACAAATTCTCGCAAAATGGTTTTTGGTCAAAAATTGATTTTTTTTCAATCTAGACAGATGCTGTTGCAACTGTCTCGAGACTTACAGTTTCTCGCGAAAGCGTCTAAGCTTCAGTGGCCATTCTCACAACTGTCTCGCTATTGTGCCGCTACTGCCTAACCCGCGAAAAATGCATGTTTTCAGTTTTTATGTAGCAGATGTGATAGTTTTTTCAAACACTTAAACTTTCCCTCGCACTACCTCTCTTCGAACCCTTCTCAACCCAAAATATTATTTCTCTCAAACCCCATCATTTTCAAGCAAAAATCTCTGCAAAAACACTTCAAGGTATGTCTTTCTAAGCATTGCTTTTGTTTTTCCTAAAATTTTGTAGATTTTAGCTTAGGGTTTTAAAAATTGGGGACTTTTTTGAAAAAAGGGTTGGGTTTCTTAATTTTGTGAAAATTTTGAAAAAAATTTCGATTAGGCTGAGTCCCATTTGTTGTTTGTGTATTTTTGTTGGCCCCTTGTGGCAATTTAGCATGTATTAAGGCAAGTTTTCACCATGTTCTTGCATTGTTCATAGTTAGAGTTCACTGTTGCATGCTAGGTCTTTGTCAGAATGTCCCAGTGACACTCTTATGCTGAATTGGACTCAACTGAGTTCCAATGCTTGAATTAGGTCTTGTTTGATGTTATTTACCTTGTTTTGGTTAGTGTTTGTGTGTTTTACACACTTTGCTCATTGTGTGCCTCAATGCCATTCTATGCAAACATCAGGCACACACTAGGCCCCTCTAGGCACACCTCATGCATCTCATGCTGCATCCTTATGCATCAACACATGCACACATATACACACACATGCACAGCTACTTAATTTCTTGCATTGTGTTTATGTTTACATGCTTTATCTATTTTAGCATGTTGTTTTGAGTTGGTTATGCTCTGTTTTAGGTTGTTTTACCTCTAATTTGGACTAACTTGAATCTAATCAAGTTTTGTGTTCTGTCTTGTGTCTGTACACTTGTTTTTGTTCTATGTTCCCTATGGAATTGTGCAAATGTCTCCTACCAAACATTCTGCGACCAAGAAATCCATAAAACGTTCTCGCACAAATTCTGACAACTTCTGGTCTGTTGAAGCTGATATGAAATACAATGACTACTACAAAAGAGCAACTATTATCATGGAGAGGGTGGTCTAGCTAGAAACCCTTGAGAACACTTTCATCCTTGAGGTGTTTAAAGAAAGGACTTGGACCAAGTTGTTGAACCCGGTTGGGGTTGTCTACTCTGAGATCATAAGAGAATTTTTCTTAAATGCTATTGTGGAAGGAGACCATATAGATTGTTGGGTGAGGCACAAAGAATTTGTGATTACAAGGGATAGCATTCAAGAATTTTTGGAGATTCGTCCTCCTTCTTAACCAATCTCAATCCAATAAGAAGACAGATTGGGATTGACTGAGGAGATGGTGAAAATACTTAATGGTACACTGAAGAAGTCATCCATGAATACAATCCCATTTTCACCAGAGATGAGGGCTTTGGCATGTGTGATGATCCATAACTTATACCTGGTCACCAACCTCACTACACTGTCAGCTCCAAGGACAAGGTTTCTATATGATCTCTTTACCCACAAGGAGATAGATATTTATGGACATATTTTCCACATTCTGAAGAAGAGCATTGAAAAGCAAAATTCCAAAACAGTTATGCCTTTTCCCTCACTAATTATGGGACTAATTGCTAATACAAAGATGAAACTTCTGAGTGGTCTCACTGTGGTTCAGAGGGACTATCCCATTGGTGCACACACAGTCACTAGGAGCACAACTCACATCAAGGGCTCCAAAACAGGTGTGCATACGATACCACAGGATCGTTTTGAGGATGAAGGTGGTGATACAAAGGAAGAGATTGATAGATTCACGTTTGCTCTAGAGTCTTCAGCTTAGACATCATCTTCAGTACAAGCACGAGGCTTAAACAGACTTGATCGCCTACTAGCTAAAGTGGACCAAATGTCTACAGTATTGACTCCCATGTGCAGTACACCGCGACATAGTTTGCATACATCCAGGGACAGATTACTGCATTGTCTTCATAGATCGATGACTTGTCCATGGCGCGGGGATCAGATTCAGAGTCTGATCAGTTCTAGCCTCTTTGGCCATTCTGGTCAAAAAGGGGGAGAAAATTTTGAGGGGGAGCTTGATCATTTGAGGGAGAGCAGAGCATAGACATAGCTTAGGCATAGAATCTTTGGTTCATACAGGCGGTTTAGTTTTATTTATGTTTTGGTTTAAACTGTTTCAGCCTTTATATCTCTAGTTTACAGTTTTTACTATTTTTTTTTAAAGCTTAAATACTCTGTTTTTAATTTCAGCTTATATTCAGTATTTGTTTTTATCTCTATGCTTTGTAGCATATTTTTTGTACTTTTAAGAAATTGTCAATATGTCTTAATTACCTCACTCTTGTACCCTAGTAGGATTTTGTATCCTAAATACAAATACTTCGTGTATTTTGCATTGGCTGAGTGTTGGACATGCAATTGATCCTTGTGATAGTTCTTAATTAGATTGCGTGTTCGGATGAGCATTTACTAACTAAATGATCATTATAGTCATTCTTTAATGACTATTCCTGTTTGATCAAGATATGCTTACATGTTTTATAGTGTTTACAAACTTGATCGCACTTTACTTGCTCATAGACGTACCTTGTGTTCAACTCGTCATAAGCTTAATGAAAGTTTCGTTTGTGTGCAAGTGTTTCAGGTTACAAGTATATATGTGCAAGTGCTTCACAGCTTCTAGATTAGGTGTGAGTGAGTTTTGCCATTGTTTCCAAACTCACGTTTAAGTCTAGAGTTTGTTTTAGGGGTTTTGTCACGAAATAGCCAAAGGCGGAGATTGTAAAGTTGTTATTTACAACTATGTGTTCTGTTGGCTTATATTCCGTGCCAAATTTGATTGTAATTTCATTCAATCTGTTGTACCCTGTATTCATTGTGGGATTTGATTATAAGGATTGTATGATAGAGAGAGAGAGTGTGTGAAGACTCAAACAATTGAAGACTGAAGAGTTTTCGCAGGTATCTCGCAACTAAGTATCTCGCTAAGTGACTCATGTGACTTGCACATGCTGGAATGCAAAGAGTCAAGACAGGATGGAGACAACTGTGTTTTGCGAGTATCTTGTGGGTAAGGCTTTCCCACGAGACACTCGCGAGACATTCTGTTTTGCCAGACTGTCCATTTTGATACACAGTTTTTGTACCCACACTATATATACCCACATTACTCATAAATGTTGAGGAGTGCTTCTAAAAAAAACCCTAGCCAAACACCTTGAGAGTTAGAAATTGTTATACCCATAATCCTCTACACATTTGCTTGTGGAATTTCCTCAACTCCTACCTCTCCATTTCCATACCATTAAGAGGTTGATAGCCCAAACACTTACCACACCCTTTCAGAGTGTCAAGTGAGGTTTTGGTACTACTAGGAAGTATTGGAAGAAGCCAAGGATAACAGTTGCAACATGGAGCTTGTTGCAGGATCTGGAGAGCTAGACAAGACACGGTTCCGAAAAGCCTTATTAGAGTAGGAACTTGGAGGGCTTAGGTACATCAGGTAGATTAGGCTTGGAGGGTCTCTTGCTAACCCATGTATCCCAACTGATTGTCTAGTGGATTGATTACCGCTTGGCGGGCGGCAGAGAGGTTTTTTGCCTAGTTCTTCGGTTTCCTCTTCGATAACACATCGACGTGTTGTCATGTGTTTGCATCTTTCTTCCTTACTTTTTTACATTCCATTTTACTACTATGTTTCTTTGATGATAGATTAGAGTAGCTTGTTTGTTTATCCGCTCACATTTACACCAGTCCGCACTTAGGATTAAGTTAGTGTAAAATCTATCAAGTCGTAACTTTAATTTGGGGGTCTAAACAGCTCTTGTGTTTTCAACACATTTTCGAGCTTTCATAAATTTTGTTTAATTACAATTTTAATCTCATTTTTTTTAAAAAAATGAATATATTTAATTAGATTAGATATATTATATTTAAATAAATATTAATGACTAATATATTATTTAGCATATATTTCAAGTTATTAACAATGTACTAAAATTTGAAATACTCATTTAATTTAATATATAATCAATAATAAATGGATAGGTTTTAATAACTGCAAAATGATTTACTCTAATGCAATTATTGGTTGGACTTTTATCACCTATAATAATTAAGCTATACTTTCTTTTATGTAATATTTTAATTTAAAAATTCTTGATTATATGAATTTATTGTGGGATTTACTTTAACCAAGTGATATTGAGCTCTCTCTCTCTCTCTCTCTCCTAGCTTCAAAAGATTTTTTCTTTTTCTTTTGATAAGTAGCTTCAAAAGATTGTTATAACAAGTTTAGCTTTTTATTTTTTTTAAACTTTGCTGTTGTTAGGTTCTATGTAGTTAGGAACTAATGTATTAGAATTTTAATTTGTATTGTTGGCAAACCATGATCAAAACAGGTGTTTAGTCTTGCTTTAGACTTACTCAAAGTATGTCTTTTATGTAAAGTTTGAATCGAGTTAACTGTAGAATTGAGTGTGCAATTCTGACTGGCTCGATCGATCGAAAGTCAGGCTCGATCGATCGAAAGTCAGGCAGAATGTTTTTCTGTAAAATTTTCCAACTCAACCCTAAGCCTATATAACGTGTAGGGTTTTATGTTTTGCCCTAGGTATAAAAGGCAAACTGTAGCCACGTTTTTGAGGTTGCTCTGCTGTAGCCACGTTTTTGAGGTTGCTCTGCTTGTTATGTGTGTGAATCTCTTGTGAGATTTGAGAGGTGGTTGCCTTCACACATGCTTACGATTATCAAGAAGGATATTTGATTAATAGCTTGATGATCATTCAGTTGCTGCACTAAAGAGCTTAAAGATACACAAGTAGGTGTGCTTGTACTTGCTGGAGAATCCAAGAAAGAAGGAGTCCGTGGTCTCGGAGCTTGCACGTGGTCGTGCCAGTAAGTTTTCTACTGGTGGGTAGCAATAGGATGTTAGTGGTCTAAGTCACTATTGTAAAACATTTTTTCTTTCATTAGTGGATTTAGGTTACCTTGAGGATAGCTAGGTTAAATCCTCCCTAGGTTTTTTATCGATTTGGTTTTTCTGGGTTATCATATCTTTGTGTTCTTTATATTCCGCACTTTACATTGATATGATTATATGATTGTGTTTAACCTAGATTTGTTTAATTTTGACTAAGTAATAACTTAGCTTGTTAACTAGATTAATCTAATTGTGTTTTAAGGGTTCTAAAAACAAACAGGTGGTATCAGAGCGGGTTGTTCTCTTGTTGTAAATCTTTTGATCTTTGAGCTGATCCTTAACCCCCTGTTGTCATGGATTTTTGGAAAAACTTTTTGCTTATATGTCAGCTTGTCTACTTGTTGTTTTTGTCACTTATTGCTTTTGCTAAATCTTTCCTTGAGCATCTTGGTCTAATCACATGTAATGATAATTATTTGTATTATATTGCTTAAAGACACGTGATTCTTGTCTTTGGTATTTGGATAGTGGTTGTTCCAGGCATATGACAGGAAACAAAGGTTTATTCAAGACATTCTTTGAAGGAAAGATTGGGACAGTCACCTTTAGAGATGGAAGCAAATCTGTGATCAGAGGCATTGGAGCAGTGGACATTCCAGGGTTGCCAGTTTTTGAAGATGTTTGGTATGTTGATGGATTAAAGGCCAACTTACTCAACATTAGTCAGATTTATGACAGTGGATTGAATCCTCTCTTCACTAAGTATGAATGTGAGATACTTGATGGAGGAAGTGACTGTATGTGTTTTGGTGGAAGGACAGCTGACAACTGTTATGGTATAACACCAAGTATAAACAACAAGTGTTTTACTGCAAAGATCGATCAAGTTGATTTATGGCATCAACGGCTGGGGCATGCAAGTCATAAGCAATTAGAGAAGATTTCCAAGTGTGATGCAGTTATTTGTTTACCTAAGTTTGAGAAGATAGATAAGTGCATTTGTGGACCATGTCAGATATGTAAACAAGTGAAATCCAAACATCCGTTTGTGGCTAGTGTTCAAACTTCAAGACCTTTAGAGTTATTGCACATTGATCTCATGGGTCCTGCCAGAGTACAGAGTTTAGGTGGAAAGAAGTATATTCTAGTTGTTGTGGATGACTTTACTAGATATACTTGGGTTGTGCTTTTGAAAGATAAAGCTAAGGCTCCTGAAAAGATGATTCATCTGTGTAAGAAATTGCAAGTTGAAAAAGATACTGTGATAGCTAGAATCAGAAGTGATCATGGAAGAGAATTTGAGAATACCAAGCTGGCTACCTTCTGCAATGATCAAGACACACATCAAAAGTTCTCTTCACCCAAGACACCTCAACAGAATGGAATAATGGAATGAAAGAATAGGGTTGTTCAAGAGATGGCACATGTCATGCTACACAATAAAAAGTTACCCAAATCTTTCTAGGGAGAAGCAGTTTACACTGCTTGTCATACACTCAACCAGGTATATTTCAGATCTGATTTCAAGAAAACTCCCTATGAACTCTAGAGAGGGAAGAAGTCTATTGTCAAATATTTCAGTATATATTTAGCAGTGATTGTTACCTTCTGCGTGATAGAAAGAACCTAGAAAAGTTTGATCCAAAAAGTGATTAAGGATACTCTTCCACTAGTAGAGCTTATAGAGTGTACAATTTGAAAACCAAAACAGTCATGGAATTTTCAAATGTTGTGATCAATGATGAAGTATGTTCAGAAGCACTTTCTAAAAACACTACTCCAATTCAAGATAAGTCTATAGACGTTAATGATTCACTTCTTGCTGATTATGTGGAGAAGCACAGTAAGGAAGAGCTGTTGTTGTTGAATGATACAGTTTCGGTACCATCAAGTTTAGAACCATTCACACCGGTTCATGAAACTCAACAAGCACAAAGTGAGCTTAGTCCTCCTTCTGAATAGAAAGGTACCTCCACATCTCTGGTTAAAGGTTCATCTTCTAGAGTTAAGTTGAATCATCCTGCCACAAATATATTGGGTTGTCTAAATGATAACATGAGATTTAGATCAAAAGCCTTGAATGTGATTACTCACTCATGCTATCTATCCCAAGTTAAACCAAAAAAGGTGGATGAAGTACTTCAAGATGCTGATTGGGTTAATTTCATGCATGAAGAACTTCATCAATTTGTTCGGAATGATGTGTGGGAATTAGTTCCTAGACCAAAGGGAGTAAATGTGATTGGAACTAAATAGATCTTTAAGAACAAGTCAGAGGAACATGGCACTGTTATCAGAAATAAATCAAGACTTGTTGCTCAAGGGTACACATAAGTGGAAGTGATTGATTTTGATGAGACTTTTGCACCAGTAGCAAGACTTGAATCCATCAGGATACTATTAGCCATAGCAAGCCATTTGAATTTCAAGTTGTATCAAATGGATGTCAAGAGTGATTTCTTGAATGGGATGCTACAAGAAGAGGTATATGTTGAACAACCAAATGATTTTTTTGATCCTCACAGACTAGATGATGTCTACAAATTGAAGAGAGCCCTCTATGGTTTGAAACAAACTCCTAGGGCTTGGTATGATAGATTGACTGCATATCTCACTGAGCATGGATTCAAAAAGGGATCTGCAGATACTACTTTCTTTATCAGAAAGGATAAGAATGGTTTTGTTGTAGCTCAAATTTATGTTAATGATATTGTTTTTGGTGCTACTAAATACTCTTTTACTCACTCTTTTGTAGATGAAATGAAGGGAATGTTTGAAATGAGCATGGTTAGTGAACTAACTTATTTCTTGAAATTGTAGGTGAAGCAAACAGACTCATGAATCTACATCAACCAAGGTTGCCCATGCTAGGACACCAATGGCTGCAAATGCAAAATTAACAAATGATCCATCAAGTGAGTCTGTTGATGTTACATTATATAGAAGCATAATTGAATGTCTTTTGTATTTGACTACTAGTTGGCCTGATATTACCTTTAGTGTTAGTGTTTGTTCTAGATTTCAATCTAATCCTAAGGTTTCATATTTGAATGTTGTTAAAAGAATTATAAAATATGTAGGTGGAACTTGTGATTATGGATTATTTTATAGTAAAGAGTCTAATCTGTCTCTTGTTGGATTTTCTTATTCTGATTGGGCTGGTAATGCTGATGATAGAAAAAGCACCACTGGTGGGTGTTTTTATGTAGGAGCCAATCTTGTTGCTTGGATGAGCAAAAAGCAAAATTATGTGTCTTTGTCTACTGCAGAGGCAGAATATGTTGCTACTGGAAGTTGCTATTCTCAGCTTCTTTGGATGAAAAAGCTATTGAATGATTGTGGGATATCACAAGATACCATGGTTGTTTATTGTGATAACTCTAGTACTATTGATATCTCTAAGAACCCTATTCAACACTCAAAGACTAAGCACATAGTGATTAAATATCACTTCATTAGGCATCTTGTTGAAAGAAAGATTGTGTCTCTTGAGTACATCCCTACTGAACGTCAAAAATGCTGACATCTTCACCAAACCTTTTGATAGAAGTAAGTTTGAGACACTTCGTTAAGTAATTGGTGTGATTTTGTGTCCTTAATCATTCTTGGCTTTCATGGTCCTTGTGCTTCATTGCTCTACTCTTTGTTACCATTATTTTTTTTGTTTTTGTTTTCTTAGTTTCTAGGATTTGCATTGCATAACATTTATGCATTTCATACTAGGACTGTTTTTTTGTTTCTTCTTTTCGAAATTTATTAAAAAAAATAAAAAGGAAAAAGGGAAGCAAATTGTGTTTTGTATTTATTTTCTTGGTTTTGAAAACAAGGTTGGCCAATTTATTTTCACATAACATGTCTTTGTACCTTGTTTAGGTTGGATGAGCTTATTTTTTGCACTTTACTAGTTGAAGTTTTGTAGTGCATGTTGTGTGGGAAAGATATTTATAGTTTTTGATCACTTTGCCTTGATCTTGAAGTCACATGTCTTTGACTGTCGGACTTGAACCTTTTGACAAAAGCAAAAATAACCATCTCACCACTCTTCACTAGCCAATCATAAACACCTTAGTGCATATCGTGAAGCCTTAGTGCCAATCATGAACACCTTAGTGCATAAATAACCATCTCACCACTGTTTACTAGCCAATCACTAGCCAATTGTGTGCTCGAGAAAGTTTAGCACATGCACAAAAAGAACACAAGGTGAAGCCTCGGTTTAAATGTTTAAAATTGGTGTGTACATTATTGGACTTAAAGTTAAATCAAACAACTAAAATTGGTATGTACATTATCCTGACTTTTTAATAAGTTTCTGATCAATTAAAATTTGTGTGTACAATATGAGGCAAAATCAAGAAACTTATATGATTGCAAGCTTATGATTTAGGAGATGTGGGAGTTATATGATGTAACTCTTTAAGTGATAGTCTCTTTTAAATTCAATGTGATAAATTTTGTAGACTTTGTGTTTGATTTCTATTCACATATCACCTCACATGTTTCTCTAGTTTTTGCTAGTTGCACACACTACACAAGTTACTCTTTGCTAAACTTTGTACATATTATTGTACGTGTTTTTGGTTTGACCAACTAAGTTTGAAAATTCCTTGAGTTTTATGTAAAACATATTTGATGCTTGAAAATTTGAGAGATTGGATTGAAAATTTTATTTGTGGGAAAACTGAATTCAAACCTTGTGTTTTTGAAAGACATTTCATCTCATACTCATGCATTTTATTTTGAAAATTCAATGCTTTGAGGAGTTTCTGCACAAAATTTCTTTGTTTTTCAAAAATTTGTTTTTTCCAGAATTTCGATCGATCGAGTCTGTTCTTCGATCAATCAAAATTGCGATTAAAATTTTTGGCTAGCCTCTGTTTGTTTCGATTGATGCTCGATTGATGTTGGATCAATCGAAGCATTTTCGATTGATCGAACCTAAATTTCGATCAATCGAAAATCGCGTAGAGAGTTTTTTTAAAACACTTGATTCTCATGTGTTCAAACACTTTTTCAAAAAGTTTTCAAACACTTTCTCTCTCTATCCGATCGGTCAAGGCTCCAATCAAGATTTTTTGTCGTTTTCCTCCATTCTTTTTGCAAGGTTTTTCTCCTCTAAGACCAGTAAGACACTTTTACCCTTCCTTTTGCATTTATTTTCATGTTTCATGCATTTGTGGGGAAATTTCAAACCTATGAAAAATTTGTGGTTTTGGGTGTTTTTGATCTTTTCTTTCACAATTGATCACTGGATTTTTGTTATTGGATGTTATAAACATGATCTATGATGTTTAATTTGATCAATTTGGTAAATTGTGAGAAATTGAAATTTCTAAGGCTTGAAATATACTCGAATTGGGGATTTTGTTCAAATTGAGTTTAATTGATGAAATTGGCTTGTTAGATTGATTAATTTGATCATTGTAAACTGTTTTATATCTTGTGTGATGATCAATTGGTCAATTTAGTACAAATTGAACAAGTGGTTTCTCAAAATTTTGGGGTTTTTGTTATAAACTCTATGCTCAAGCTAATTTTGTAATTCTAAACTTAAATTGAACTTGTTATCATTGCATTAGAGCATGCATCATGACATTTATTTATTCATGCATCGTATACATTTTATTTCAATATTGTTTTTGTGCTAACTTGCAGTCTGCCATTGGTTTTTCTTTTTGATTTTTTTTTTCTTTCTCTTGTGTCTTTTGTCCTTACCCTAGCACCATGCCTAGGAAGACTAGAGCTCATAGGCCTGCTCCCTCACCCCTCCTCCTACCTTTGATAGTGAGAGATTTTCAAGTGCAAAGAATGAGGAAACCTATGAATCTTTGAACCTTAAGAGAAAGATATGGGCTAAGCGTATAGATGAGATTGATCTAGCCATTAGGGCTAACTTTGAGCGTAACGGCTAGCTCCCTTTGATGGATATTAGTCATCCACCTCCAGCTATCCTGATTAAAGAGTTCTTCTCGAACCTCTCTGTCCACGTCTATGATTCCAACACTTTAGTAAATAGTTGGATACGAGGTGTAAAGTTCACCATTACTCCTGATGTAGTGGCTGATACTCTTTGGGTACCGTTGGTTCAGCACCCTGTCTATCCCTATGATGAGTCTCCTCTCTTGGATGACATCATGTCTTACATCACTAGAACTCCTATCTAATGGGGTTCTGATCCTCAGATCACCACTACTGAGCTTACTGAGGTTCACTACCTTTTCATTAGGATAACTTGTCATTCTTTGTGACCTATCTCTCATTTGCACACCATTCCTTTGAAGCGATGTGCATTTTTGTAAGCTCTTGTTACGGATGCTCCTATTAGTTTTCCTCATCTGTTTCTTTGTTCTTTGAACGAAGTTCATAGGAGTTCATCTATGTCTCATGCTCTTGTTCATCTTGTTTTTATTCATAGGATTTTGTTATATCTTAGGTTAGAGGATTTCCCCGCTTCTGAGCCCGTACACATAGTTGCTCCCATAAGTGCCTCCTTCCTTAGGCAGAGGGCTGCTCATTTGAGAGAGAACTCTAAACACCCTCACGTTGAGCCTTCTGGTACCACACCCCCTCCTTCTTCTACAAGTCCTACTACTTTTGGTGAGGCGTCTATTGATCCTGTCGCTGCTGCTGCTGCTGATGTTCCTCTACCTCATTCGAATGACTTTAACATTCATCGTACCTTGGAGACCGTCATGATCGTTCAGGCAGCTCATGGTCAGATTTTGGTGGACATGCTTGATGAGCTTTATGCTTTGCGAGCAGATTTGGCGTATCTTCGACGTTCGTCTTCGCCACCTCCTTTTGATGATGGATTCTGATTGCCCTTTGGCATTCCGTCACAAAAAAGGGAAGTACATTTGGACACTTATAGAGTTTTTTTTTTTGTAGTTGGGGGGAGTTTTTTTAATTAATGGAGCTTGTGGAGTTTAGATTGTATCTAGGTGCTTCACTGTGTATGTTTCATTTTTGGCTCTTGATGTATTATTTTTAGGCTATTCATGTTAGGGGAGATACATTGTTATATATGTTTCTTGTTTCACTGCTCATTGATTTATATTTATGAGTTATTCATGCTATATGTCTTTGTTTTGTGTTTTGTGAAGTCAAGAATTTATTTTTCTTTTACTTGTATTTTCCACACATGCATTTATGCATTTTGTTTAAGTGTTTCAGGAAATATACAGGATAATTCAGTCGTTCTGCTGTCTACACTTGTAACTGATTGATAGTAGTTAGGTTGGATTTTTTTTAATGGGCATTATTTTTGTAAAGGGTTTATACCTATAACTTTGAGCATTACATTTTGTGTTTTGTCATGGATTGCCAAAGAGGGAGTTTGTTAGGTTTTATGTACTTAGGAACTAATGTATTAGAATTTTAATTTGTATTGTTGGCAAACCATGATCAAAATAGGTGTTTAGTCTTGCTTTAGATTTACTCAAAGTATGTCTTTTATGTAAAGTTGGAATCAAGTTAACTGTAGAATTGAGTGTGCAATTCTGACTGGCTCGATTTATCGAAAGTTAGGCTTAATCAATCGAAAGTCGGGCAGAATGTTTTTCTGCAGAATTTTTCAACTCAGCCCTAAGCCCATATGACGTGTAGGGTTTTATGTTTTACCCTAGGTATAAATGGCAAACCCTAGTCACGTTTTTAAGGTTGCTCTGCTTGCTATGTTTGTGAATCTCTTGTGAGATCTGAAAGGTGGTTGCCTTCACACATGCTTACGATTATCAAGAAGGATATTTGATTGATAGCTTGATGATCATTCAGTTGCTGCACTAAAGAGCTTAAAGATACACAAGCGAGTGTGCTTGTACTTGCTGAAGAATCCAAGAAAGAAGGAGTCCGTGGTCTCGGAGTTTGCACGTGGTCATGTCAATAAGTTTTTTACTGGTGGGTAGCAATAGGATGTTAGTGGTCTAAGTCGCTATTGTAAAACTTTGATTCTTTCATTAGTGGATTCAGGTTTACCTTAAGGATAGCTAGGTTAAATCCTCCTTATGTTTTTTACCAGTTTGGTTTTCCTGGATCATCAGATCTTTGTGTTCTTTATATTCCGCACTTTACATTGATATGATTATATGATTGTGTTTAATCTAGATTTGTTTAATTTGGACTAAGTAATAACTTGGCTTGTTAACTAGGTTAATCCAATTGTGTTTTAAGGGGTCTAAACACAAACAGCTGCTATAACGAAATATCATGTCAATTTGTTGGAATTTGCTATTTTAGCAAATCTTACTAATGTGAAATGACTAATTTGATACATTTATAACGTTTTGAAGATCAAAAATAAAATTTTCTACATCATTGATTTTTAATAACTCTAAAATGAGTTACTCTATTTTATTTCTTCAATCAATTCCTGTATTTTTTTTCTTCAAAAAAGATAAGTGAAGAACAGCAATTAAATCAAGTAGAGCATATGACTTAAAGAGGTACAAGTACAACATATTTTGTTGTCCTTCATACACTTCTCTGCCACGGTCTCAAGCTAGCTGCTACAATCACAAATCAATAAATCTTCAACCATAACAGGTTCTACCCCTAACCATGGTCCTTGTCTCCTCACTTCTTTTGGTATATTGTGCAAGTTCGATCATGGGTCACCTTTTTCCTGAGATCATTGAGACCTCTTGTGAATAGTCCACCAAGCATAGAAGGGGTTATTCCCCACCTTTGCTCGTAGAACATCACAACATGGGAAATATTTTGCTATTAGACCATCAAAGTGGGAGCTTATGCATGTATGTGTATCTTGAAAACTCCATCTAAAGATTCTAAACCAACTGCAATCATTTAGTAATTCTAATAATGTTCCTTACTCAATATCAATTACCTTGCACTTTTTCTGAGATAAAATAAATCAAATCTTGAACTTTTAGTTCCAAAGCAAGCATGATTCAAGCAATGGATCCCTAAAAACTTTGATAAATTACTACTGTTTCAATTTAGTTTGTAATAGAACATGTTGAAATATTATATCATTTTTGCCTAAAATACAAATCACCTATGAACGTTGCTAAATCACCTACGGGTGTAGGAGAAAAGGGTTAGCCTTTTTTTTTTTTTTTTTTTGGTAAGGGTGTGTATCAAATTTGTTAGCATCTTGAGATGGCAGAAAATATTTGAGATTGAGTGTTTATTTTGGAGAGTTTATTTAGAAAATGGTGGATAAATTACATGTTACTTACTATTGCATGGTTTCGTATAGCAGAGCATTTCCACTTGCAGTCCCAACTCTTAAATTCCCTGAATTGCATACTATTAAGAAACATAGCAAATTCTCAAATATTACCAATTAGAAGGGAAAGTAGTCAACATCAAAGCAATATCTTTTCACGTTAAGAAGCTTAGAAAACAATGCTAGACAAATGGATCATTTGTGCAAAAACAACATATAAGCTGAACCAAAGATTACAACTGACACAATTTTAAGCACATATTTATTTAGGAATTTATAAATATCCATTTATAATTGACACCTGATAGACATGTAATCGGTAAAATTGACATGGACAAACTATTGTGCTCCATGTGGCTTTGTTTGTCCAAATCATCTGAATAAATACATCACACATCAATCTTTATAAGTTCAACAATCATGACACATGGTAGAAGATTAGGTGTGGCTTCTACTTTTATATTTTATTAGACTCTAATAAGGCACGGATAATACACGAAGCAGCAGAATTTTCTGCTTCCATTTTCCTGACTTTTCTTCTCCCTCAATAGACAAACCACCATCTATAGGTACTTGAACAGAACATACATATTTCTTGTATTGATTTAGACCCTCTTCCTTCTCAATCCTGCAAGTTAGTGGTCATAGATTTCGATAACTCGAGCAATGCTTGGTTTGCTGCATTAAGCTCTGCAATGTCCATAGATTGATCAGAAGAACATGAGGCAATAGACACACCATCGACATATACAGTAGCAATATTCTTTGCCCCTTCCCTCCCGGTCTTAATGTCAGCTTTCCTCCCCTGCTTTTGACACTTTTCATGCAATGTCGTAATAGGGTGGGGCTGTTGTTGCAAGACTTTAGGTGTGACAATAGGTTCCAAGAGATCCCTAAAGATCTTCAAATATAAAACAACCAATGATGAATTCAATATCGAGAGAGAGAGAGAGAGAGACTAAATGTCCAAAACAAGAAAAAGAAAAAAGACAATTCATTTTTGCCTGATAAGAAAAGAGAAGTAAGATACGCACCACCCATAATTTTTGCAGGTCGAAATTGAGATCAAAATACATTGCTGCTGCCAAATACTCTACAATGTCAGCAAGAATCTTTGGGGCTTTAATTGATCCATATAAAACGATGTCGTCTTCCTCACTGACTTCATTAGCAAACTCTTCAATCTGTAGAATTAACAATTTGCCTAAATCTTTGTTCAAATTCTAAACAAATTTTAATCAAAGATAATTCCAAAATTATATACAGATCCACACCAAAATAGTTAATTATAAGGGAAAATCCTCTAAAACACATTGTAAAGTCACATTTTCAAATTATAATAACATTCTGGGTGTATTTATACACATTGTGTATAGCAAGCATAGCTCTAATTATAAACCCTTAAAAGCATAATATAAATGTTTATTTGCATTCAAAGGGTGCCTTCGATTTATATATTCACTACAAAAATTAATTGAAGTCACAATTTTAATTACTTTTTGGAGTGTGTAAAATTGTGTAAAACAGTTTGTGTATAATAAGTTAACCTCTTTTAAAAGTGTTGATTGTGTACTTCCATCAATTTGCTCATAAATTTATTGGACAACACCTCAATCTTTCAATCTGCCATGTCGAAAACACTATGCAACATAAACAGTGTGGATAAACTTTTGTAAATTTTTTTGGGACAAAAATCACAATTTTTTAAGCCAATGACCTCTAGCTCAAGGTGCACTTCTCCCATAAAGGTAGTTAGTTTATTATTATTATTAGGAATTAAAAAATAATAATAATAAAATTGGAACAGTGAATCTAAAGACACAAAATTATTCACAATTGTTGATGTAGTTTATTGTAATTGATATATAATAAAATAATATTAATGATACGTGAATCTATGTGAAAGTAACGTTACTCTAATCACAACTTACTACTTTAATAACTTGTGTAAAAGGTTGTGAATAAATTTATCTCTAACAATGCTCTAAAATAATTACAACTTGCAGGCCTTGAACTTGGACCAAATCTCTCACACTCTCTCTCTATAGCCTTCTACACTTGTTAAGTAAAAACTGTAATGTTTAACGCCGACCAATAAATTTAAAATAATATGCCAAGTTATCAAACAAAAAAGAAAAAAGAAAAAAAAAAAAAAAAGATAATAACATTAAGAATAATACAAAATGTAACTAACGAAAAAATAATTAAAGAAAAAAAGACTTACCCTACGGTGTTTTCTGTACAAGTTATGCTTGCAATATAAATAATGTAGTAGACAATTGCAAACATTCAGAATAATATACCAAAAAGCATTAACCCTAAGAAATAAAAAGAAAAAGAAAAAAAATTAACAAGTAATTACTTGTTAATTTTAGTCAAAGCGGTTGCCCAAATTAAGCTGTGCCTACCCATGCAATGAGCAGATGTAAATTCCCAAAGAGGGTGTGTGAAGATCGAGATAAATTCTCTATGTAGCAATTTTTGGTGGGGTCAACAAACGGAAGAGAATCGCACTAATTGGGTGAAATGGAGCAAGATCATGGGATCTCGAGACATTAATACTTTGAATTTGGCACTGTTAGCTAAACAGTGTTCGCGATAACTCACAACACCAAATAATTTGGTAGCACAAATTTTAAAAGCTAGATACATCATTCATGGAGGCATATGCATCTCACTCGGAAGTGTTTATTGGTGATTTCACTTGGTTGCAGATGGAGGGTGCATGGGAGATAGATCAAAAACTAGGATCTGGAAGACTGGAAAGACAAATGGCTTCCCAGTTCCCACACCTACCTGCTACTTATCGAGTCATATCCCCAAAGCCTCCTGATACTACTTTCCAGTTGGTAACACATGCACATTTACATGAACGCTAGTGTAAATATTAAACGAATAATTGTAAAAGAAGAAAAAGAGAAAAAAAAAAAAAAAAGGAAAGTGAGAAACTTTTGTTAGACCTCATGAAGAAGAGAGTCGTCAAGATTATTGTTGTGCCTGATGCAGTGGTGGAGGCCGTGGTGGACGGCGACCCGCGCTAGTTTGTCGTTGCTGACATTGGCGGAGCGTAGGTTTGTGAGCTCTCCTGGGCCGAGACTAGGGTATTCCAGGTACAAGTATTTTCTCAGGGCCAGTCCCAGCACCACGTCGCCTACGAACTCAAGCCGCTGGTACGACCTAAGCGACTCGCGGTTGTTATTGTTGTTTTTGTAGTAGGCGGGGTGTGTGAGTGCCTCTTCTAGGAGCTTCTTGTCCTTAAACTTGTAGGAGAGTATTTTTTCCACGGCTCTTATGTAGGTTTCTTCCTCTTTGTGTAAGTTTTTTTATTTTAGAAATACAAGATTTTATTAAAAAAGCAAAGCCTAACCAGAAACAGAAACCAAGCACCAGACTTGAAGGAGGAGGTGGTGGAGGTACCTGAGAATCCATATACAAAATTCCTAAATGACCAACTTGCTAATTCATGGGAGTGAATTGATGAAGGTTTTGATGCTTTTATTGTATTATTGTTCATTGTCTTGGCATATGAAACTTTAGTCCAAAGTATATATGCCCCCTTTCTATTGGTTAAGGTTGACAACACTAAAGTTAGAAAATCAATCCTTTGCAATTGCTCTATGAAGCCAATATTTAATTGGCAATACACTAATACGTGTAAGACAAAAGATGCCACTCACTTTAGTTATCTGTATAATAGTTTAAAGACTAAATTTTGAAAATCTAACTCTAAAAATCACTTATATCAGTTTAGGTAAACTTCTATAAATTTAAATTGTTATTACACTAACCGTGTAAATATACATAGTTACTATTCACATATAAATATATTTTTTAATACTTCTTTAGTCGTATACACAAAGAGAGATGATTTGAGAGAGTAATAAACTATTGATAAAAAATAATATTTTAATGAATGTTATAGTGTAAAATAGAATAAATCTAATGTACATGAATGTTTTTTAAAAGTAGTTACGTAAAATAAAAAAAAAAGTAGGTTCTTATAATAAAATAGACAATTATTTTTTTGGCACACTGCAATGACTATTACACACTTCTTATTACACAAAAAGCTACGTGTAAAGTTTTTTTTAATTAAAATTATGATTTTAAGTTATGATTTCAGTTTTAAAAATTACTGCACATATTACTTTGTGTGCATCCGCTTGTGTGCACTAGTTATTTCTCTTTTATTATTATTGTTAATTTTTTTAGAATCTTCCTTTATTGTTATCTAGTACAATTCTCTCAACCCTTTTTTTCCCTGAATGGTACAATTATTTCCTTCATATTTTTTTGGACAAAAACCGTAGAATAGTTATTCAATGTGCTTAAAATTTATTACTGAATTGTAAATTACATTTTCTAATTTTGCCTAAAATTTAATTCAATTCTCTAACTTTAATAGTTTTTAATTACTCGGGTAGTCCTTTTGTTAAAACTACTTTGTTAGTCACATAAAATACAAGGACATTTTGGTGCTTTTAAGTTTAATAAATTAAAAAATCCAAAATAATTAATAAAAAATATTTTCCAAAAAAATGGTTAAAATTTTTTTATTAAATATTTAGCCATCTTTACTCGTATCTATTTCTTAGCAACCAAACAACAACAAGTAAAAAATAAAATAAAAAAAGAGTCACTTTTCCTTTTAACCAAAATCCAACATCCTTAAAACAATATCTTTCTCAGCATCCTCAGAACAATATTTCCAAAAAATAAAAAATGAAAACTCATCGTTTCATCAACAGCTTTACTATAGTTTTAGTGTCTATCAAGGAGCAGCTTATCTAATTTTTTGCTGAAAGTATACTAAAATTATTTGTATCTTGAAAAAAAATTGAAAAAGTGAAAAATGCAGAAAAAAGTGATGTTTTAAAAAGCTGTGCATAAAATCTAAAAACTAAAAGCTAAAACATAAAGCTAGGTTGGTTCTAGCTTTTTTGGCTTTTGCACAAAAAAGAACCGCATCATTATAAGATTTCTTCAATCAATATCATAGCTTATAGATCAAACTTTAATAAAGCCAAGAAAAGTAAGCTAGTATTTTCAATTGGTTAGATATGTTTAGGAAGAGAAATGAATTGGAGAGAGAGAGAGAGAGAGAGAGAGAGGGAGAGGATTTGAAGGAGGAATAGAAGATTCTGAGAGAAATTGTTTTGCGTTCAATAACATAGTCAACTGGTTCTAAACTTCAGATGGAGAGTGAGAGATTAATAAAAAAAAGTGAATCATTAGTTTTTTTTTTTTTTTTTTAATAAAAGCGGCTTAAAAAGCAGCGGCGAAACTAGAAATTTATCTTTGAGGCCAAACATAAAATTAGACAACTATTTTATAAATTACCATCTTTCAAATCTAATAAACTACAAACAAATACATGTTATGTTATTTTATCTATAAAGTAAATAATAAAAAGTAGTATATTTTAATTAGGTACATTTATATTTTATAATGTTATATGATATATTGAAATAAACGTACTACATATGATAACTGACGTGTGAAAAGACAAACGAAAAAATAGAAGAAGAAAAAAAATAGAAAAGCATTTGGGAAAGTGGAATGAGGTCTACACACTGTCTTGCTTAATTTTCACGGCTACACATCACTTTTTGTATACATAAAGAAAAGAGAGAGAGAGACAGTCACTTATGGACCTACGTCAGCACCTCCAATCTTTTTGTTACTATAGCCCTACAAGTGTTAAAATTATAGATTTTTTACCTTTTATTAGTTGAGATAATTTTTTAAAATAACTCTGTGAGTTCATCTTAATATGCTAAATGTCTAATTATTGTAGTAATTTTTTGACATTTATTATCACTAATTGGATTGTGTCCTATTTTTGAGGACCTTTGGTCCCAATGTTGCTCAGCCACTTAAAAGTACCAAAATGCTCTCAGTTGATACCATGTCCATTCAAATTAAGCATGAAAATTGCATTCAGGTTTACAAATCATAGCTACCAATAAAGCTCAATTAAAAATCACACAATAGACTAAAAACTAACCTTCTCCACAAGACTAAACATAACTTTCACAAAATAACAAAAGCTTACACGGAGGCCACTACTGAAGGTAGCATCTTCAAGCATGTCCGGGAGGCAACTTCTTTATATTGCATCAGAAAGATAATGTTATGATGATGGATTGAACTTTTATCACCTTTAATTAATAATTTATCTATACTTTCTTTATGTATTAGTTTAATTTAAATGGTTGATTATGTGAATTTACTGTGGGATTAACTTTTACTTTAACAATTTAACCAACTAAGAAATATTGAGCCCTATACTTTCGAGTGATACTGATACCTCAACCTCTCCTCATTGTAGAAACTAGAAAGTGCAGGTATGAAGCAGGAATTCTCATCCCCTCAAAACTTTTAAGTTTTAACAACCATACAATTTTTTGTGTAATCCCAACAATAATTTTGGATTTTTTATTTTTTATGAACAAAATTTTGGGTATGGTAATAGCTATTATCATTTAACAAATTGAAGATTTTGGTTAAAAAATCATGAGATGATTACTTCAGGCTACGTATGTTATAACTTGTAAATCAAATAAATCTCCAATTATTAATCAAATAAATCAAAAGTGAGATGATCACATAAACCATAATTAATCAATCGCTATTCAAATGAATAATAACTAATGTTCTTTTTTTTTCTTTTTTTTGAGAAAGATAATAACTAATGTCCTACGTTCAAAAACTTGTTTTTTTGATATATATATATATATATATACACACACACACACTTCAATAGAGTTTGGGAGAAAATGAATAATTATTATGTGTTCCTAAGTTTATGGTGGCATTTATTATAAATGTGAGAGAAAAGAGGGACAAATGGGCTTTTGCCCTTTTTAACCAAATTAATTAGCCTTATGCCCTCCTTCCCAAACTAAATAGGGAAATGCCCCTCTTTTAAAACTCGATTTTTGATAAATCGAGTTAGGTCCTATAGCGGCGTTTTTAAGGACCTATAGTGACGTTTTCAAGACCTATAGTGGCGTTTTGTAACTCGATTTATATAAAATCGAGTTATAGGTAAAAAAAAATTAAAAAAATTGCCTATAACTCGATTTCATGAAAATCGAGTTAAAAAATGTCACTATAGGTCTTGAAAACGTCACTATAGGTCCTTAAAAACGCCGCTATAGGGCTCTGTATTTTTTTTTTTTTTTTTATAACTCGATTTTGAGAAAATCGAGTTTTAAAAGAGGGGCATTTCCCTATTTAATTTGGGAAGGAGGGCATCAGGCTAATTAATTTGGTTGAAAAGGGCAAAAGCCCATTTTGTCCGAGAAAAGAGTATTATATTATTGCATTTTGAAAACAATTATAATAATTCTACAAGAGAAAAATTACGTATAAAAAAAACATTTATTTTTTATTTTTTAAAACACTCTTTTTAAAAGAAAAGGTGATACCACAAAATCAGATTGTACGACGTTATTCCATGACCTTATGAATAGAGAAGAAAGGAATATGGACAATTATCATGCCTGATATGCTAGTTGACGTGGGGGACAAAATATTTAAAAAGATTATTTCATGGGTCTGTATTATTTGATTTGCTTTTCTTTTCTTTTCTTTTTTTCCTAGTGAATAACTTCACTTTTTTGTTGTTGATACCAAAATAAGGACAGTAGGATTACAAAGCCAAAGTGATATTTGCCATTTGTAAGCTACGTGCTATCCTATTAGCTAATGTCTGACAATCATTTGTAATTACAACCGGCACATTCAAAATAACTATTCTAAATTTCTAATGCCAGTACCTTGGCTCATATATATCATATCGATGTTTGTAAAACCCAGACCAAACCGCATGCTTCGACCTGGTTAATTGGAAACTGTTTGTCAAATTGGTTCTTTTAACTCCAAAAACCGGCCTATGCAAAAAGTCAGTAAATTGTGAAAACTACGGTCGAATTGCCCGAGTTTGAAAACTATGGATGATTCTCAAAGTTCAAGTCAAAGTATTTATTTTTCCTTACAGCCTTGTAGTTACATCACCTTATTGTCATTGATGAAACTTCAACCACAGTGAGATAGTGTCAAATGTTAAGATAGTGTCAAACTTCAACCACTCTGTCTCTGTCTTTGTCTTTCTTTCTTTGTGTTTTTTTTTCCCCCATTTTTGCCTGCAATTGCAACGCTTAATTGTCGTTGGCTAATTTTCTTGGGCATTGTTTTTCCACCACTCTTCTAGCATTTTTTTTTTTTATTTTTAATAAAAATTTCATGAAAAATGGTTGACTATCAATGTCTCTCTTAACTTTTTTATTGGGTCTCATAAAAAAAGGTTTATGGGTGGACAAACTAATGTTTGCTACTCTTCTATCTTGTGTGTGTGTGTATGTATGTGCGTTTTTTGAGTAAATTTCATAAGAAATGATTGACTATTCAATGTCTCTCTTAACTTTTTTTATTGGGTCTCATTAAAAATAAAATAAAAAATAAAAAGTTTATTGGGTAATTTAATAGGTGTGGGCATGGCTTAAGATAATTTAGACGGAAGCTTGTATAAAAAAATAAATAAATAATTTTAAAAGTAGAATAATAAATTCTAACAAAAATGTTTAGTATATTAATTTCATATGTGTATAAAAGTTAACGAATATATATATATATATATATATATATATATGTAGGGACCTGGTTCGAGTACTATTCCTTGGGAATGAGTGGACTCAAACCCAGCTGGCCCAATACAATGAATTTATAGAGTGCGGGTCAAAGAACTAAGTCCTAGTGAGGGTTGTACAATTAAGCATGGTAATACATGGATCAATTGGCAAGAATACCAGCTAAAAGTATGAAGATAGGCTCCTCGGCCACTTTCTCGGATAGTATATTCTTATTCCCTCTTTGGTACTAGATTACAAAAATCATACAAGGGCTACCGTCCTTTTTCTCTCCTAAAACCGTCGTCCCCCTTTTTTGGAGGACTTGTTACATTTTATACCCCCTTCTAGTTAATCTCGGCCCTCCATCTGTCGATCATGCAGGTCATCACTCGAGTGCCCGTCTCATTAGCCACCTTCCCATCCTTTCTGTGGGTGGTAGCAGCTGAGGCGGCACTGTTCAAGGGTCACTTCTCCATTTAATGAGGCCAGAACGTTAGTTATGGGCATTTAATGTGGAAGTGACAGTTCCTCTTGGGATTGCTCCTCCACCATGCTTCCATGGCCAACCCGTTGTACTTGCCTCTGTTTTGGGTTGGTCTGGAAGGTTACCTCTGAAGGCACTTTGCTCCCCTTTTCAACAATCCGTGCGGGCCAAGGACATGAATGTCCTTGGCGATATTCCTAGCGAATGGAGCTTCCTTGACTCTTCCTCGGACACATTTTTCTCCTCGGCATGGGCCTTAGGCTTTAGCACAGAGTGGACCGAGATTGCCGAATTCTTTGGCCCCACAATATATATATATATAATTGTGGTAATCCAAAAATGGTATAACAGAATTGTCCAATATTGAAATATTTCATTTCCCTCACTAAACCAAAATGACTTTGGATACAAGATTGACTCCATTGATTGACAAACTCAATATCTATTTATGTTTTCTTAGGATTTAATATTTCTTATTTGCTTTTTGAAAGTTATGATTTGAAAAAGAAAAAAAATATTTAAAAGATAAATCTCTATATTTATTTGGACTATTTTAGTCAAATTTCAAATTTACTAATTTAATATATTTATCTAAATTTTAAATAATTATTGAATTAATTATGATGTTATCATGATTTAATCCCAGTCTGATTTCAAAAACCTTGAACATCTTTTTTTTTTTTTTTTTTTTTGAATGGTTCAAATTTCAAAATCATGATAATATTCTCAATTATGTTTATAATCCACCATGGATAGTGAGGGGATTTTTGATGCTGAAGATGTGTGGCAAGTTGATCATGGGGCGATAGAGAAGGTCTTTATTGAATACTACTCGGACTTGTTCACCTTCTCAGGTCCCTCGGATTTTTCAAAGATTATGGAGGCTGTGCACCCAAAGGTGACGCAATCCATGAACTCTCTCTTGAGAAGGGAATTTCAGGCAGGTGAGGTGCATAAAGCTTTAAAACAAATGTATCCTTTAAAAGCTTCTAGTTCCGACGGTATGCCTTGTCTTTTTTTCCAAAAATTTTGGCCTACAGTGGGTGGTTTAGTTACTAAGATAGTTTTGAATTTCCTAAATTTAGGTATTACTCCGCCAAAATTTAATGAAACCCATATTGTTTTGGTCCCTAAAACTAGTTCCCCTAAGAGGGTGACTGAATATAGACCAATAAGCTTGTGTAATGTAATTTATAAACTTGCTTCTAAAACTCTAGCAAATAGACTCAAAAAAATCCTCCTCTCTATTATTAGTGACACTCAAAGTGCCTTGGCCAAAATTAGGAATTAAGCCCATTTTCCCAACTATATAGTTAGTAGGCATGGTTCTGAAACTATATTTTTTAATAAAATCTCGAGTCTCAAACTATATTTTATAAATCAAGTCTTTAAGGCTCAGTTTTCAGGTTTTGATTAGGTCTGAGTTGGTACTTTTTCCACGTGGCGTCCAATTAGAAATCGAGTCTTAGAGACTCGATTTACATCTGCAAAATAGTGCCTAAAAAAAACTCAACATAGCAGAAACCCAAAATAGCCAGAAATCACCAATGCAAAAACTAGAAAATGCAGCAACCAGAAACCAGAAAATAGAAATCACTAACGCAGAAACCCAGAACAACCAAAAATCACTGATGCAAAAACTAGAAAATGCAGCAACCAGAAACCAGAAAATAGAAATCATCGACGCAGAAACCCAGAACAACTAGAAATCATAGAATGCAGCAACCAGAAACTAGAAAATGCAACAACCAGAAACCAAAAAATGCAACAACTCAGAACAGCATAGAACAGCAACCTAGAAAACATAAACAAACCAACCAAAAAAGAAAAAAACTCAAAACATCAACTTAGAAAACACTAGTAGACTAACCCAGAAAACACAAACCCACAACAGAAAATATTCCATCAGAGAACCAACCTAGAAAAAATAGAAAATGAATCAAGAGACAAACCAAACCAGAAAACATAGAAAACAGACCTTTGGTGTCGAGATCAACAAACCCAAGCCGCTCCGGTGTTGAGATCGTCAAACCCATGGTGCTTCGGTGCCGAGATTGTGAATTTTAGGTTTAGGATTTTGCTCCGATTTCGAGATCGTGATTTTTGGGCTTGAGATTTTGAGAAAAGGGTTTGGATGTTTAAGGAAGGAGAAGAAGAAAAGGGAAGAACTGTTTGGAGAAGAACTGTCTTGGGACGGCAGATGGAGAAAAAAAAAGGAGAAAAAGAACGAATGAATAAGATGGTGTATAGGAACTCGAGTCTTAGAGACTTGATTTCCAGGTAGATGCCACGTGGAAAAAGTGCCAACTCAAACCTGATTAGAACATAAAAACCAACCCTCAAAAACCTGATTTATAGCCCAAAATCGAGCCTTTTAGACTCGAGATGTTAGTAAAAAATATAGTTTGAAAACAGTACTTACTAATTATATTGTTTGGTAAACAGGGTTAATTTCCAATTTTGGCCAAATGCCTTTGTGCATGGAAGACTAATTACTGATAATGAGTTAGTGGCTTTTGAGATGATGCACCATATTAATTAGAAGAAAGCAGGAGCAAAAGGAGAGATGGCACTCAAGCTTGACATGAGCAAAGCTTATGATAGGGTAGAGTGGGCATGTTTGGATAAAATTATTGAAAGGCTGGGGTTTCACTCAAGATGGACAAACTTAATGATGCAATGTATTTCTTCTGTCACTTATTCTGTCCACATTAATGGTAAGCCAAGTGGCCATATTATTCCCACTAGAGGTCTATGCCAAGGTGACCCTCTATCTCCCTACTTATTTTTGCTTTGTACTGAGGGTCTCTCGGCCTTAATCAAAAAAGCTGCAGCTTAAGGTTTGTTGGAAGGAATATCTGTGTGTAGGGGGGGACAACCTTGCCTTTCTCATTTATTTTTTGCAGATGATAGCATAATTTTTTGCAAAGCCACCATTGAAGAATGTGAAGCCTTACAAAAGGTTTTGAGCATTTATGAGCAAGCATCTGGCCAACAGCTGAATTGTGCCAAAACTTCCTTGTTTTTCAGTTCTAATACAGCTAAGGAGATCCAGGATGAGATAAAATTGAGGTTTGTTGCTCAAGTGATTAGGTAGCATGAGAAGTATTTGGGCCTTCCATCTTTGGTAGGGAGGAATAAGAAGAATACCTTCAAAGAAGTCAAAGCAAAGTTGGCTAAGAAATTGGCAAGTTGGAAGGAAAAACTTTTATCTAAAGCTGGTAAGGAAGTGCTGATTAAAGCGATGGCCCAAGCAATGCCAACATACACTATAAGTTGCTTTAAAATCCATGATTCTCTATGTGATGAGATGACGAGCTTGATTAGAAATTTTTGGTGGGGACAATGTAAAGAGGAAAGGAAAATGGCATTGATTAGTTGGGAGAAACTTTGTGCTTCGAAGGCTTGTGGGGGCATGGGTTTCAAGCAACTAAAACAATTTAATCTGGCAATGTTGGCAAAACAAGGTTGGAGGCTCCAGACTGGGAATGATTCCCTACTCTATCGGGTTTTCAAGGCAAAATACTTCCCAAATAGTGAGCTTGTCGAAGCAAACCTAGGAAAGAACCCTTCGTTTGTTTGGAGGAATTTAATGGCAGCTCAAGCAGTGGTTAAAAAAGGCAGAAGGTGGCAAGTGGGGAATGGCCGTAGCATCATGATTTGGAAGGACAAGTGGCTGCCCTCTCCCTCTACTTATGAAGTTGTTTCTCCTGTATCAAATCTTCCTATGGATTCTCGGGTTGAAGTCCTTATAGATAGTGAGAATGGTGCTTGGAAAAATGAACTTGTGCGATAGATTTTCCTACCACATAAAGCTGAAACAATATGTGGTATCGCCTTAAGAGCTAACTTGCCAGCAAACAAGCAAATTTGGGCTCCTTCCATCAATGGCATCTTTAGTGTCCGGAGTGCGTACAAGATTGCCATGGAGATGAGATCAGTGGAGGCGGCGGGGGATGTCTCTGATGATAGTCACCTAAGGAAGTTCTGGAAGTATTTATGGAGTTGTAATATTCCGAACAAAATCCGCCACTTTGCTTGGAGGGCTTGCAGAGACATATTGCCCACGAAGGAAATCTGGTTAGTCGAAAAGTGCTCACAGATAGCTGCTGCAAAGAGTGTAACGTGGGGGAAGAATCATCGGGCCATTTATTCTGGAGTTGTCCAAGAGCTCGAGATATTTGGCGACTGTTAAACCTGTTTCGGGACAGCTCAGTTCAGTCCTTCAGGTCGTTCATGGACATGCTTTGGTATGTGGTAATGGAAGCACAGTGGGAACAAAGTTGGGTGGAGAAGATGATCGTGGTGGCTTGGGCGATATTGTCGAATAGAAATGAGTGCAGGAATGGGGGTGCAAAGAAAACATGTCAGTCATTGTTGCAAGGGGCTTTGGGTTATCTAGGGGGCTCCGAAGCCAGCTGAAGCTGTGAAGTGGACTCCTACATCACCAAACCGCTACAAAATTAATGTGGATGGTGTAGTGTTTAAGGAGCAAAGGATGGCAGGTGTTGGGATTCTCATAAGGGATGTAGAGGGTAGATTGATTGGAGCCTGTAGTAAGAAGATTGTGACCCCTCTTGGTGTCATTGAAGCAGAAGCAAAGGCTGCCGAGTTTGGACTTCAATTTGCTCGGGATTTGTCTATTCAGGACTTCACACTTGAGAATGATTCTCCGACGCTGATCAATGCTTTAAAGGACCTGTCCCCTCCTCCTTCATCAATTGCTACTTTGGTATATATTTCAGTGGCTGCTTTCCATTCTTTTCGTTTGTAGATTTTTCCCATGTTGGTTGCAATGGCAATAGGCCAGCCCATTTACTTGCAAGACATGCTTTAAGTATTGCAAATCTGTCTGTTTGGATTGAAGAGACCCCTTGTTTCATTGAACAAGCTCTCAGCCAGGATGTATTTTTTGCTTGTTATGTTCAATAAAGTTTTAGCAGTATTTCCAATCAAAACACACACACACACACATATATATATATATATATCACTGTGGTAAACAATAATATAATCCTACATTCATTCCATATATATATATATATATTAAATTAATCCTACATGACTCGAGGTTAGTCACCAACGAGGCAAAGACACTGGGCCAAGTCCATCGGGGGAGCTAATTAAGTTTGGGTAAATTGATTTCAAATCACGCTTGCAAACTCAAATTTGACTTTTTTTTTTTTAATCTCTCTTCATACATTTCAATGATTTCATGAGTGAATCTTTACTTTGCTCACATTTCTTCAAATGTAACAAAAAAGAAAGTATGAGATTTGTAGTCCAAAACACATATTCACTAACATTGGTTTTTCAATCCATTTTCTCACTTTCCTTTTGATTATGTAATTTTAATTTATTCTCTTACATGGCATGCATATTAGGCTAAAGTCTTTAATTCCTGCCATACAGATTAAGGAAAATGTTCCATGATAAAACACATTTCAATGACATTGTTTTCTCGATCAATTTTCTCACTTTCCTTTCGATTATCTAATCTTGATTAATTTATTCTCTTGAATAGCATGGGTATTAGGCCAAAGTCTTTAAATGCAACTGGCATACAGATTAAAGTCAAATGTTAAACTTGAAAGAAAATGTTCCATGGTTAATATTTTTTTTCCTTATACATAACATTTTCTTTAAGAAGATCAACAGTAAAAAGCCAAAGTCTGTAGTTTAGTAGGAGATTGTGATAAGAACTTAACATTTGATTTTGCCCAATGTGTACAAGGGCCACCATTGATGTTGAGAAACAAAATAATTTTCCGCTTTGCAACACAAAACTTAGTACATTGAAGGAAGCATTCATTAGTGATGTCGGAGACTCTAGGCTAAGAATGTGCGGGTTTGATTGAATGTGGAATGAAATTCGTGTGGTGTTCATTGAGAGAAGACTAAGAGTCCGTTTGGATTGAGGGGAGAAGGAAGGAGAGTAGATGAAAGTAAAGTAACGTTAGCTGAAAAATAGACTAATTTTTAGCTTAATCTACTCTACTTTACTTCCTCTTCCTCCCTCTCAATTCAAACAGACCATAAAAGTGAGTTTGACATAGTTTTTAGCTTTTAACTTTTATGTACAGTTTTTTAAAATCTCATTTTTTCCACTTTTTTTTTTTTTTTTTTGTTATACTTTTCTCTATTTTTCCAAGATATAAGTATACTTTAACACACTCTCAACAAAATATTAGATAAGATGTTCCCAAACAAATGGCTGTGATTGATTGGGGGTGGAAAAGTGGGAAATAGAAAATATTTAATTTTTCCTCATTTGTGCTTGGTTGGGGTAGAAAAGCAAAGGGATGAAAAATTCTTTTATTTGGATCAAAAGAAAAATGAGAGTATAGAAAATGTAATTTATGTAAATTTACTCTCACACCCTTATTACATTTTATATATATATACATATATATATATATATATATATCAGTAGCTTATAAGTGGCCAAAAATAGGGCAATTGGATAAAAAAAATTTCATCTAAGCCCCTCTCCCTCCCTCATCTTCTCCCCAATTTGGGAAGACAAAGAAATTGTGAGCCCAAAGAGAAAACATCTAGACTTCACCATTTTCTCTCACCTAAAATCTTTACTATTTTCCTTTCTCCATTTTCCATCTCCACAAATCCCCTCAACCAAACACATGATTGAGGTAGGGAATGTGTAGAGGTAGTAAGAGATGTCATACAAAGAGACATTTGGTGGAGAGAGAGAGAGAGATTCAGATGCTAAGTTAAGGTAAGCTAGATTAATAGGGGAAGTTGAAAAATGAGGAATCAGTGTGGGAGAAGATGAAACATTGTAGGCAATTGTGTAGACACTCTCACGAAACGGCATCATTTTGTAATAAAATGCATGAAATAACATGTGGATGGGAGGCAAATGGACATTTTCAACACCTAAAAAAAAAAAAAAAAAAAAAAGTTAAAAGCCGCGGGATCTTAATACATGGAAAAAAAAAAAAAAATTAATGGAGCCTTTTAAGGATTTTTTTTTTTTTTTTTTTTTTTTTTTTTTTTGAGGGAAAGCATTTTAAAGAGTTAATAATGAATATTTAAGCACATATTAAAATTTAGGAATTTATAAAATATCCATTTATTATTGACACCTGCTAGACATGTAGTAGATAAAATTGACATGGACAAATTAAAATTATTGTGCTCCATGTGGCTTTTTTGTCCAAATCTTCAAAATAAATTCAACACTTATCAATCTGTATAAGCTCGACAATCATGACACATGCCAGAAGATTATACTCATATTAGAATTAGATTAGATTAGAGTCTAATAAGGCACAAATAATACTTGAATCTGCTGAATTATCTGCTTCCTTCTCTTTTGACTTTTATTCTCCCGCCATAGACACACCACCTATTTGCACCGAGTATGTATATTTCTGGCCTTGTGGTGTGGACCCTCTTGCTTCTCAATGCTGAAAGTTATAGCAAAAGTACATTTCGATTCAATATCTTACAAGATAGATAGGAAAGTGAGAATTAAAAAAAAAAAAAAAAAAAAAAAAAAAAAAAAAAAAAACAGTGAATGCTTTTTGAGAAAGAAAAATTGTGAATACTTAAGAAGAAGAAAGGCATGAAAATTCTATATCTAGCGTATAGTAGTGCTTTGATAGAACACAATTGGAGTTGGAGGAGATTAAAAAAAAAAAAAAACTTTCATTGTAAGATTAATAAGTACAATGAAGGTATGAGTGCCCAAAAGCCAACAGAAGTTAGAACAAACCACATAGCCAACTAGTTCATGTTCAGTTCCCATGCCATCGAGATCAGTATTCAAGCTTTCAGTCATTGTAAACCTAGTATTAACCAAGTATTCTAGCTCTTCGTAACATTCCATGTCATCCTTATTGTTAGAGATATATTAGATATATTAGTTTAATGTAATAAGTCCAAGTCCATCTACTATGTATGCAAGATAAGTTTTCAACTTTTACTAGTAGTCTTGGGTTTAGTCTTCTATATATATCATGGTTCATTGTAACAGATACTTTGTATTGCACTCTTACATAACAAAGACGTAACCCTTAAAGATTTCCTCCGTGGACTAGGCCGTCAAGATTGAACCATGTAACACATGTTTGTGTTTCTATTTTATGCTTCCTATTATGCATCTTCTCTAACATATAAAGCATGATATACACATCTATACTAATATTTAACACTTATAAATTTCTGAATCAAACACTAATATGAGAGAGAGAGAGAGAGAGAGAGAGAGAGAGAGAGAGAGTACAGAAGGCTTTAGTTAATTTTGGTTCAACTCACGAAAGTAAGGGAAATAACTCTTGCACACACTAACACACGAAAGTCAATTTGTTTGTTAGTGTCTGTGTAATAAACACCCCCCAAAACTAATAGGCTTGACATCAAATAATTCAAAGCATGCACATGCACTTGCGCACACATATATAATTCTTCAGTACTCATGATAAAGAAGCTCGACCCTGAAAATAGGATTAGGCCACCTTTTCTTATCACAAACCTCATGTAATGTCAGTGGGCATAAAGTTTGGTAACTCATGCAAAGCTAGCTTTGCTGCATTACGCCTTGCAATGTCCATCTGATCAGAAGAACCTAAGGCAACAAGCACATCATCGACATAAGCTCCAACAATATTATTTTCCCCACTGCTCAATCTCTTAATATCAGGTTTCCTCCCCTGCTTCTGACACTGTTCAAAAAACGTCCTTACAGGCTCGGGTTGTTGTTGCAAGTCTTCAAGTGTGACAATAGGTTCCAAGAGATCCTCAAAGATCTTCAAATATAAAACAACCAATGAAGAATTCTATATCAACAGAGAGATAGAGACTAAAAGTCGAAAACAAGAAAAGAAAAAAGACAAATCATTTTTGTCAAATAAGAAAAGAGAAGCTAAATACACACCACCCATAATTTTTGCAGGTCGAAATTGAGATCAACATATATAGCTCCTGCTAAAGACTCTACAATGTCAGCAAGAATCTTTGGAGCTTTAATTGACCCATATAAAACTTTATCATCTTCCTGACTGACTGCCCGAGCTGCTCGAGCAAACTCTTTAACCTATAGAAGTAACACAAAACCATTTGCGTAGATCTTTGTTTAAAATTCTAAACAAATTTTTAACCAAAGATAAGTCCAAAATATACAGATCCACACTAGAACAGTTAATTATAAGGGAAAATCCTGTAAAACACAAAACCATTTGCGTAGATCTTTGTTCAAAATTCTAAACAAATTTTTAACCAGAGATAAGTCCAAAATATACAGATCCACACTAGAACAGTTAATTATAAGGGAAAATCCCGTAAAACACATTGTAGAGTCACGTTTTCAAATTATAACAATAGTGTGTGTATTTACACATATGGTGTATAACAAGCACAACTCTAATCATAAACTCTTAAAAGCATAAAATAATATGCAATGTTTATTTGCATTCAAAGGGTGCCTTCAATTAACTGCTTTTTTATCTGAAAAATATAAGGGTATGTTTGGTAATTATCTTTTTCCCCTTATTTTTTGTTTTCAAAAATAATTTTTTATTTTTAAAACTAAAGAACTTGTCTGGCAACCTAAAATGGATAAAAAAAATAAAAATTATTCTCAAAACACTATTTGTGAAAGAAACTGAAAATATGCAAAAAGCTATTTTCAGTTTCTAATTTTCAAAAATTAATAAAAATACGCATTTAATTTAATGAATCTGTCTCATTTAATGAGTTAGTATTAAAGTTCAAATCCTAGTAATAACATATTTTAGTACTTTCTATGTTTTTCTTCAAAAAATTATTTTTTTAATTTCAACTAATCAAATAGTTTTTTATTTTAAAAATACAAGAAAATTGTTTTTTTTTTATATTCCCAAAAACAAGTTTAAAAAAAAAAAAATGTTACCAAATATAACCTAAGCATCTATTACCATAATAAAATATAAATTTAGCTTAATTTAGTACTTTTTTAATTGAAGGTCTCCTTTTATTTTAAATATATAATAACAAATGATAATGAGTTTTAATATTCACCTTTTATTTAATTAATGAATGATGTTACAGTTTCTTATTAAAATAAAAGGAAATTTTAATTAAAAAAATACCAAAAATAAGTCAAACCCATAAAATATTTACATCAGCATTCCAAAAATAATACATTCCTTATAATTGTAGTGATATAAAAAACAAAATAAAAACCTCACTAAAAGGTAAAACTATCGACAAACAAAAGACCTTTTTGATAATAAATTCCTTATAATTCTACACATCGGTCAGAATGTTTCCATATAAGTCAGAGTACCCTTTTCTCGTGCCCCACCTTATAAAATTTAGATCTAAATTTTTTTTTTTTTTTTTTTTTTTTAACTAGTGTTTATTACTGAAAAACCGTATACACACTTATCTATAAGTAAATGTAAACCAATAATTGTAAAAAAAAATAAAGTGAGATGATTTTGTTAGACCTTACTCTGGAAGTCGCTAATGTTGTGACTGATGTAGCTGTCTAGATGGTGGCGGACGGCGACCCTCACGAGTTTCTCGTTGCTGATGTTGGCGTCGTGTAGGGGCAAGAGCTGTCCTGGGTCGAGGCTAGGGTATTTTAGGTACAAGTGTTTGCTCAGGGCCAGTCCCAGCACCATGTCACCTAAGAACTCGAGCCGCTGGTACGACCTGAACGACTCGCCGTTGTTGTTGCTGTTGTTGTTGTAGTAGGAGGAGTGTGTGAGTGCCTCTTCTAGAAGCGACTTGTTCTTGAACCTGTAGGAGAGTATTTCTTCCACAGCTCTTATTGTGGATGATGCCATGTTGGTTTTTGCTTCCGGTTGTGGTTTTCTTCTTTTGCAAATGCATGACTTTATTACTAAAAAAGCAAAGCCAAACCAGAAACAGAAACTAAGCGCCGGACTCCAAGGAGATGACTCCTCTTCCTCCATGGACAAAAGAGAATTCATGATTCCTGGTACAGAATTCCTAAATGACCAACTTGCTAATTCATGGAAGTGAATGAAAAGGTTGTGATGCTTTTATTATATATTGTCTTGGCATGTGAAAAAAAGGGATTGTAGTACATCAGGGATTCCTAGCTAAGTATTGTAGTACATTAGGAGGGCATGGAAGGGCGTGGATTCGACGTAGACAGACTCAACAAGTACAATTCCTTTTCTTTTTCTGTTATTTGTTTTGATATAAAAAGAAATGAATGGCAACAACAAATAAAACTGTCTTCCAACACTGGAGTAAATCATAAAAAAGGGAATGAAAGGAGTAAATCATAAAAAATTGACAGCACTATGGGCCGAACTTAAGTCTCCAAAGTAAATGCCCCTTCAATTGGTTAAGATTGACAGCACTTATTAATGTCGAAAAACACTCTTGGCGTAACTGTGTACAAAGAATTTCAATTTCCGTTCCTCTAAAGTGGCTGAACATTGCTTAATGAAGCATATTAGATTGGTTGTGAAAATGACCCCACCACAATGAGGACTGTCCTAATCATATCCTCATGATTGAGTGTGTTAAAAGACCAACTTGCTAATTCATGGGGGTGAATTGATGAAGGTTTTGATGCTTTTATTGTATTATTGTACGTTGTCTTGGCATATGAAACTTTAGTCCAAAGTATGCCCCTTTCTATTGATTAAGGTCGACAGCACTAAAGTTAGAAAAAGCAATCCTTTGCAATTGCTTTATGAAGCCAATATTTAATCGGTAATACGTGTAAAACAAAAGATGCCACTCACTGTAGTTATCTCTATATAGTTTAAAGAGTAAATTTTTCACGTTTAATTCTGAAAATCACTCAAATCAGTTTAGGTAGACTTCTGTAAATTTAGATTGTTATTACACTAATTGTGTAAATATACATAGTTACTATTTACAAGCAATTAAATATATTTTTTAATACTTCTTTACTCGTATACACAAAGAGATATGATTTGAGAGGGTAATAAACCATTGATAAAAAATAATATCTTAATGAAATGTTATAGTGTAAAATAAAATAAATCTAATGTGAATGTTTTTTAAAAGTAGTTGTGTAAAATAAAAAAAAAAGTAGGTTCTTATAATAAAATAGACAATAAATTTTTTTTTTTTTTTTTTGCACACTGCAATGACTATTACACACTTCTTGTTACACAAAAAGATATGTGTAAAGTTTATTTAAATTAAAATTATGATTTTAAGTTACAATTTTAGTTTTAAAAATTATTGCACATATTACTTTGTGTGCAACCGCTTGTGTGCACTAGTTATTTCTCTTTTATTATTTTTAATTTTTTTTAGAATCTTCCTTTATTGTTATCTAGTACAATTCTCTCCACCCCTTTTTTTTCCCTGAATGGTACAATTTCCTTCTTTTCTTTTTTTTTTTTCTTTTTTTTTGACAAAAATGGTGGAATAGTTATTCAATACTTAAAATTTATTACTGAATTACAAATTACATCTTCTAATTTTGTCTAAAATTTAATTCAATTCTCTAACTTTAATAGTTTTTAGTTTAGTTACTCAGGTTAGTCCTTTTGTTAAAACTACTCTGTTAGTCACATAAAATACAAGGACATTTTGGTATTTTTAAGTTTAATAAATTAAAAAACCCAAAATAATTAATAAAAATATATTTTCTCAAAGAAAGGTTAAAAAAATTTTATTAAATATTTAGCCATCTTTACCTGTATCTATTTCTCAGCAACCAAACAACAAGAAGAAACAAAACAAAACAAAACAAAAACAAAACAAAAAAAGTGTCACTTTTCCATTTAACCAAAATCCAACATCCTTAAAACAATATATTTCTCAACATCCTCGGAACAATATGTCCAAAAACTAAAAAATGAAAACCCATCGTTTCATCAATAGCTTTACTATAGTTTTAGTGTCTATCTAGGAGCAGCTTATCTAGATTTTTGCTGAAAGTATACTAAAATATATTTGTATCTTGAAAAAAATTGAAAAAATGCTGAAAAAAAGTGAGATTTTAAAAAGCTGTACATAAAATTTAAAAGCTAAAACTTAAAGCGAGGTTGGTTCTAACTTTTTTGGCTTTTGCACAAAAACAAACCGCATCGTTATAAGATTCGTTCAATCAATATCATAGCTTATAGATCAAATTTTAATAAAGCCAAGAAAAGTGAGCTAGCATTTTCACTTGGTTAGGTATGTTTAGGAAGAGAAATGATTTTTTTTTTTTTTTTTTTTTGGGGGGGGGGGGGGTGTGGGGGAGAAAGAGAGAGAGGATTTGAAGGAAGAATGGAAGATTTTGAGGGAAATTGTTTTGTGTTCGATAACATAGTCAACTGGTTCTAAACTTCAGATTGAGAGTGAGAGATTAATAAAAAAAAGTGAATCATTAGTTTTTTTTTTTTTTTTTTAATTTAAGCAGTTTAAAAAGCAGCGGTGGAACTAGAAATTTATCTTTGGGATCAAACATAAAATTAGACAACTATTTTATAAATTACCATCTTTCAAATCTAATACACTACAAACAAATACATGTTATATTATTTTATCTATAAATTAAATAATAAAAAGTAGTATATTTTAATTAGGTACATTTATTTATATTTTATAACGCTATATGATATATTAAAATAAACGTACCACATATGATAACTGATGTGTGAAAAGTCAAATGAAAAAAAGAAGAAGAAAAAAAATAGAAAAGTATCTGGGAAAGTGGAATGGGGTCTACACACTACATTGCTTGACTTTCACGACTACACACTACTTTTTGTATAAAGAAATAAAAGAAAGAGAGTAACTTGGGGACCTACGGCGGCGCCTTCAATTCTTTTGTTACTGTAGCCCTACAAGTGTTAAAATTATAGATTTTTTTACATTTTATTTGTTGAGATAATTTTTTAAAATAACTCTGTGGGTTCATCTTAATATGCTAAATGTCTAATTATTGTAGTAATTTTTTGACATTTATTATCACTAATTGGATTGTGTCCTATTTAAATGAAAGTTATACGTAATGCCATTTTAGAATTTCTTATATATGTTATCTGGGATATGGGAGGCCAAAATGATAATTGTTCTTTAAAATTTTTTAATTTGGTTAGTATAACTCCAATATATGTATGTATGTATGTATTTACTCTTTTTTTTTTTTCCAAAATTTTTTTGTGGCCCTTTGGTGCCAACGTTGCTCTGCCACTTAAAAGTATCAAAATGCTCTCAGGTGGTACCATGTCCATTGAAAGCATGAAAATTGCATTCAGGTTTACAAATCATAGCTACCAATAAAGCTCAATTAAAAATCACACAATAGACTAAAAACTAACCTTCTCCACAAGACAAGTTCAAAAAAAACCTTCTCCACAAGACTCTCAACATAACTTTCACAAAATAACAAAAGCTTACACGGAGGCAACTACTGAAGGTAGCATTTCTAGCATGTCCAGAAGGCAACTTCTTAATGCATCAAAAAGATAATGTTATGATGATGGATTGAACTTTTATCACCTATAATCAATTTATCTATACTTTCTTTATGTATTTGTTTAATCTAAGTGGTTGATTATGTGAATTTATTGTGGGATTTACTTTTACTTTAATAGTTTAACCAACTAAGAAATATCGAGCCCTATACTTTCGAGTGGTACCTCAACCTCTCCTCATTGTAGAAACTAGAAAGTGTAGGTATGAAGCAGGAATTCTCATCCCCTCAAAACTTTTAAGTTTTAACAACCATACAATTTTTTGTGTAATCCCAACAATAATTTTGGATTTTTTGTTTTTTATGAACAAAATTTTGGGTATGGTAATAGCTATTATCATTTAACAAATTGAAGATTTTGGTTAAAAAATCATGAGATGATTACTTCATGCTACATATGTTATAACTTGTAAATCAAATAAATCTCCAATTATTAATCAAATAAATCAAAAGTGAGATGATCACATAAACCATAATTAATCAATCGCTATTCAAATGAATAATAACTAATGTCCCTTTTTTTTTTTTTTTTTTTTTTTTGAGAAAGATAATAACTAATGTGCTAATAAGTTTAAAAAACTACTTTTCTTGATATATATATATATATATATATATACACTTCAATAGAGTTTGAGAGAAAATGAATAATTATTATGTATTCCTAAGTTTATGGTAGCATCTACTATAAATGTGAGAGGAGAGAGCATCATATCATTATATTTAAAAAAAAAATTATAATAATTCTTCAAGAGAAAAAATACTTATAAAAAAAATTTCTTTTTATTTTTTAAAATACTCTTTTTAAAAGAAAAGGTAATACCACAAAATTAGATTGTACGACATTATTCCATGACCTTATGAATAGAGAAGAAAGGAATATGGACAATTATCATTACCTGATATGCTAGTTGACATGGGGGACAAAATATTTAAAAAGATTATTTCATGGGTCTAAATTATTTGATTTGCTTTTCTTTTCTTTTTTTCTTTTTTGGGCAAATAACACTCCCCTCCTTTGAGGTTTGGAAAAATGACACTCACCTCCAAACTTAAAGGAAAAAAACATTTTCCCCCCTTTGACATTTATTTATCTAAACTCTGTTAAATTGACGTTAAAAATGTTGTGCACTAACGTACGTACCATTTGGTTAATAATGTATTCCCAAAATTGCCCTCAACTTATTCTCAACTTATTCCATCAAAAGTCCATATTTTTAGCTGCTTTTCTAATTTAACGTTAGATGGTAAAGAATAAGCTTTTGTGAGTTTGTTCATCAATCAATCAAATTGACTCTGAAAGTTTTTTATATTGATAAGTGACTTTGAAAATTTCAAACTCATTTTTAAACAATAAAAACTTGAAAGCTTCAGCAAATTGTTTTATTTCATAAATTTTAATCCAAAGTGTTAGAGAGAGGAGCGATTAAAAAATCTAAGAGGATCATCAAACTTTAAAAAATCAATTGGAAAGGTGCTATAAGAGACTAAAAAATCAACATAAGCAACATGTTTTATAATATGTTCTTTTCATTTTTTATTTTATTTTATTTTATGTAAATGCTCTTTTCACTAACCATGGTTAAACTTTGGTAAAGAGAATCTTTAAAAAAATTAGAATATTCCGTTACTAATATTAACAGAAGGGGGAGAGTGTTATTTTTTTTAAATCTCAAGGGGAGAGTGTTTTTTCCTTTCAAGTTTGGGGGTGAGTGTCATTTCTCTAAATCTCAAAGGAGAAGAGTGTTATTTGCCCTTCTTTTTTTTTTTCTTTTTTTTCCTCGTGAATAACTTCACTTTTTTGTTGTTGATATCAAAATAAGGACAGTAGGATTACAAAGCCAAAGTGATATTTGCCATTTGTAAGCTACGTGCTATCCTATTAGCTAGTGTCTGACAATCGGTATACAGTGAAGGCTCATTATATCATATCGATGTTTGTAAAACCCAGGCCATTTGTAAATATTACAACCGGCACATTCAAAAAAACTATTCTAAATTTCTAATGCCAGTACCTTGGCTCATATATATCATATCGATGTTTGTAAAACCCAGACCAAACCGCATGGTTCGACCTGGTTAATTGGAAACTGTTTGTCAAATTGGTTCTTTTAACTCCAAAAACCGGCCTATGCAAAAAGTCAGTAAATTGTGAAAACTACGGTCGAATTGCCCGAGTTTGAAAACTGTGGATGATTCTCAAAGTTCAAGTCGAAGTATTTTTTTTTTTTTTCCTTACAGCCTTATAGTTACATCACCTTATGGTCATTGTTGAAACTTCAACCACTGTGAGATAGACTGATAGTGTCAAATGTTAAGATCGCATCACCGTTTCTTTTTATTCTTTCTTCTCTGTCTCTGTCTCTGTCTCTGTCTCTGTCTCTGTCTTCTTCTTCTTCTTCTTTTTCTTCTTTTTTTCGCATTTTTGCCTGCAATTGCAACGCTTAATTGTCGTTGACTAATTTTTTTGGGCATTGTTTTACACCACTCTTCTAGCATTTTTTTTTTATTTATAAAAATTTTATGAAAAATGGTTGACTATTAATGTCTCTCTTAACTTTTTTTATTGGGTCTCATAAAAAAAAAGTTTATTGCGTAATCTAAAAGGTGTGAACATGGCTTAAGATAATTTAGACGTAAGCTTGTATTAAAAAAAAAAAAAAAAAAAAGTAGAATATTGAATTCTAACAAAAATGTTAAGTATATTAATTGCATATGTGTATATAAGTTAACGAATATATATATATATATATATATATATAATTTTCAATATCTATTTATGTTTTCTTAGGATTTAATATTTCATTTCCCTCACTAAACCAAAATGATTTTGCGTACAAGATTGACTCCATTGATTGACAAACTCAATATCTATTTATGTTTTCTTAGGATTTAATATTTCTTATTTGCTTTTTGAAAGTTATGATTTGAAAAAAAAAATATTTAAAAGATAAATCTCTATATTTATTTGGACTGTTTTAGTCAAATTTCAAGTTTACTAATTTAGTATATTTATTTATATTTAAAATAATTATTGAATTAATTATGAAATTACCATAGTTTAATCCCAGTCTGATATCAAAAACCTCGAACATCTATTTTTTTTATTTTTTGAATGGTTCAAATTCAAAATCATTATCATATTCTCAATTATGTTTACAATCCACCGTGGCCAGTGATTTCTTTTGCTGGCATTAGGGATGATCATCTTGGTGTAGCCCAACTCCTTCTCTCTGATTATTGCCTCTCTCACTTCACTACGAGGCAAAGACACTGGGCCAAGTCCATCTTGGGAGCTAATTAAGTTTGGGTAAATTGATTTCAAATCACGCTTGCAAACTCAAATTTGACCTTTTTTTTTTTTTTTTTTTAATCTCTGTTCAAACATTTCAATGATTTCATAAGTGAATCTTTACTTTGCTCACATTTCTTCAAATGTAACAAAAAAAAAGTTTGAAATTCGTAGCCCAAAACACATGTTCATTAACATTGGTTTTTCAATCCATTTTCTCACTTTCCTTTTGATTATATAATCTTAATTCATTCTCTTACAGGGCATGCATAATAGGCTAAAGTCTTTAATACCTGCCATACAGATTAAGGAAAATGTTCCATGATAAAACACACTACAGTGACATTGGTTTCTCGATCAATTTTCTCACTTTCCTTTCGATTATCTAATCTTGATGAATTTATTCTCTTGAATAGCGTGTGTATTAGGCCAAGTCTTTAAATGCACCTGGCACAGATTAAAGTAAAATGTTAAAACTTGAAAGAAAATGTTCCATGGTCAATATTTTTTTTTCTTATACATAACATTTTCTTTAAGAAGATCAACAGTAAAAAGCCAAAGTCTGTAGTTTAGTAGGAGATTATGATAAGAACTTACTATTTGATTTTGCCCAATGTGTATAAGGGCCACCATTGATGTTGAGAAACAAAATAATTTTCCGCTTTGCAACACAAACCTTAGTACATTGAAGGAAGCATTCGTTAGTGATGTCGGAGACCCTGGGCTAGGAATGTGTGGGTTTGGTTGAATGTGGAATGAAATTCGAGTGGTGTTCATTTAGGGTCCGTTTGGATACAGTTTATTGTTGCTGAAAGTTGCTGAAAACTGATTGTTGCTGAAAACACTGTAGCAAAATAATTTTTAAATGTGTGAATAGTATTGTAGGACCCACTTTTAATATTAAATATTGTGTGAACAGTGTGTGTACAGTGCGTAAACAGTACACGCACAGTACACGCACAGTGATTTTTGTGCCCCAAAGTCAAAAAAGCCGGCCAAAAAAAAAAAAAAAAAAAAGTGAAAACGCAGTGCAGAAAACGTAACTCCACAAAACCCACTATCCAAACCCACACTTAGAGAAGACTAAAAGTGAGTTTGACATCAGTTTTTAGTTTTTAACTTTTATGTACAGTTTTTTAAAATCTTATTTTCCCACTTTTTGTTGTTGTTGTACTTTTCTCCACTTTTTCAAGATACAAGTATAATTTAACATACTTTCAACAGAAAGCTAGATAATATGTTCCAAAACAGAAGGCTTTGATTGATTGGAGGTGGAAAAGTGGGAGACAGAAAATATTTAATTTTTTCTCATTCGTGTTTGGTTGGGGGTAGAAAAGCAGAGGGATGAAAAACTCTTTTATTTGTATAAAAAGAAAAATGAGAATGTAGAAAATATAGTTTATATAAATTTACTCTCATACCCTTATTACATTTAAAAAAAAAAAAAAAATTCAGTAGCTTATAAGTGGCAAAAAAAAAAAAAAAAAAAAAAAAAAAAGGTAAATGGATAAAAAAATTTCATCTAAGCCTCTCTCCCTCCCTCATCTTCTCCCTAATTCAGGGAGACAAAAAAATGATGAGCCCAAAAGAAAACACCTAGACTCCACCATTTTCTCTCACCCAAAATCTTTCCTATTTTTCTTTCTCCATTTTCCATCTCCACAAATCACCTCAACCAAACACACAATTGAGGTAGGGAATGCGTAGAGGGAGTAAGAGATGTCATACAGAGAGACATTTGGTAGAGAGACATTTGGTGGAGAGAGGGAGAGAGAGAGATTCAGATGCTGAGTTAAGGTAAGCTAGATTAACAGGGGAAGCTGAAAAATGAGGAATCAGTGTGGGAGAAGATGAAAAATTGTAGGCAGCTGTGTAGACACTCTCGCGAAACAGCATCATTTTGTAATAAAATGCATGAAACAACAGCGTTTTGAACGCTGAATTAGCACAAAAAATGTAGATGGGAGGCAAATGGACATTTTCAACACCAAAAGATAAATAAATAAATAAAGTTAAAAGCCACGGGATCTTAATACATGGATAAAAAAATTAATGGAGCATTTTAAGCAGTTAATAATGGAAATTTAAGCACATATTAAAATTTAGGAATTTGTAAATATCCATTTATTATTGGCACCTGCTAGACATGTAGTAGTAGATAAAATTTACATGGACAAATTAAAATTATTGTGCTCCATGTGGCTTTTTTGTCGAAATCTTCAAAATATAAATTCAACACTTATCAATCTGCATAAGCTCGACAATCATGACACATGCCAGAAGATTATACTCATATTAGAATTAGATTAGAGTCTAATAAGGCACAAATAATATAATACTGAAGCTGCAGAATTATCTGCTTCCTTCTGATCTTTTGACTTCTATTCTCCCGCCATAGACACACCACCTATTTGCACCGAGTATGCATATTTCTTGCCTTGTGGTGGACCCTCTTGCTTCTCAATACTGAAAGTTATAGCAAAAGTACATTTTGATTCAATATCTTACAAGATAGATAGGAAAGTGAGAATTAAAAATAAAAAAAAAAATAAAAATAAAAAAAACAGTGAATGCTTTTTGAGAAAGAAAAATTGTGAATACTTAAGAAGAATAAAGGCATGAAAATTCTATATCCAGCGTATAGTAGGTGGTTTGATAGAACACAATTGGAGTTGGAGGAGATTAACAAAAAAAAAAACACTTTCATTGTAAGATTAATAAGTACAATGAAGGTATGAGTGCCAAAAGGTCAACAGCTAGAAGTTAGAACAAACCACGTAGCCTACTAGTTCATGTTCACTTCACAAGCCATCAAGATCAGTATTCATGCTTTCAATCATTGCAAACCTAGTATTAACCAAGTATTCTAGCTCCTTGTAACATTCCATGTCATCCTTATTGAAAGCTCGAAAATGTGTTGAAAAACACAAGAGCTGTTTAGACCCCCAAATAAAATTACGGCTCGATAGATTTTACACAACTTTAATACAAAGTGCGGAATAGTGTAAAAGCGAGTGGATGAACAAGTAAGCTACTCTAATCCATAAACTAAGCAACACAGCAGTATAATGGAATTAAACAAGAGTAGGGAAGAAGGATGCAAACACAGAAAACACCAAGACGTGTTCTCGAAGAGAAAACCGAAGAACTCGGCGAAAAACCTCTCCGCCGCCCTCCAAGCGGAAATCGATCCACTAGACAATTAGTTGGGATACATGGGTTAGCAAAAGACCCTCCAAGCCTAGTCTACCCGCTGTACCTAAGCCCTCCAAGCTCCTACTCCAACAAGGCTTCTCGGAACCGTGTCTTGTCTAGCTCTCCGGATCCCGCAACAAGCTCCATGTTGCATTTGCCATCCTTGGCTTCTTCCAATGCTTCCCAATAGCTCCAAAACACTCTCTACACTCTGAATGTGTGTGGGTTGTGTTTGGGTATAAATCTCCTCTCAATGTATGATAATAGGAGAGGGATGGAGAAGAGGCTATATTGATTTCTCACTAAGGAGGAGTAGCTCTCTCTCAAAAGATGGGTGGGTGAGTTGTAGAAAACCTATCTAGGGTTTTTTTTTTCTCTCTGAATAGCCACACCAACATATGTGAGTAATGAGGGTATATATATAGAGTGGGTGAAGGGTAAAAAGGTCACTCATAAAAATCCTCCAGGCAGAAAGTTTCGCGACTGTCTCGCGGGAAGGCCTTACCAGCGAGACACTCGCGAAAATGACAGCCTGGCATGACTCTTCAGCTTCCAACACGTGCAGGGCACATGCACCATTTCGCGGGATGCGTAGTAGCGAGATACCCGCGAAAACTCTTCAGTCTTCAATTTCTTGAGTCTTCACACTCTCTCTCTCTCTCTCTCACACAACCCTTACAATAAATCCCACAACAAATACAGGGTTTAAACGATTGAGAATAATTACAATCAAATTTGGCACGGAATAAAAGCCAACAAAAACACAGTTGTAAATCACAACTTTACAATCTCCCCCTTTGGCTATTCCGTGACAAAACCCTAAAACAGACTCTAGACTTAAACGTGAGTTTGGGAACAAAGGCAAAACTCACTCACACCTAATTCTAGATTCTAAAGTGCTCTTGAAACATATGAACAAGTAACTCCTGAAACACAACAATCACAATAACATCATTGTATGCAGAAAACTTGAAAAACATATGGAGCAATAATAGCATGATCGAGCAAAACGAAATAGAAACACTAGATCATGGCAAGATCAAACAAGTAATCACTATACAGAAGCAATTACTATGCTCATTCACACATGGAACGAACATCCGGATATGCAAGATGATAAGTTCATTTGAAGAGTATCATTTGCATCTCCAACACTCAACCAATGCAAACTACACGAAGTATTTGCATCTAGGAACAATCCTACTAGGGCACACGAGTGTTCATCACTCAACCAATGCATAGAACATGTATGCATCTAGGAACAATCCTACATGGGCACAAGAGTGTTCATCACTCAACCAATGCATAGAACGTATATGCATCTAGGAACAATCCTACAAGGGCACAAGAGTGATGTACTTGAAGTAAAATGCATGACATTGAACAACAAGCAAACATGCATGAAGGTTGCATAAGCATGGTATTGCAAATGCATGGCACAAACCACAAAGACCTACAAACATGCATGAAACAAACACTTAAAGCTTACAAAAGCAACATGGGTACAAAATATAAAGTACTTCCCTATCATATCACTCCCCCTATCATGAATCATAGGAGCTGTGATGAACTTGGAACATATATACCTGTAACCTGAAACACTTGCACAAAACACATTAGACCCTCAAGGTAAAGCAAGTAATAAACGGACAAGTATAATGTAACAAGTAAAATGCGATCAAGAACACAAGATGTGAAACATGTGAGCAACTTGATCAAACACCAAAACAGTCATGGAAATGACTGCAATGATTATATAGCAAAGCAAATGATCATCCGAACATGCAACCAATAAAGCACAATAGCAAAAGGTTAAGAGCATGTCCAACACATAAACACGAAGCAATGAGAGCAACAAAGCATATCAAAGCATCATAAAGGAACGAGAAAACAAGCATGAAGTAAATCAAGGTTTTCTAAAAAAGAATGTCTTCTCCCCCTTGGCATATGCATCTCCCCTATGGCTTTCTCCCCCTACGAATGTGCACAAATTAGAATTTATCCCCCTAAGAGTGTGCACATGAGTCATATAGAAATGACGATACTCTCCCCCTTTTTGTCACGAATAGACAATTAATCAAGAGGAAGGAGGGAAAGAAAAGAAGATATGAAGATGATGCATGAGGAGTGCAAAATGAATGAGAAAATGAAGCTCAAACATAATACAAACATTAAAAAAATGCTACAAAGCATAAAGAACATGACATGCTAAGGATGATGGAACATGATATGGACCTAGGCATGACATGGACACAAGAACATGTTATATGTGCTAAAATGTCTAAAAAGACTTAACTAGCATGAGTGAATGCAAAAACATGTCAAGTGTTAGAGTGTGTGCAGCAAAATGCATCTAGTGTGCATGTGTGATACATGACTAATGCATGAGCAAGGCACTCAAGGGGCAAGGTGTACAAAACACACCACCAATGATCAAAACATGATAAACATGAATAATTATGGTGATCCCCAAAGTTTGGTACTCATCGGAGTCCAAAACAACGAGAAAATGCCATTTGGACATTTTATCAAACACTTGGAGTGCACACACTATACATGTATGATGAACAATGCAAGAACATATGAAAATCTTGCCTAAATACATGTTATTTTTGCCACAAGGGGCCAACAACCAAACCAAATCATCATTTAAAACAAAGCCCAATCAAAAAGATTGACAGAAAATAAGTTTTCCAACTCCCATTTGAGAAAATCCCAACTATGAACATAAAACCCCCCAAAAACGTAATCTAAGGATCAAAATCAATGAAAAGAGTTAAAGATTACCTTAGAGATGTTTATGGAATGTAAAACACTTCAAATTAGTTGGGTTTAGATGTTGAAACCTTAAAACAGGGGTTTGGGAGAAGATGGGAGAAGTTTAAAACAAAAGACCCACGAAAAGCCCTTTAAAAAGCTGATCTGGAAATTTTCGCGGGAAGCTGACTCGCGAAAGTACTCGCGAAATTTTCGCGGGTAAGGCTTACTCGCGAGCTACTCGCGAAACACTCGCGAAACTCTCTGTCCAAAGCTGAAAAAGCTTTAAAATTGGACTATTTAACTCCCAGTTGAGCCTATACATGAAATAGGTCACAAAAACACCCAGAAAACATGTTTTTCACACAAAAACACTTTGAAAACTTTGAAAGACATGGGAGATACAAAACACTTCCAAAAGCAAACAAAAAGAACATGAATCTTTTTGGTTTGAACCACATATGGTTGAGCACACACACATCACATTTGAGCATGTACAAACACACAAATGAAATAGGCATTCATTGAACATTAAACTTGTGTGTTGTGTGTGGGAATCAAGTGTGGAATAGTCCTTAGACCAAAGTGAAGCTTCAATGATCAATTCAAACGAGTCATACACAGCTGATACGAAATCAAGTGGACTATCTCCATTATAGACATGAGTATATATGACCTCCCACACATTGAGTACATAACTTAGAAGCTTTTCATTTGGCTTCTACATAAAGCATAACAATTGGTCCATTTTCTTTTGTATGGACAAAGCATCTCATTTTGAGATAGGTGCTTGAAATTTATGATATTTCAACATTGATGATTAGCCTTTGGCCTTTTTAGCACCATAAAATTTACATTAAAAGAGTCGCTTTCCCTTTTTCCTAGTCAAATACTAGTATGTGCGACAGGCTTTTGCAGCTCAATATCTCTTTTCATTTTGAGATTTACATTTAGTGAGCTCTTTTTGCAAAAACATAAAAATAAAGTGGGAAGAGATATAGACACAAGTCTATGCAAGTATCAAGACCAACAAGACTATTGACCAATCATTCATGACAAGCTTAAAGATCTATTTACAACAGTCACACATAGTTTTCAAGATTTCTTCCACATAGAAATAGGTGCATACATAACAAGCTAAGCTCGTAAATGCACTACGCCATTAGTACGAAGGTACTAGGCCAAACTCATATGAGATATGTGCTCAAACAAATGCAATCAAACTTTTTGAATTTTTCACTTTTTATGTGGTTTTGGATTTTTACTCACACAAAACAAAAGCAAAAAAAGTATGATCAAAAACATAAACACAAACAATGCATATAAAGAGATGCATGATGCACAAATGCATGACAATGAAGCATCTAATGCATGAATGGTCCTACAAAGATCGAAAGAATTAGATCAAGGACCAAAAGAGCATAAGCTCAACCATAGGAACCCTTCCTCATCCAAACGGAATGATTGTTTGGAATGAGTGTCTCAAGAGAAGTGAGACGAGGGTTGGAAGAATGAGAACCGGAGATGCACATAGTCAAGGAGTTAAGAGCATTAAACACTTTCTTTAACAACATGCTATTTTCACTCAAATCCGGTTTATCATTTTTAGCACAACTTCCAAGAAGCTCAAGTTTCTCTTTTCTTTTGATTCTTTTAAAAGCTTGAAACTTAGAGCAATGAGGTCTAAGATGACCAAGGGCACCACAATGGTGACAAACAATGTGTTTAGGTCCATTAGGCTTTTTGGGAATGGATCTAACAACTTGGTTTTGTTCTCTCTTCAACTTAGAACATTGAGGCCTTATATGACCAATCACACCGCAATGGTGGCAAGTTGGAACAAACTTAGATCCATCCAAAACCTTAGGTTGAGACCTAAACAGAGGCTGTGGCTTAAGAGCCTTTCTCTCCACTTTTTGATTTCTTTTATGTGGAGGAATGTACACCGATTTGTCCTTTGAGGCAAAACACACATTGGACACAAAATCGGGTACCACAACATGATTGCAACATATATTTTCATTCTTTTTAACAATAGGTTCAGCAATCAAACACTTGGCATGCATCTTAAGAGATTCATTTTCAGATTTAAGATCATCAACAAGTTTGTTAGACAAAACAAGTTTAGCATCCAAGTCCATATTCAAACATTCAAACTCTTTCAACTTTTCAAAAGAATTTTCAGCAAGTTTCTTATATTTTTCAACCAATTTGATGGATTCATTGAGCTTAGCAATCAAATCATCCTTTTCACAAAATAACTTGCTTAAACTCTTTTGAAACTTCTTAGCATTTTTCTTTAAAAGTTTGGTGTTAGGAATATCAACAACACCCAAAGATTCATGTAACATAGCATCACAATTTTGAGGATTATCACTCATAGAGGCATTTTCACAAACACATGGCATGTTACATTTATCACCAACCAAATCATACAAAGAGGCATACATAGCACAATCCATGGCAAATAAACACAAGGGGACAAGGATCACACTTAGGTATTTAAACCAAAACAAGTGTACCCGCTCTGATACCAATTGAAAGCTCGAAAATGTGTTGAAAAACACAAGAGCTGTTTAGACCCCCAAATAAAATTACGGCTCGATAGATTTTACACAACTTTAATACAAAGTGCGGAATAGTGTAAAAGCGAGTGGATGAACAAGTAAGCTACTCTAATCCATAAACTAAGCAACACAGCAGTATAATGGAATTAAACAAGAGTAGGGAAGAAGGATGCAAACACAGAAAACACCAAGATGTGTTCTCGAAGAGAAAACCGAAGAACTCGGCGAAAAACCTCTCCGCCGCCCTCCAAGCGGAAATCGATCCACTAGACAATTAGTTGGGATACATGGGTTAGCAAAAGACCCTCCAAGCCTAGTCTACCCGCTGTACCTAAGCCCTCCAAGCTCCTACTCCAACAAGGCTTCTCGGAACCATGTCTTGTCTAGCTCTCCGGATCCCGCAACAAGCTCCATGTTGCATTTGCCATCCTTGGCTTCTTCCAATGCTTCCCAATAGCTCCAAAACACTCTCTACACTCTGAATGTGTGTGGGTTGTGTTTGGGTATAAATCTCCTCTCAAGGTATGATAATAGGAGAGGGATGGAGAAGAGGCTATATTGATTTCTCACTAAGGAGGAGTAGCTCTCTCTCAAAAGATGGGTGGGTGAGTTGTAGAAAACCTATCTAGGGTTTTTTTTTTCTCTCTGAATAGCCACACCAACATATGTGGGTAATGAGGGTATATATATAGAGTGGGTGAAGGATAAAAAGGTCACTCATAAAAATCCTCCAGGCAGAAAGTTTCGCGACTGTCTCGCGGGAAGGCCTTACCAGCGAGACACTCGCGAAAATGACAGCCTGGCATGACTCTTCAGCTTCCAACACGTGCAGGGCACATGCACCATTTCGCGGGATGCGTAGTAGCGAGATACCCGCGAAAACTCTTCAGTCTTCAATTTCTTGAGTCTTCACACTCTCTCTCTCTCTCACACACAACCCTTACAATAAATCCCACAACAAATACAGGGTTTAAACGATTGAGAATAATTACAATCAAATTTGGCACGGAATAAAAGCCAACAAAAACACAGTTGTAAATCACAACTTTACACTTATTGTTAAAGATATATTAGTCCAATGTAATAAGTCCAAGTCCATTTACTATGTGTGCAAGATAAGTCTTCTACTTGTACTAGTAGTCTACGGTTTAGTCTTCTATATATATTTTATGTTGTGGTTCATTGTAACACATACTTTGTATTGCACTCTTATATAATAAAAATGTAACCCTTAAAGATTTCTTCCGCGAACTAGGCCGTCAAGATTGAATCATGTAACACTCATGTTTTCGTGTTTCTATTTTATGCTTCCTATTATGCATTTACTCTAACATATACAACATGATGTACACATCTATACTAATATTTAACACTTATAAATTTCTGAATTAAACAGTCATATGAGAGAGAGAGAGAGAGAGAGAGAGAGTGTATACAGAAGGCTTTAATTAATTGCGGTTCAACTCAAAAAAGTAAGTGAAATAACCCTTCCACACACTAACACACACAAATTAATTTACGTGTTAGTGTCTGTGTAATAAACACCCCCCAAAACTAATAGGCTTGACATCAAATAATTCAGAGCACGCACATGTGCGCTCACGCGCGCACATATTTAATTCTTCACTTCTCATGATAAAGAAGCACGAACCTGAAAATAGGATTAGGCCACCTTTTCTTGTCACAAACCTCTTGTAATGTTAGTGGGCATAAAGTTTGGTAACTCGAGCAAAGCTAGCTTTGCTGCATTACGCCTTGCAATGACCATCTGATCAGAAGAACCTAAGGCAACAAGCACACCATCGATATAAGCTCTAGCAACATTATTTTCCCCACTGCTCAAGTTCTTAAGTTCAGGCTTCCTCCCCTGCTTCTGACACTGTTCAAAAAACATCCTTACATAATTGGGTTGTTGTTGCAAGTCTTCAAGTGTGACAATAGGTTCCAAGAGATTCTCAAAGATCTTCAAATATAATACAACCAATGATGAATTCTATATCAACAAAGAGATAGATACTAAAATTCCAAAACAAGAAAAGAAAAAAGACAAATCATTTTTGTCAAATAAGAAAAGAGAAGCTAAATACACACCTCCCATAATTTTTGCAGGTCGAATTTGAGATCAACATATATAGCTGCTGCCAAAGACTCAACAATGTCTGCAAGAATCTTTGGGCCTTTAGTTGACCCATATAAAACTTTACCGTCTCCCCGACTGACTGCATCAGCAAACTCTTGAATCTATAGAAATAACACAAAACCATTTGAGAAGATCTTTGGTCAAATTCTAAATAAATTTTAACCAATGGTAAGTCCAAAATATACATATCCACACCAGAATAGTTAATTATAAAGGAAAATCCTATAAAACACAGTACGTATAAAACACATTGTAAAGTCCCATTTTCAAATTATAACAACACAATGCTTGTATTTATACACATTGTGTATAACAAAAACACAACTCTAATTATAAGCTCTTAAACACATCCCACACAACGTTTATTTGCATTCAAAGGGTGTCTTTGATTCACTGGTTTTTTTTATCAGAAATATATAAACATTCATTGCCATTATAAAATATTTATTTATCAGAAATATATAAACATTCATTGACATTATAAAATATTTACACCAGAAGAATTAGAGACAATGTGTCATAAAATATTTACACCAGAAGAATTAGAGACAATGTGTCAGCATTCCAAAAATAATTCATTCCTTATATTTCTTGTGGATAAAAAAAAAGATCACTAAAAGGTAGAAACTAGACACAATGTGCTACCTTAAATGTGCCACTAATTCTTGTTCTTATTTCTTTTTTTTGTTGTTATAATTTACTAGTTGAACTAATTGAAACCCATTAATTCTAGTGATAATAAATTCCTTATAATTCTAGATTCTAGAGACAATGTGCCACCATAAAAAAATAAATAATAAATAATAAAAAGCTCAATGAAAGCTGATTATTCAAAATCCAAAAAATTTCTAGCTATAAAAAAAGACCAAAAAGTTTCCATATAGGCCAAAATACACTTTTTTTTTTTTTTTTTTTTTGTGCCCCACTTATAAAATTTAGTTCTAAAATTTTTACAAAGAAGTAGTGTTTATTACTCACATATTGTTTTATACAATTTTATACACACTCTAAAAAGTATCTGAAGCTATAATTTCAGTTATTTTTTGGAGTGTAAAACAGTTTATGTGCAATAAAGTTAACCCCTTTAAAAAGTATTGATTATGTACTTCCTTCATTTTGTTCATGTATTTATTGTACAATGACTCAATCTTCCAATGTGCCTTGTTGTAAACACTTTGCAACTTAAACATTATGTGGATAAATTGATAGGGGAGACTGGTACTTTAATAATTTTTTTAGGAACAAAAATTACATTTTTTTAAACCAATAACCTCTATCTCAATCTCAATGTGCACTTCCTTCTCCCACAAAAATGGGAGGAGTGTAATTTTTTTTATTATTAGGAAGAAAGGAATTTTTTTTTTTCAAAAAATAGAAACAATAAATCTAGAGAGAAACAAGATTATTTACAATTGTTGATGTGATCTATTGTGATTAATGTATAATAAAATTATGTTAATAGTGGATCCATGTGAAAGCAATGTTGATCTAATCATGACTTACCACCTTAATAAATTGAGAAAAAGATTGTGAACAAATTTGTCTCTAACGTTGCTCTAAATAAATTACAACCTAAGTGACTTGAACTTGGACCATCTCTCTCTCTCTCTCTTAAAAACTCTAACATTAAACTCTAAACCAATAAATTTAACTTGTTGTAGCTCAACCATAGTCTGTGTCAGCTCAAGGCCTAGGCCTTAGGCCCCCACTTGTCTCAATTTAAATAAATAAATAAATAAAAAAAGAAGTGTTTTTAAGGTCCTCATTAAACATACAAAAGGCACCAAAATTGTAACAACAAAAGAATCCCAAAATTGTAGAATGATAAAGAAAAAAAAAATTTTAAGAGAAAAAAAAAAAGTGATTTTTGCATTCATTCTCCATCTTTAAAAATGCCCTCAAAATGTTGAGTAAATAGAAATCTAATACAATTGAAACCCTAAATTGTTTTTTTAAAAAATAAAAATTGTTATGAGTTTGTTATGAATGTGCCAAATAGTAATTGAAAATCAAATTTTCTAACAACTTGTAAAAAAAGATATTAATAAAAACTAAAAATAAAACCTATTTTGGCAATTTTGTATCTCAAAAACAAAGAAAAACTAGTTTTAAACCAAAAAAAAAATGAATAAATAATATTTATATATTAAAAATAATATGCCAAATTATGAAAGGAAAAAAAAAAAAAAAAAAAAAAAAAAAAAAAAAAAAAAGATAACAACATTAAGAATAATATAGAAAGTAACTAATAAACAAATAAAAATAAAAAGACTAACCATAGGTGTCATTACAGAGCATTCGCATAAGTCTATCTAAATTTTTCTATCTATTTTAACATAAAAACCTACTTTCTCCATTTAACACAATTACTTTTACGAAACAACCGAATCAGACTGCCTATTTTACACTCCATTTTAATTGAATAATCATTTTTTTTACCTTTACTTTCTCTAGTTCTCTCTCATCCCTCAAGTCTCTTAACTCTCTTCATACTCTCATCTCTTAACTCCCTCATCTCTCTCTCTCTCTCTCTCTCTCTCTCTCTCTCTCTCTCTCTCTCTCTCTCTCTCTCTCTCTCTCTCTCTCTCTCTCTCTCTCTCTCTCTCAATTTGAACCATTATCAACCCACCACTATCCTTTACCCTTTTTTCTCGATCTGACCTAGCCAAGACCCCAACGTTTCTCTCTTTCAATTTGATCAGCAACACAGAATCACAGGTTTCTTTGGGTTGAAAGCTTTTATCGCTTGATCTTACCCATGACCCGAACATGGGTTTTTTGGGTCGAGGTGAAATGGGTTTTCTAGGTTGAGGCAAAAATTCTACTGTATTTTCCTTTGAATTTGGTTTGCATTTTTGTTTATTTTGGGTTTTTTTTTTTTTTTTGGTTGATTTTGGTTTAATTTTTTGTTGATTTTGGGTCAATTTTGAGTTCAAATTATGATATGTTGTGATAGGTTGTGGTGGTGTTGGTGGCTGGTACTAGGTTGCAATGGTGGGTGGTGCTGTTGTGGTGGTGGTTGGACAATGGTGAGTTGTTGATCAGTTCTATCCGATTTAGAGGAAGAGGGAGAGGGAGAGAAAGAAGTCAGATGGAGAAAGAAGAGAGGTGAGAGAAAAATAAATAAATAAATAAATAATGAAATACACAGCTACAGTAACTATGTACCTTTACATAGTTACTGTAGCAATTGTATAAATTTACACAACTTTAGACTAGTTGATGCAGAAGAATTTTGAGGTTAAATATACAAAGTTTGACACTTATTGTATTTTACATTCACTGGCGTGGATGCTTACTAGTAAAATATGAAAAATGCTAAAAGTACTAAATACTACCTTCTTAAGTAAAATTTACAAACAGATATGGCAATTTATATATAAAAAGGAAAAGTGAGAAGTTTTTGTTAGACCTCATCAACAAGAGAGGTGGCAGCATTGTGCCTGATGTAGTGATGGAGGCCGCGGTGGACAGCAACGTGTGCTAGCTTCTCGTTGCTGACGTTGGCGTCGCGTAGGGACGGAGCTCTCCTGTGTTGAGGCCAGGGTATGTTGAGTACAGGTGTTCGCTTAGGGCGAATCTGAGCACCGCATCGCCTAGGAACTCAAGCCGCAGCTTGTACGGCCTAAACGACTTGCCGTTGTTGTGGTTGGTGTAGGCGGAGTGTGTCAGTGCGTCTTGTAGAAGTGTCTTGTTCCTGAACCTGTAGGAGAGTATTTTTTCCACGGCTCTTATGTTGGTTTTTGATTCTCTGTGAAGTTTTTTTTTATTTTAGAAATGCAATAGTCTAGTAAAAAACCAACGCCTAACCAGATAAAGAAAGTAACCACCAGACTTGAAGGAGGAGGTAACTTCTCCTCCCAGGGAAAAAGCAGAGAATTCATATACAGAATTCCTAAATGAACAACTTACTAATTCATGGGAGTGAATAAGAAGGTTTTTGACGCTTTTTTTTGCTTTATATTGTCCTGGCATGCGAAAAAAAGAGATTCTAAATGGTTTGGATTCGACGCGGTCAGGGACATGATAATTGTTGAGTCGGTCTGGGACAATTCCATTGCTGTTATTTGTTATGCAATAATTAAATAAACAAATAGGAATAACGAGTAACGACAACAAATAAAACTAAGCTTTCGGAATAAAATGGAATGAGTAAAACTTAAAAAAATGAGAATGAACAGAATGAAATGGAGTGTATTTAAGTAATGAAAATGAATGAAAAAGAGATGAATAAAATAAAGCAAAGATTATATGTTTCTATATTACATGTAATCTATTCCAAATTCACATGTAATATATTCCTTAGTTTTACAATTTGACAGCACTACTGGCCGAGCTTAAGTTCAAAGCAAAAGCCCCTTCTATTGGTTAAGATTGAAGCACTTAATGCTGAAAAGCAAGCCCATGGAATTTCTAAAAAGTAATGATTATCACGCACTTATCATTATACACTTCTTTTGAAATTGTGTTTGAAAACAAAATTTCACAATTTTAATTTAAATCGTGTTTTCAAATGAAGTGTGTATGAAATATGCAATAGCGAATGTGCAGCAAGATTTTCTCATTTCTCTAAGAGTAGTGATTATTGCACATAATGTGTTGTATACAACAACTAAAATCGTGATTAATGATTATCACACATTTGTTATTGTACATTCTGTACACACTTCTTTTGAAATTATGTTTTGAAAATATGATTTCACAATTATAGTTGAAATAACGTTTTCAAAAGAAGTGTGAATAGAGTATATAATAGTAAATGTGTAGCATGATTTTCTCTCTAAAAATAGTAATTGTTGCACATAATACGTTATGTGTAACAACTGAAATCATGATTTCAAGTCGCGATTTCAATTATTGCACTTAAAGTTTGTACACAGAATTACCGTTCCTTTAAAGTGGCTGAACATTGCTTAATGAAGCATATTCGATTGGTTGTGAAAATGGCATAAAATGCCACTATTACAGTAGTATAGCATTATTATTTGTTAATTTTTTAAGAATCTTCCTTTACTGTTATCTAGTACTATCCCCCACCCTCACCTTTTTTTTCCCCTAAATGACACAATTCTTTCCTTTTTTTTTTAAAGAAAGGGCAGAATATTTATTCAGTACTAGAAACATCTAGGACCATGATGTTTCTTGGTAGCTAGATGTCCCCCCACCCCCCCCAAAAAAAAAAAAAAGGGCAAAGCAAAGCAAATAATTTAGAACCATGAACTAATCATATTAAATATTCTGTTCCCCCACGTCAACTAGTATACCAAGTAATGATAATTGTGCTTTGTCCGTATTCCTTTCTTCTCTGCTCATAAAATCTTGGAATAATGTTGTACAATCTAATGTTGTGGTATCATTTCTTTTAAAAAGAGAAGTGTTGTTTCCTGATTCCAAATTTTCTTTAGAAAATTATTGAGTGTTCTTATAGCATAGGGGCTTTTCTCTCTTATATACATGATGGATTCCACTATAATTTCTAGAAACACTTAATAATTACTTATTTTTTCTTTAACTCTATTTAAGCGTATCAAGAAAATAAATTTAAAACTTAGAATATTAATTATTATTCATTTGAATAGGGGGGGGGGGGTGGTCCTCTTAATATAATTCTATAGTATAGTTTTCGACATTATATCTATAATATTGAAACGAGTGTATTAGATTTTACCATGTTATTAACATTTAATAGTCCAACTAGTATTTCTTGATGTTTTCAACAGAGATGTCTAGAGATCAAATCCCCCCATCTCATTGTATCAATTATCAGATGTCTTTGTAGTTTGCTAGCTTGTTACCAAGGGCCTTATATCTTGACCGGTATTTTGGTAGCTCATAGTGAAACATCTAGGATTTAAATTCCCACACCCCCCAACTATTGAATTATAAAATAATAATAATAATAATAATAATAATAATAATAATAATAATAATAATAATAATAATAATAATATTTGTACGACACTCAGTACCCGAACCCATTTGGGCTTGAGGCTCTGATACGAAGGTGCAGCCCATTGACCCGGTCCCTACCTGCCCAAAAGCCCAGTCCAAGCCCACGCAAGCCGAGGGCCCAAGTTCTGCTACCTGGCCCATGCTCGGTAAATCTTCCCTGAGCAATGAAGAAAGATTAACGTTCAAACGCACCATCACTTGCATATCCGATAGTGCCTTAGAAAACATCGCTGCCGAGCTATCTACGAAAGTGGGAATCAAGTTCCAAAGCCACCCTCACCTAACCATCCACTTATGATCAATAATATTGGACCTCCCATTGCACTAACCATGGAGGCAATGATGGTCCCTCCATTAACTTGGAGCTATAAATATGAAAAGTTGGAGGAGAAAATGGTTGTTGAAAGGTTATAGAGGAACAAAGAGGATAGAGAGAAAAGAGTGACAGATAGAGAGAGAAAGAGAGCTTCATTGAGTCTTAGTGCCGAGAACAACCCATAGTAGGAAATCCCCAAACCCACTTTACAAAAAAGTTGTGAGCCCAAGTGAGGTTAGGCCCAATAGCCTCATTTTAGGCGCGCACAATTGGCGCCATCTGTGGGGATCTCCTACAAAACTTGTTGGAAAATCTGGTTTTGTATCTCATACAAAACACACAGCGGAAGCAACAAACGCGGATCTACTTCAATCATGAAAGATAAACATGTAACCATGAATTCTAGAACAAAGAAAAGAAAGCGTACCTTGATGCAGTGAATTTCAAAACCTTGACTTGAGAATACTTTCAATCTTCATCTCAATTCCACATGGTGCCCAAGATGTGTGGTCTCTCAATCAGTCTTTTGTACATAGACTCTCAAAGAAAAAAACCTTCTTTTTCTCCTTGTGGAGAAAAATTGATTTCTTTTCTTTTCATCATACATACGTTAAAACTATTCTCATAGTTTCTTTATTTAATAACTCTTATTAAATAATGACTGATTATCTAATTGGGTTAGCCTTTTGGGCCTACTCAATTGGGCTTTAGTTTGTGGCTTGAGATGGGACCAAAGGGAACAAATAAGACTCTAGCTCCAATGGGCCTTGAGCTTTTCCGTCAACTCTTGACAAGTCCAAAGTTACCATTAATTATATTTAATACCACTATAAGAATATAATTGCACTCTAAGCCTTATTAATAAATTATATCCCAAGACTTTATTATACATACAACCCCTTCATTAAAATATTCGTAGTAATACAAAGTCATAAATATAGACTGTCACTTTGAAAATTACTACATCTTAATCCTTGAATACCCGGTTTAATCCTTTATGTTATTCATAATATATTTATGAAATCCAATTCCATAAATATATACTTTAGTAACTCCTTACTAAAGTGGTTGGGCCCAACACTCTGAATAACTAAACCCATTAAACTTATCTCAAGGGAATATTTTATATCTCCGTTAAGAGATTATAAATTCCATCTTGAGAATATATGTTCCATCAACACTAAATGTGGTTGCCCAACATACTGAGGTTTTGACCGTAACTAATAGATCTCACTCCTGATATATCAAAGTAACCTACATCTCATGATCAGGTTCATTATTCTCTCAGGATTTGGAGTTGATGTAAATAGAAGTCGTGACATTTATTATTCATTTGACAGTCGTTTGGAGAATAATAAATCTTACAGCGGTCCAGTTCAATATGTCTTAACTCTTAAAACATATCAACATACCAACTAGAAGTCTCCACTTCCATGATCAAGACAAATCATCGTAGTTGATATGTTATAGTCTTCGCAGATGAAATGCCCAATTTCATCACCGACTATGAACTATAATTCTGAGTTTACAAAGAACTTGTGATTTATATTTTTCTGTGACTTTTCACATAAATCACATACTATGCATCTCATGGGCTAAGATAATATCCCATTAGTTCATAAATAGATAGTCTCATATAATTAAACAATTTAATTATTTATGACATGCCAATAAATTGGATTTTAGGGCATAAATTCCAACAATTGATTTCAAAAGTTTGTTCCTATGATATTTGTGAAATTGGATTTTAGGGCATAAATCCCAACAAAACTGTAGTTCGACCGAGAATTGAGCACAAGAAGATGTCTGGAAGACGTTCCGGGAGTGACGCTGAAAGTGGTTCGATGGGGTCCTCTCGGGGATCTTCTTGGCGAGAGAGAAGGTGAAAGAGACGTGAAGATAGGGACCGCAAATGAGAGGAGCGGTCAATCCTCGAGGAGGGGTCATACTAGACGCAGCGGACAATATCAAGTGCCTTAAGGCACAGGCAATTCGATGAAAGAGACGAGGAGCTTGAACAGCTACGCAGGTTAGTGAGAGATCTGGAGTTAGAAGCCGAGGACAGACGCCAAATAAGGGACTGGGACGACCAAGATAGGAGGACAGGTGCAGGGCGAGATCACTATGGTACGGGGTCCAATCAATCTAGGTCCCGTCGACATCGAGAACGTTCACGTTTGCAGGAGTCCCATCATTGTCGAGACCATTCGTGTTCGCAGGAGTCCCGCCGTCATCGGGATCGTTCACGTTCATGGGGGTATGCGGACCGAGGATCTAACTCACCCGAAAAGCGACGACCCCATAATGCTGCCATGGATGCAATGAGCCACACCTTACGCAGAGCCGCTCGGTCCCCGTTCTCCGACGATATTGAACATGCCCCAATGTCGAGTAGGTTCACACGCCCACCATTCAATATCTACGACAAAAAAACAAACTCGGTTGAGCATGTCAACCATTACATCCATATGATGTCCTTGCACTCTCACAATGATGTGCTGATGTGCAAAGAGTTTCTCTCAAGCCTCGGCCCAACCACTCTGAGATGGTTTAACGGGTTGCGGAAGAGTTCCATCCACACTTTCGTCGAGTTAATCCAAGAGTTTGGTGTCTAGTTCATAACTTGCAGTCGGGTGCCGCAACTAGTGGATGCTTTACTGTCGATGAAGATGAGGGTAGGAGAGACCCTTCGTAGCTACGCCAGTCGGTATTGGGAGCTTTATAATGAAATAGGTGGGGGTAATGAGAAGAATGCAGCAAGCACCTTCAGGATTGGGCTACCTAAGGATTCTGAACTACGGGAATCACTGACAAAGAAGCCTCCTGAGGATATGAGGTAGCTTATGAGGCGTATCGAGGAGTATAAGCGCTTGGAAGATGACCGTTTGCAAAGTAAGGGCAAGGCCTCGTTGATAAATCGTCCTTGGCAGGGAGGTTTTCAGCCAAGGCCTTAGAAGGATTTGAGGATACAGGAGCTACTGAGGCAGATAGGGGAGGTGAATATGACATTTAAGGAACCAGTGCACAGGATTGTAGAACAAATCAAGAACGAGCCATACTTCAGGTGGCCGAGCAAGATGGGGGGTAATCCATCTCAAATAAATTAGAATCTGTATTGCACCTATCACAAAGACAAGGGGCACACCACCGAGCAGTGCCGAGTATTGAAAGACCATTTAAGGCAGCTAGTAAAAGCAGAACATCTGAAGGAGTTTGTAGTGAACCCCGGTGACCGAGGAACCGGCCAAGATGTTCAGCAGAAAGGAAACCCACCCCTACCACTGTTGGGAGTAATTGAAATGATCATTGTCGCCCCAAGGGGTACGGCTGCAACCAAAAGGGAGGTGTTGACTATCGCACCTATAGGAGATCTCCCGGACAAAAAGCCCACAGGGAAGAGAGCGAAACATACTTAGGAGACGCTTGCCTTTGATGAAGACGACTTAGAAGGAACGATACAACTGCACAACGACACGTTGGTAGTCACGACTCAGGCGAGCGGCTTCTTGGTAAAAAGGGTGATGATAGACCAGGGTAGTAGGGCCGACGTGATGTATCCTAACCTATTCAAAGGGCTCAGATTGAAGAATCAAGATTTGACGAAGTATAATACGCCTCTAGTCTCGTTCGATGGAAGGGTGGTGATTCTTGAAGGGAAAATTTCCCTGCCCGTAAGCATGGAAGGTAAGGAGGTGATAGTCGTCTTTATAGTAGTCAACTCATTCTCCCCTTACACGGTGATCTTAGGAAGGCCGTGGATTCATGCCATGGGGGCTGTTTCGTCCACCTTGCACGTGAAGGTTAAATTTCCTACGGAACAAGGCGTTGCCGTGGTACGGGGGGTACCAGCGAGTGGCAAGTCAATGCCTAGTCGCGGCGGCAAGTTGGGAAGGCAAGCAAGCCGAACAGAAAGAAAACGTCTAGGAGGCACCATTATAGCAATTACAAAGGCCCAGAGAAGAAGTGGGGGCTGCGTGTGCCGAAAAGCTGATAAGTGTTAAAATACTATCGGATACTAACAAGCATTTTCAAATAGGAGCGAGCATGACAACCCAAAAACGGGTAAAAATGTTATTATTTCTTGTGCGGAGCGTGAATGTGTTTGCATGGAATCCCTATGACGTGCCCGGGGTGGACCCCGAGTTCATTGTCCATAAGCTTAACGTGGACCCATCATTCCCTCCTAAGAAACAGAGGCCGAAGAGAGCGACCAAGGAGCATGTAGAAGCAATGAAGTTGGAAGTTTAAAGGCGGAAGGAGGCAGGGGTGATAAAGGAGATCTTCTTCTCGAAGTGGCTAGCGAACATCGTGGTAGTGAAAAAGAAGAATGGCAAATGGAGGGTCTGTGTAGATTTCACATATTTAAACTGAGCATGCCCAAAGGACCCATTTCCTATGCCAAAAATTGATCAGTTGGTAGACGCCACCTACGGGCACCCGATGATGAGTTTCTTGGACGCCTTTCAAGGATATCATTAGATTACTCTGGCTGCCGAGGACCAGGAGAAGATGGCATTCATATCCCTTAACGCTAATTATCATTACACCGTGATCCTTTTTGGACTAAAAAATGTCGAGGCAATGTATCAACGGATGATGACGAGGATGTTCCGGGACAAAATACGGCGTACGGTTGAAGTGTATATTGATGACATTGTGGTAAAAAGCAAGCAGGAAGTACGACACATAGAAGATCTTCGGGAGGTGTTTGAGTTATTACGGCCGCATAAGTTATGCCTTAACGCAGAAAAGTGTGCTTTTGGAGTAGGGGCTGGAAAATTTTTGGGATACTTGATCACCAGCTGGGGGATAAAAGTTAATCCGACCAGATCGAGGCCGTGAAGCATCTCAAATCTCCAAGCAATTCGAAGGAGGTACAGGTGTTAACTGGGATGTTAGTCGCCTTCAACCGGTTCATTTCTAAATTTTCAAATCGTTGCCGACCATTTTATCAGCTTTTGAAAAAATGAAAAGGGTTTCAGTGGAATGATGAGTGCAAAAAAGCTTTTCAAGATCAGAAGGAATACTTAACGCGGGCATCGATGTTGACAGCCCCGAAGCCTGGGGAGGACCTGTATATGTACCTCTCGATATCTAGTCATATCGTAAGTGTCGTACTGCTAAGGGACCAAAGGGTGCAGCAACCCATGTATATATCAGCAAGACCTTAGTTGATGTGGAGACCAGATACTTACCTTTGGAGAAATTGGTGTTGGCATTAGTGTATGCCACCAGGAAGTTGCCTCAATATTTCCAAGCTTATACCGTGTATGTATTGACCGAGTACCCCTTACAGTCGCTATTGAAAAGATCTGACTTCACAAGGCGAATAGCTAAGTAAGGGACCTGACTTAGGGCTTTCAACGTAAGGTATAAGCCGAGAAGTGTAATAAAGGGGTAGGTGTTAGCTGCTTTCATGGCGGAATTTTCTCCCAAGAACCCACGTGAAATAGTCTGTTAGTTGGAATGTCATCCATGGAAGGTGTACGTGGACGGCGCTTCTAGCTCCACGGGGGTCAGTGCGAGGATTGTTATAATCGGCCTAGAAGGAATACGGTTGGAGCACTCGTTCAGATTGGGTTTCAAAGCCTCCAACAACGAGGTAGAGTTCGAAGCTTTACTAGACTAAGGACGGTTTCAAGTTTGGGTACCCGGGACGTAGAAATGTATTCAGATTCGCGTCTGGTAATTAATCAGGTGCAGGGCAGCTTTGAAGCCCAAGACTCCCGGATGAAAGCATACCTGGAGTAGGTGAAGCAAGCTATAACCAGCTTTAGTACAGTGAAGGTAATCCAAGTTGCTCGGGCGCAAAATAGACATGCCGACTCCCTCGCCACATTGGCATCATCAGTAACCGAGAAGATACCTCGACTAATTAAGGTGGAGCTTGTTCCAAAGCCAAGCATCAAGGTAGCAAGTGATCCGGGGGCTGCAGGGATCGATGTCGCAGCAATTACAACACTTAGGCCATGCTAGATGCACCCCATCATTGACTTCTTAGCCAAGGACCATGTCCCGCATGATGAAAAGGAAGGCAACAAGATTTGCAGAATGGCCCCTCGGTATTGGTTATCAAAAGATCGGAAGCTATATTAGAGATCCTTTGGGGGGCCATACCTTTTGTGCTTACACCCAAAGAGAGTGGGCGAACTCTTGGTCGAGCTACATGATGGAGTATACGGCAATCATGTAGGAGGACGTTCGTTGGTACACCGGGCGATGACTTAAGGCCAAATGAAAAAAGACGCCGCCGAGTACGTGCGTAAGTGTGAGCAGTGTCAGAAACATGCCCCCCCTAATCCATCAGCCGGAAGGCCATTTGAACCCAATCAGCAGTCCTTGGCCTTTTGCACAGTGGGGGCTGGATATACTCGGCCCATTTCCCCGAGCAACGGGTAATTGAAGATTTGTTTTGGTGGCTATCAACTATTTTTCCAAATGGGCAGAGGCGAAAGTTTTTGCCAATATCCGGGATGTGGATGTAAAGAAGTTCGTGTGGAAGAATAAAATCACAAGATTTGGGGTGCCGAACTCCTTTATATCAAACAATAGACTGCAATTCGACAACCGGGCCTTTCACAAATTTTGCGGATATCTCAGCATAAAAAACAGGTATTCTACTCTAGCATATCCTCAAAGTAATAGCCAGGCCGAGGCTGTAAATAAGGTAATTGTGAATGGGCTGAAGAGGAGGCTAGAATGTGCAAAGGGAAACTGGGCCGAGGAGCTGCCCAATGTCTTGTGGGCGTACCGGATGACTCTTAGGAGGTCCACGGGGGAGATCCCATTCTCTCTCACGTACGGAGCAGAGGCCGTGATTCCAATCGAGGTAAATCTATGCAGTGTACAAGTCATGGGATTCGATCCCGCCCAAAACGATGAGATGATGGTTGGACGCTTGGATAGGTTAGAGGAGTGCCGTGAAGCAGCGACTATACGGCTCGCGGAGTATCAGCAAAAACTCACCCAGAGATATAGCCGAAACGCAAAAACGAGGGAGTTTGGCACTTGAGATTTGGTCCTGAAAAGGGCCGTGGGGAATATGCGAGATACGAATGTCGAAAAATTGGCACAGACATGGGAAAGGCCTTACAGGGTTACCGTCGTCGTTGGCACAGGGGAGTATTACTTGGAAGACCTAGACGAGAGACCATTGCCTTAGCCATGGAATGTCCATAATCTGAAGAAGTTCTATCACTGACCGGCTGTATGTCAAGTCATAAGTTGAATGTGATATCTTGTATATGTTTTACCAATAAAAATAGTGATGTTTACTCATGCAGATTTATGTTATTCTATTACTGACCCTCGATCTGATTTACATCACTGAGCAGGTGGAAACCTTAAAAAATCATTCTAAGGACAGAAACGTGACCCTCGATTCGACCCATATCACCGAGCAGGTGGAAACCTTAAAAAATTACTTTAAGGACAGAAACTTAACCCTCAGTTCGATCAATATCACCGAGCAGGTGGAAACCTTAAAAAATCATTTTAAGGACAGAAACCTGACCCTCAATTTGACCCATATCACCGAGCAGGTGGAAACCTTAAAAAATTATTCTAAGGACATAAATCTGACCCTTGGTTCGATCTATATCACCGAGCAGGTGGAAACCTTAAAAATCATTCTAAAGACAGAAACCTAACCCTCGGTTCGACCCATATCACCAAGCAGGTGAAAACCTTAAAAAATTACTCTAAAGGATGGAAACCTTATCCTCGGTTCGATTACCATCACTTAATGGGTGGAAACCTTACACTATGAATTTTCCTAATTGCGAGAAGATCCGCACATCAAACTTCATTACCATCGTCAAAGGGCTAATCCTTTCTAGATACAGGTAACTCCACCCGAGGTAATTCAATCCCCGTCCTATGACGAAACAGGATTCAACTACCCGGCCATTTACAACACAAGCATAAAACGAATGAAAAACACAACGATTATTCTGAAACTAAACCAAACCATCATATTAGGAATTAAAGCAGTGTTCCGACCATAAAACTCGATGGCCATATAAGTATCAAACCCGGCAGAGAAACAATTGTTTAGTCACCACAACCCGGTGACATAGGCAATTTGACCATAAAACATAAATAAATAAAAAGAGAACAAGAGAAACATTTCTTAAACAAAGGGAATACGGTTTGGCACTTAAGACATAGGGTCTGCAGGTTGCTCCCAGGCATCGGTCTCGGTAAACTACGGCTACACTGAGGGTTGAAAGGGGTCCTGACCAAGCTGATTTTCGGCATAGGGGTTGATGATCATTTCCGTTTCATCCATTTCCACATAAGAATCTATCTACTCCACCAACTCCCTTAGGCTGGACGTCTCTTCTTCATCGATAGGCTTCGGAGGATTCTGTATGTCAAGAGTAGGGTTCGAGAAGGAAATTTGGCCGGGATTTCTCAAGGGGGAGTCCTCGGGGACTCCTAAAGCCTGCAAAGCAGCCAACCACCCTTCCTCAAAACCAACTTCTAAGCATCCCTTATGACTGGCTCAGCCAAGTTCTCCGCATCAACAAATCCCTCGTTATACCATTTCTTTTCACTTGCCTCAAGGGCTGCCCTTAGGTCGGCCACTTCCTCGGACCACACACTGTTCATACTCTCAGCCTCCGCCAACCTGAGTTCGGTCTCCCCCAGCTAGGCCTGCAACTCTGAGTACTTCTTTTCTGCAGCCACCTTGGCCTTCTCAGCCACGGCAGCCTTCTTCTCCGCGGTTGCAGCAGCCACGGCTTTCTCCTTTACGTTCACCTCGGCCACATCCTTGAGGGCTTTTTCCCGACCAGCATCCTCCGCCAGGTCCTTTAACCGCCCATCGAGTATATATGCCAGTTAGGTGGCCTGGCAAAGTAACAAGAACGAGCATAAAAACCGGGAAAATAGGCCATTGGTGGTAAAGAACAAAAAGGAAAAGGAAAAAAGAAAGGAAGTGTAAACAATAATAACAAAAACTTACCGCAATAGTATAACATTGCAGCCTTCTCCCCATGGACTCGTCTGTACCCTCTTCAAAAGCATGCACATCCTCGAACAGCAAAAGGTCACGCGCCAGAGTCTGAGCGACGTGACCCCCTGCTCCCTTTTCCCATACGCATACACTCGCGTCGGAGAGAAGAGGTTTGCCATCCAACACGAATGCAGGTTGCCACTCTGGAGTAGCACAGGAAGAGGACGCCACTTGCGTCCTAGTCTGAGCCATGGGCTCACGGATCACGATGCCACTTGATGGCCGGGGAGGAGTCCTTTAGGGCGCGTCACCTGGGCCAATAAGAGTCTATTCGGTTGTACATTGCCTTTTCCGTTGCCGACTGGGGGCAAGAGGCGGGGAAGGAGGGGTCTGGCCACGACCCTAGGGCGATTGATGCTGTGCGGCAGGCCTGGCTCTAGGAATGAAACAGCTGATTGTCATTATTTTTCGAGTCACCATTTCTTCACGTGGATCGTGTTCGATTTCGAGGAGACCAGAGGATTCGGCAACTACTTCTTCAGTGTCCGGGGTAGGATCCTCAGGGTTGACAAGGGCTTTAGGTTGAACGAGGGCTTCTTGCTGAATCTGCTCGTGAGCCCATTCTCGGTGAGCTCGGGACACACACTCGGCTGACTCATCCCGCACAGGCTAACGCTCGTCAGAGCAGATGTACCGAGGACCTAATTCACAGGCCTCACCTACTGTAAATTTCGGAGGAAGGAAATTTTTGTGCCGTATGTCGATGTAGGACAAGAGAGGACTATCAACTAATAAGGCTTGGCTGAAAGCTTGCCAAGTAGAATACACGGGATCAATTCCAAGTATTAAATGAGACACCTGGAGCTGTCCGTTCGAGTGAACAAAAATTTCAGACCTGAGCACAAAGTTCAAATCCCGTACATGTGCTACTTTAACATCTGGGACAAACACTCTACCGTCTGCACACACCAAAAAAAAAAAAAAAAAAAAAAAAAAAAAAAAAAAACGCGGATTAGCATAAAAGTAAGTGAGACCATTATGATACGAAGTATATATCCACATATGATAATAAGTAGAAAATAAAAGCAAGTCAATGATCGGTACGAACCCACTTCACGCCTTGTGAGGGGGCAGGGGATTTCACCGGCAAACCAATTGCCGCGCACCCGAACAAACTCCCCAGCAGAGTTCCTATTTAAATTAGGTAGGCAGGAGATTAGCCATACCCTCATGTCTCTAACTTTTAAGTAGTAGTTTGTTTTCTTATTCCCACATAAAATGTACATGTGATTTATGTCATGTTGGTCTAATTGTAAACCGAATATCTAATTCAACCAACTCACGCAACTAACTACCCGATAAAAGTTGGGGGGAAGTTGGTCGGGGCATAACCCATAGTATCTAAGAGTGTCAAAACCTTGCTTGAAAATGGCCAAGGCCGCCTCCATATCTAGAAGGTAAGAATATCCCATCCTAAACTCTAGGAAAAAATGAATGAAGGAAGATACGGAAGTAAAAAGAAAAGGTAGAGAACTTACTTTGGGCTCTAAGATGGGGGGAAATTCTGGGCTGAAGAATAAGTGCGCGGATTAATGCACGGCAAAAAGGGAACTCAGAGAGTGGATAGTGAAAAAGTAAAAGAATGATTTGGAGCACACTATTTATAGGGGACCCAAAAGAGGTAAGCAACGATTAATCAGCCATTATGAAGATTAATTAGCAAGCCCGCGCCACCTCAGTACACAAACCGTCAAGTAATAATGACGGTTGAACCGAACGGCCAAATTCAACACACCTTTTTAGGAACGCATTAATGAGATTCTAGAGTACCCTAGACGTCGCCTCACTAAGCCTACCAAGTAACATGCACCTTTTGGGCTCCTTGATTCTTGCCGAGGTCCAGGCACCAATCAAGGGGGGCTAGTGTACGACGACACTCAATACTCGAACCCATTTAGGCTTGGGGCTCTGATACAAAGGTGCAGCCCATGGACCCGGTCCCTACCTGCCCAAAAGCCCAGTCCGAGCCCACGCATGCTGAGGGCCCAAGTTTTGCTACCTGGCCCATGCTCGGCAAATCTTCCCTTAGCAATGAAGAAAGATTGACGTTCAAACGCGCCATCACTTGCATATCCGGTAATGCCTTAGGAAACATCACTGTCGAGCTATCTACGGAAGTGGGAACCAAGTTCCAAAGCCACCCTCACCTAACCATCCACTTATGATCAACAGTATTAGACCTCCCATTGCACTAACCATGGAGGCAATGATGGTCTCTCCATTAACTTGGAGTTATAAATATGAGAAGTTGGAGAAGGAAATGGTTGTTGAAAGGTTTTGGAGGAACAGAAAGGATAGAGAGAAAAGAGTGACAGATAGAGAGAGAAAGAGAGCTTCATTGAGTCTTAGTGCCGAGAACAACCCATAGTAGGAAATCCCCAAACCCACTTTACAAATAAGTTGTGAGCCCAAGTGAGGTTAGGCCCAATAGCCTCATTTTAGGCGCACACAATAATAATAAAACCTTATATAAAAATTATTTAAACAAACATTGATAATTTTTCTTTTGCTACCAATCCAAAAAAATAGATTATGTGAAATGATTGGACATTGGGTAATGCAAAACTAAAGAATGGAAGTTGAAATGGAATTTTTCTTACCCAATTTATTTTTTTATTTTTTAAGTGAACCATAGTCTTCTTTTCCAATATTAGAGTCAATATTTTTTTTTTTTTAAAAGAAACCAAAGTTCGAGTTAATGTGAATGTTACAATCAAGGGTAAAATATTTTTATCGACTTTTTTTATTGTTAAGTAATCAAATTAACCAATGAAATGAAATCTTCTTAAAAAAAATATAACATTGTGTTAAACGATAATCATTAGATTATAGAAATCCTACATCCATCCCCCAAAAAAAAAAATATATAATAAAATAAAATAAAATTTCAGTAATCCTACATGACACGAGGTTAGGCACCATTGAGGCAATGACATTGGGCCAAGTCCTTTGTGAGGGCCAAATTTGGGAGAAATTATAAGGTTCATATGGTGGACAAGTGATGTGGTCCACCATTCCACTAAAAAACTGCCACTTGTTTAAAATTATTAGTTAGAAAAATTTTTTAAACAGAAATTAATTACTGACTCAGCAATTTTAAACAAGTAGAAGTTTTTAGTAGAATGGTGGACAAGTGACGTGGTCTACCAGAGTAGTCTATAATTTCTCTAAGTTTGGGTAAATTGACTTCAAATCATGCTTGCTAACTCAAATTTGACTTTTTATATATCTTTGTTCATACATTTCATAAATAAAATAAAATAAACTTTACTTTTCTGGGAAATACTAGTACACACTTTCACAATTTCAGTGCATTTCAAATGTGGGTAGGTTGTGTATAATAAACACTGCCCTTGCTCATATTGGGCTGGGACTAGCCATCACTCGAATTAAAAGCTTTGACATTTAGCCTGTTTAACATGCATTTTTTCTGCGACAACTTGCACCAAGGTGACTCCTTGTACAAGCACCCAGAGAACTACCTAAAATATATTGTTTACAAACTATTATCTTGTATCCAACTCCAACTCAAAATAAGAAACACCAAGTAAAAAATACTCTTTGCTTAGTATGAATGAACTTTTTGGAGTTATATCATTTATGACCAATGCAATTTCCTTCAAAAGAATACAGCTAAAATGGGAGAGCCTACTTGAGTAATGAAAGAATAAAGAAGACAAATAAATGTAAAGCCAACATCTGTCTCTAAGACATGCTATGAACACATTTTTTCACAACTTGTTAAGGTGACCAATTGTCTTTGCTTTCATATAGGTCCACCATTAACACTATTTTTATTATTCATCTGTCTCAGCAATTAAAAAAAGTTTGTGAAAATTTTGTATCGCCAGAGTTGTTCTTTTACTTTTCTCTTCTTCTCCCACACACCCCCCCCCCCCCCCTTCTCTCAGTGGCAAGAAAAGTCTCCTTCTATCTAAAAAAGTAACTGTTTGTACAAAATTCTTCCCTCTTTCTTTCTTTTTCCATCCCTTTCGTTTAGTGTTTTGTTTACAACCACATGTTGTAGATAATTAGTTTTCTTCCTTTTTTTTTTTTTTTTTTTAGCATAAAGAGAAGCTGAAAATCTACCCACTTAACTGCAAACATATTCACTTCTTTTTTCTTTTTCTTTTTTTCATTTCTAACTAAACTGATCTTATGGAGGTAAAAACTATAGCAATTCATGGTTCAATCTACCACAGAAGCCGTGTCATTCTCAACCAGTGAGGAAGTGTCAGAGGCAGCATCATCAATACTGAAGTTTGAAACTTCACCGCAAAGGGATGAGATTTCATCCTCGCCATTAATTGATGGTGCTGGGGATGCATCGGTAATAGTGGAACTGGAAGACGCATAAGCAGGTGATGGAGTTGACTCTGCCTCTTCAGCTGCTTTTTGCAGGCTCCAGTACATAATGCTAGCTGTAAGGGTGAGAAGCATCTTTTGGTTCACCTGCCATAGTTTGAAATAGATGACAATGATCGATCAATTCTCTGATTTCCATCTCTAAATTCATACTTCATAGAGGGATCACTCACTGACATGAATGACGGAGTTGCCTACAAAAGGGTAATTGCTACTATCTCTAATGAACATTCCTATTGCTTGTATTGCTATGAAGCCATAGACATGTTACTGATTAATCTGTGTGAGGGTGCGTGTGTTTTGTGTTTACACCTGCATATGTTTTTGTCTGTATCTCTTCTATAATGAAAAAAAAAAAAAAAAAAAAAACTAAACTGCCAGTAATCTGGTTATTTCTTGACATATGGTAAACTAATCTCATAAATCATGGTAGGCTGCAAGGTAATGAAGATAAAAAGGGGAAGTGTCAACTTATAGTTATAGTCTGTGCAATGAAATGTACAACTCAAAAAGATAAAGGCCCCCAGCTGCAATCTTACCTCCATGATGTCCTCAGGTAACAAGAAAATGGAACAACCAAGCTTTCGCGCAACACTGATTATATATGTAGCATTCAACCTCTTTTCATCGTCTATCATAATAACAACAAAAACAGTCAGCCCACCTCTTCCTTTGTACTTCACTCAGTTTTGGCAATGTCTAGAGTCAACTAGTAATAGAAAAAAAAAATAAAAATTGATAAAGTAAAGCACTAGATTTCATCTATTCCCCTCTGGCCTCTCCATAAGATTAAAAGATATGGTTGTAATCCTGTTATTAACCAATCCATGATATAGAGTTGCAGGAAACATACCACTTTCACCCTTTGTTACAAGGTTCCAATTGACAACCCTAGCCTCCACAGCACTAAGAAGCTGAAGGAAGAATATTCCATTTGACAAACTCTTATCCTGAAAAGAATTTCCGTATTATGCAGAGTCACCAATCAATCTCCATAAAAATATTATCTTCATATGATAAACATATAAAGTAAAAAATTCTCCCTCACCTTAAAACTGTCTATATGAGAGGATCTGCCTGTACTTTTCACTTTGTTGTTTGCCCAATTTAGGATATCAGCATCTTTTACTTCCTTTCCTTGGGAGTGATATCTTAAGTTCTTTAAAAGTTGAAGCATATGAAACCTCATCAACTGCCACAGGAAAGCTGAAACAGATTCAAAAAAAAAATTGAGCATTGGGACAACAAATTTACTGCCACAAATTCAACAAAAATCAAACAACCATTTTTTTATTTTTATTCATTAAGTAATAAAATGTATCAAAAAACTGTACCACTAAAAATATTTAGAAAGCTTGTTTAAAGAACAAAGGAAAATATTTAAGCTCATCAGGGAATCGTGGAATAAGTAGATTTAAATTCATATCTTATGCTGTGATACATACAATACTTCTTCCTACAAAAAGTTGCTGTGTCAGACACTACTCTGAATTGACACCTGCTTGTACACTTAACCAACGTGGCTAGAACTTGAATAAAATAACTCATCTTAATATAGTAAAATAGGAGAGGAACTGCGTAAGTGTAGGAGTATAATGCCTTTTAATCAAGATACTTAACATGAGGTCATTCTTTAAATATTAGTATGCTTCAAAGGTGATTTGGTAATCAAACACGAGCTTTAAACATGTAATAAATTAATAATTTAAATTCACAACGCACATCAAAACTCAAAAGCCTTGTCCCAACATCATCAACTACAATGAGAGTTCAGAAAATTTGTAATGGTTAATAAAAAGTCTGTAATTATGCTATACAAATGCAATATGTGATGGAAGAGTTACCAAGTATGAGCTTCTTATTTCCTTGTACAAAATCATTTCCACCTAAATTCACTAGTGAAAATTTCATCTGCTTCCCAATCCTTATGACTTGATTGCAATTCTCTACTTTTTTAAATGGCATCTTAATTGGAGGCTTTGATGCCTGCTTCCAGATAACTGATCCAGGAGAAACTTTGTCAAGCACTTCTAGAAGTACCCAGCTGTGTACAAGAATAATGCTCATCAAGCCATATAAGAGGAAATTATAAATGCAATGTAGTTAATCACCTGTTTAAGATTTTTTGGGTTTTTGAGGAAGAAATTTGAATTAAACAGAGATAAAGACCTTGAAAGGAGAGCGCGCGCGCGCACGAGCGGGGGGGGGGGGGGGGGGGGGAGAGGAGAGAGAGAGAGAGGGGAGGGAGATGGGTAAATATTTTCAAGAATGAATTGAGAAGAGAAAAGGCACGCATTTACATTTGAATAAAACATAAGTGTGCATCTCTTCTAAAAATATATTCAGAATATATTGAATAAGTATTTGGCTGCAGCTTGTATTTCTTTTCTAAATAAGATTAGAAGAATTCACACATAATAAATACTTCAAAAATAGAAAAAACTCACCCATTTCTGACATCCTCAAAAACATTATTGACATAAGTAGCAATTCCAAGACTGTTGATCCACAACCTAAAGCATCTTTCTTCTCTAGAAGTTTGTATATCTTCTGTCATCATCTCTGCATAGGAAATCTTTTTGTTGTCTGTGGAGAGGCCACTCCTGGAAACAAACATTCTCAACATTATGAACCACAAAGTTGGGAGGACGAATTACTGAAAGATCCAACATATTACACAAATAAAGAAATTTTCTTGGACTCATATTAAGATTGTACGTAAACACACACACACACCAATATATATATATATATATATATATGTGTTGAAAAGAAGAAGAAAAAGAGAAGCAAAAGGCTAAAGAGGTGGAAAAAAAGGAGGGAGAGAGAGAGAGAGGAGGAGGAGGAGGAAAACCATTCCACAAAGTTACCATATGACTTTAAAGGAGAGATGATTAAGAAATCCTACACGTTCTAAACACTTCAACGTAACAAGAGATGGTGAATTTCTCTTCCCACCTTTGGTGAAAAATTTGTGCCACAAATGCAAGATTTAAATTTGGCGAGCCCTCAACAATGTCACTGGGGGATAAGTATCTTTTGCACTCCATTCTCTCTGCATGATCAAGTATCAGTTTTGCCCTTTCCTGAGGATCCTTGGTATCCAGTGTGGATGGATTGCAGTGTTCTGGAGCCAGAACATTTAGTAGGTAAGCATATGCCTCTCCACTCTGCATGCATATGAGCAAAAACATAAAAGCAAATCAAGTTACAAGTCTTGTTAAACATAATTCCTTGATAAGAAAATTTGAATTCATTTGTAAGAAAGAAAAATTCTGCTGTAATTGCTTGTGAGGAAGAGCAAATCCCTACTTAAAAGAAGGGGAGAAGTTGGGGAAGTGTATGATAATGGAGAAAGATGGATATCTAGACAAGCAATAATTCCTTTAAAGTAGCTACAAATGCCACTTAACAGGTCATTTTAAATATATATAGTAGGATAATATGATTGAAATATATATAGTAGGATAACACAATTTAAATATTCCACTTACTACTCAGCTATTCATAACACCATCATTATAGTGCAACTACGTACACAGGAGTAGCCAATACCTTCAAATCAGAAGAAAAATTTGTAACAGGTTTCTTGTAGCCTGCTTTCTGGAGATGGAAATTCATCCATTTTAATAAAACTTTGTCAGGGGGTAAACTCATAAGCTCTTCAACATCCTGTCAAATAAAGCAATGCATAATCTGAGCTTCATTCCTAAGACATAAACAATTGAAATCTAACATTGACAGACTTAGTTTTGTTTAATATTAAGAACATGATAATTAACAAGATAATTATAAATTTCATACACTGCTTTCATCGACCAGATCCACAAGCTGAGGTGTCTTCTTAAGGTTAAGATCCGCCAACAGTTGTATCTGAAAATGAAACAATAAGTTCATGACAGAGAGGAGCTGAAAGAGATGACTGAATAATCAATCTCTAAAATTCAGAAGCCCAATGTTTATATAGTCATGCTACAGACCCAACTCTGGTGTCCAGTACAGGGTTAAAGGCTGTTAAACTTTGTCAGAATCAGAATCTAAGTACAGATGCTCACCTTTATAATTTGAGAAATCAACCCAAATACCAGATGAGGCTGCCAAAAAAAAAAAAAAAACCAGAATAGAAAACTTCAGACTAGATGAAATGAGTCTATTAATAAACCCAAACTGGGAAGCTGCATAAGCTAAACTCACCCTTCCTTCAACCAAGTCCTGTGTACCGATGTTAACTACTGTGCAGCCAATAGCCTTAGCAGAGTTGAGGCAAAGAGTATGGTTTTCATTCCTCTCCCATAAGTTGATAACCCGTTTGGTATTGATTGCTCGTTCATCTATTGTACCAGGCACAGCAACATTGATAAGCTTACTGCATAAAGCCATAAGATAAATCAAAACCAGCACATTGTATCAGCTAAAAGTTACATAAAAAAGTTTAGCATTATCAAGCAGACCCTGGTTAAATACCATAGAAGAACTCCATCTTTTGCAAGATCAAATAGATCATTTGTTGCTGGGTCTAACGGAAGATATTGGCTTAGAAATGGGTCATCCCCAAGATAGCTGTTTATGTGAGCGACATATAATGCTTTCTCTGACTGGCTGATTGTGTGAAGGAGAGTAGTTGTGGTGGCCTTAAGGAAAGAAGAAGAGTTTTTTGAACCATCCGATTTTGTTGTAGTTCGACTTTGCAAATTCAGATATGCCTGGTACCACCATGCAACCAATTAAAGATGTTACCTCTTATCCTTCTAAACCTTAAAGCCAATAAATTCCCAAATCATTGAAGTCTATTTCAACACAACAAACGTTACTTCTAACTTCAGAACAATTACAAATAAATTACATGACCTCTACTTTCATTCCTTTTTTGATGCTAATGCTACAAAGAATCATTTATCAACTGCCAGAAGAAGGGAGAGAGAAATCAGAAGACACAGAATGCTCACCCTCAGGAAGGCTTCAAAATCAATTTCTTCACTCAAATCAGAATTCAATTCACCCAAAATACCCCTGATCTCCTCCTCAGTGAACTCCCTAAAAGCCTTTAGCTTCACCATCAAAGGTGGCAAATCTTCGCCTGTAACTTTACCATTCTGATTCTTTACTGATACAAACTTCAAACCCACAAAAATGAAATTACATGTTAACATGATCAGAAATAACCATCACAGGATATTCTCAAATCAAATTTACTAACAAATTCAAACAAAATTAAACTTACTTTGGATTTAAGGCTGCGAAGCTCAACCTGTGTGAACTGGCTATGAAGCCATTGATCGACCACGACACCCGCAAAACTTGACATCTCCGCCAATTTCCAAGAAAAAGACGAGAACTAACTAACCTTTACAATTCTTCCCCAAATTACATAAAATCAGTAAAAAATCCAACAAGCATCCTTGAATCAACAATTCAGTCTGGCATTAAACACAGAAGCACATAATTGAATCCACATAGACATGGACAAGTTATAATCATAAACAGACCATGCACTAGGGTGATTTAGTTCCTACTAATCACCAGCCTGTCCGACTGTTTCCAAACAGAGAGCATAAAAAAGGGGTGCACACAAAAAAATTAATAAAAAATTAAAAAAACAGCCACAAGACTAAGTTAAAACAATAATAGTTAATTAGTTTTTAGATTATATGAACAATGAATGAAATCCTGTCAAATATATCATAACTTAAAAGGGCCGAGAACTGCATATCTATAGAAATTAAAGGGAAAAAAAAAGGGTCAAAATCGATGAGTTTATTTTCAAGCTCTAACTATTTGGAAAACATTCAATTGCACTACTTTCAAAACCAACAAGAACAACAAGAAGTAGAAGACCACGAATCTGGTAAATTAGACGAAGGAAACATAACATTATTGCATAATGTCCATGCGTGCGTGTTAGAGAAAGAAAGTAAAACAATAAGAACAAAACCGAGAATTCCACACCTGCAATAAGTCTTAAACGAAGAACCCAATAGCACAAGACATAATATTATGCGTGTGTCTTATTCTAGTGCCCTTTTCATGAACACTATCATGATGAAGAAATCAAAACCCAATAAAGAAAACGTTAAATCAAAGCAATCCCACTAGTCCATACCAGTAAAAAAAAAGCAATAACAAATCCAATGGTATAAGACAAACCAAATAAAGTTTGTGTCTTTTGTGAGACTTTTTTGTCACAATGGATTTTCATGAACAACAACAATATACCAATACAAATGAATCAGAACCCAGTAATCAAACGTGTAAACAAAGAAAACGCAGAAGCCATTACCTGTTAAAAAAGCCTTGGAGAAAAAAAAAATGAATGAGCCTTGTCCCTCACAGAAGTCTCAAGTCTCTCCTTAGTTTTTTTTTTTCTCAATTGTGATAACACACAATGTGAACAAAAAGAGAGACACAGAAAGAAAGGGATCGAGTTTTCCTTCGTGGGAGAGCAAAGTGGGAGAGAAAGAAAACAGTTTTGGCTTTCGGACCCGCTAAGGAGACCAGAGAGAAGGACAGCCGAGAAGAGAGAGAGAGAGAGAGGAGTTTGGTACTATGGTTATTGTAGAGTTTTTTGCGGTTTGTGGTTCACGTAGTTGCGAGTGTATGCTTAGGTAGATGGAGTCGCTCATTTTGCAGTGCCAACTCATTGTGTGTACACCTGTTTGGTCACTTCTGTAATTGCGTCTTGTTGCTTTGTGTAAGCATGTGACTGTGTGAGACTCTGGCCTTTGGAAATTGTTTTTTTTTTTTGCCAAAAATATGGTACTACTTTGTATTTCATTGTAAATAGTAAATGAGTAGTATCTAAATGCATCACTGAAACACAACAACTAACCCCCAATCCATACCAACACTGACTGACAATTCCATGAATCTAGTAATACTTTTCAAAAAAAAAATAAAAAATTGAGTAATATTCACAACATTTTACAACAAATTCTAAATAAAAAGTTGTTATTAGTTGTAATTAACGAGTTATAATCAATAACAATTTACCACTTAGAATTTGTTGTGAAAGTATGAAAATATAGTAGGCATTACACTTCTCAATTCGTTATGATGAGTAGATAACAAAAACTGAATTTTAGTAGTATATCTATTTTAGAAGTAATATTAAACCAGTTAAAATTTATTGTTTTAACAAATTTGTGGGGGAAAAAAATTGTATCGTTAACATTACTCTCAACAAGAAACAACCCTAACGAGTGAAGACTATTTTTTTTTTCATTTACTAAAATATACACTTTTGATGAACATCAAATTTGATCAAGTTTTTTTTTTGAAAGACCCCAAAACAAAAAATATATGATGCAATGCCATTAAAGTTTTGTCAAGTATACTAATTCAATATTTTTTAAAAAAATGAACACGTTGATTAATTGTTCATTTTTCTAGATTATATGGATTTTAATTGTGTATAGAAGGTGTACATTAAACATTTGCTGAATTAATCTGATTATAAAAGTAATTGTGAAGAATGTTAATTGTGATTATTCCTGTTGAATGTATCATAGATGTAAGTAGTATGTTTTCTCAAATCATGATAATTAATAGTTTACATACTATGTGGGTTCTAGTTAGCTCAACTGGTAAAATCTCTAATAATTGTATAAAAGATTGAGGGTTCAATTCCCGTCTATATTAAAAATTAATTGGTGTCTTGGTTTGATGATAAAGAACTATCATTAAGAACAGACATCATAGGTTAAAATTCTCTCTCAAAAAAAAAAAAAAAAAAAAAAGTTTACCTACCATGGGTGAATTTTTAGTGGTAGGGAGATATATAACTTATCTAGAATTGATGTTCAAGTTTTATCAATCTCTATCAAAATTCCATAAAAAAAAATAAATAAAAAAATAACACACACATGTTGATGACAAAGTCTATATTTTGTCATATATTCTCCTCGGACACTTTTGGGAACCTAAATTAACTTAACCAACCAAACCTTAATAATTAATATGGTATAAATTGGAGTAAGTGAAATGTTTATGGCGGTGATTATCACACCTGAAACAATCCCAGTTTTTTTTTTAAATTAATTGTTGTTTTGTTCCAAGATTATGGTTTGTTTTTTTTTGACGTTAAGATTATGGTTTGTTTGTGGCAAGGACAATCAAGGTGGGCCATGGCATTTAGTGACATATTTAATTTCGAAGCCATATCACAGCGGCATCAGAGTGGTTCCCAAAACTGTGTGTTATTTATTTATTTTTTTTATAATGTCCAAACTATATGTACCAAGGCTTTCAGATCAGAATACAGTATCTAGATCTATGCCTATGCTTAGATTTAGAGTGGCATTGTCAACTTTGTCAAAAGATGACGCAATCTCCTACTTTTTATTTTATTTTATTTTTTTTTTTGAGTGAAAAAGTTTAATCATTTCATGATTTTTCACCCAAAAACATGTGCCCCGGCCCCCCGCAACCATGGCGCATTGCCATTCACGCCAATGTTATTCGGATCTGTTCAATACATTTTGAGATCTAAATCGGAGAAATTTAGATAATTTTTCTAAATTTTAAACTTTTTTAGATACATAATTGCTAATTAAGTTTTTTTATTTAAGTTTTATTAACATGTTAGGAAAATTGAATTTTCATGTGATTATTTTAACACATTCATAACAATTTATTTTTTTGGTTAAATAGTTTATTGATTCAATTGGGTTAAATTAACTCAATATTATGGGGGCCTTCTTGGAGTTGGGGAAAATAAAGCAAAACTCTTCTACATATTTTTTTTCTTTTAAAACAAATAAATTATCATTCTACAATTTTGGGACCTTGTATGAAGGGGGGCACTTAGGATCTTTTATAAATTTCGGATTTAAATTTTCTAGATTTCTTAGGGTACTCTACCAGTAGATTTCTTTAAATTCTAACAACTCTTTAATGATTTAATGGTCAAGATTCTATCATGTCAGTATTCCACTAACAATATTCTTAAAATAATAAAATAATATTGCAAACAAAACAATTAAGATTATTGTTAGTGGAATGCTGACATAGCAGAATCTAGACCATTAAATCATTAAAGAATGGTTAAGATTTAAGGAAATCTATTTGGTAGAGTACTCTAGGAAATCTAGAGGATCTGAATCCATAAATTTTTGGAGTAGGTGGAATTGTGGCAATTGAATTTTTAAAATTGCATATTTATCTTTCATATATGTTCCTTGTTCAATTTCTATTCCTCAATTTTAAAATATTCAATTATGGTCCTTTATATTTTTGAAATGTAATAATCCCCCCTCGGGCATAATTACTCCATTTACATGACTAGCAAAATGCTGAGACAACATATATTTAAAGGACTAAAATCAAAATAATCTTATATTTAAAGAGGTGGTATTTTCTGACTTGCTCCATGTAGTAGGCTGCTCATAGTCACAAACATGGTTGTCAAAATCGCGATCCGGATCATAAAATCGTACGATTTTACGATCCCACCTCACCAAAAAGTTTAAAATCGTAGCAGGATCGCAAAAATGATAGAATCGTGTAAGATCATATAGGATTGTAGGATCATATGGGATCCTACCGATCCTACCATTTGGCTTGATTTTTTTTTTTTTTTTTTTTTTAAGTGGGATTCATTTGGGTAAGATAATCCACCAAAACCCACAAGCCCAACGGGTTATCAGAATCCCAATAATGAATTGAAGTCCCAAATTTACCCCTATGTCAACATAAAATCTCAAAAAAACTTATAGTACTTAAGTTTAACGTTTTCAAAAACAAAACTTAAAATATTTAGAAAAACTAAGCTTTAGCACCTTTATCTCGTGCCTTCTCAGTCCTCTGTCAAAAACCCAGCACCTCTTAGCCCTCTCAATGGTGAGCCATCGCTGCCTTTAAGCTTTTTTAAGTTTAACGTTTTAAAAAACAAAACCTAAAATATTTAGAAACATTAAGCTCCAGCACCTTAATCCTGCGCCTCCTTAGTCCTCTGTCAAAAACCCAGCACCTCTCAGCCCTCTCAATGATGTTGTCATGAGCCATCGCTACCTTTAAGCTTTCTAGTAACTAGCCTAACTTATTTTGGATTTGGAACTTAGAATTTGGAAAACATTTTCCATATGTGTAGATAATATTTTGGTACTTAGTTGCTAATTAAACATGTACTGAACTTTTTAAATACATTATATCAAAAGTTAAATATATTTTGTTTCGTAAGAATGGCATAAGAACGATGTAGTGTGTGTGTAAATTACATTTTATGATACAATTTTTTTTTTAATGGATAGATTCATATTTTAAGTAATTATATAACATAAAAAAATCACTATTAATAGGTTTTTGTTTAAAATCTGAAAATAGGTAGGATCTTACGATCCACGATCCGATTCTATAATCCACGATCCTACCTACCTCCCACGATCTTACGTAGGATCCCAGTTTTGACAACCTTGGTCACAAATTGTGAGTCTCATAGATGCATAAGGCTTACAATATGTGAATGGCCTGCCCTATGTAGCAAACTCAGAAAAATACATATTGACCTTTAATTAAGGAACTAAAACTAAGCCAATTGAATATTTAAGGGACTAAAATCGAATTCAACCCATATTTTATGGAACCAGAAATGCAAGAAATGGACAAAATTGTTGTATTTTAAACATTGAAAGACTAAAATTGAATGTTTTAAAATTGAGGAGCCAAAATTGAACACAACCCCATATTTGAAGTAGCAAGAATGGAATTTACCATTTTTAAAAATATAGATTAGTTTAGATTAAATAAATAGATGGTATAAAACTTTTTAAGGTAGATTATATTTTTAAACCTTATATTTTAGATAAAGGTGCTTCGAACCCATTAACTTGGCGAACTCGACCCAACTAACCAATTTGATGCCTCGAGTTGGCCTTTCACGAGTTAATTAGTTGGGTTAGATTGTAAATTCTTTTGAGACTTGGGTTAGGTCATGTTTGGGTTGGAAAAATTTACAACCCATGTAACCTAACACAATCAACACTATTAATCGTTTACACACACGCATATATATATATATATATTATTTTTTTTTAACATTTGTTAGTTTGATTTATTTGAGAATTTTGAGACTTAGTTTTGATAAAAGTGAGAAATTAGGCTCAATTGTGTAATTTCTATTCTCTTATTTAAATGGACTTAAACTATGTAATTTCACAAGTTTCAAAAATTAAACTTTGATTCTCTAAACCAAACCATGAACATCCAAAATCTTACTCCTAATTTAAACTTCCAAATCAAACCTGAAAATTAAGCCGACAATTCAAATCCGAAAATCCCAAATGGTTTATAAGTCCAAGGTTTGATTTGAAATTAGCAAAATTATAAGATTTAATTTATAATATTATAAAGTTTTAAGGTTTAATTTGAAAATTTGAAATCTAAATAAGATTTAGTTTGAAATCATCGAGAGTTGAGACAGAATTTACGCAAAATAAATTTTGTTTGTAAGTGAATATTTTTTAGATATCACGCAACATGATCGTATGCATGATGGAGAATGTTCGTTTGTAACACGACCAGAAAACCATCTAATTAATATTGATTATTATTCGAGTAATTCTCACATTTGACAACACACTCTACCAGCTCATACCAATCTATAAGATGGATCATCAATACATGATTAGAAATAGTATTATATTAATTATTATTATTTTTTTGATTGTTATATTATATTAATTTGATGGTCAGAAATAGTATTATATTAATTTATATTAATTATTTAACTCCACTTTTATGAAACTGCACAGATTTAGTTGTTCTCACATTCATCACTCACCGGCCAAACCGATCTCATTCATCTGACTTCAATGTGCCTGCACGACATAATGTATATAGTTCTTAATTTTTATATGTTTATCATCATATAAAGCTAAAATAGAATTAAATTAATTTTTTTTTTAATAATTTGTCGATTGGATGCAAGTTATTATATGGATACAAAAAATCTCATGGATTTTTATTTTCTTGAAATAAAATATTCAAGCATACATGATTACATGTTTTGAAAATAATATTGATCAGTGATTTAGTGTGCTTATAAATACCACTAAAAATGACCAATTCAATGCTACTAATGCTGTGAAAAAAATACACACACACATATATATATATATATATATATATATAATTCACACATGAACTATTATGTTTAATTGTATAGAAGCCATTATATTGCATTATGGACAGGAAAACAAAAAAACATAAACACTTATTAATATTAGAAGGAAACTAAAAAAAAAAAAAAAAAAGTTAGACCATGTAAAACTGTTAACCTGAAAACCAATCTGTATATTTCTTTTTTCTTTTTCAAAAATAAAAACAAATATTAAAGTTTTGAATGTAACTCAAAACTCTAAAGATATATATATATATATATATATATATGAACACTATATATTATGATACAAAGCATATGATGATATAGCTCAGTCTATGAAAGGAAGGCAGTGATTTGGAATATAATAATTTGCAAGCCCAAAATTTAAAATGTTTACCATCCCACTTCTATTGATCTTTTAAGTTTGATCCTTTAATGTCTTCATATAAAAGCCTCCTAACTAGTCTTGGAAAAATTAGACTTGGACAAATGAAACTGTCCAAACTCACATGAAAAAAAAAAGGCATGAGTAATAGGAATAGCAATCCAATTCAACTTAGAGCATTCTCATTGAACCTCTCAAATGCTAAAAATCCTATTTTTTAGCATTTTTGAGATAAAAACACGCTCCATCAAACTGGCCAAATCTTAAATTTTTAAGATTCAAGCTATAGTGCGATCTCATATTTGAGACCGCACTGTAGCTACAATTGTAAAACAAAAATTATTTTTATTCACCTCAGGCTCTGTCTCTCTTCTATCTTTCTTTTTCCCCTCTCCAGTTCTTTCTTCTCTCTTCTCTCTCTGTGCTTTGCCGATGTGGTTCGCCGATGAGTGTGCTCTGCAGATGATTGTGCTCCGCCGATGGTCGTGGGTTGCGGTCTGATGTGCTCCGACAATTTTGTGGGTCTGGGTTCATGGGTCTGCGTTCTGTGGAGCAAGTACTTCGAGGTTGGCGGCTACGATTGCAGGCTTCTCGTGTATCCGAAAGGAGACTTGTAAGCTTTGCCATGGTACATCTCAATCTACCTCCAAATCACGAAATGGGACTGCTTCACTAGCTATTGCCTCGCAATCGCAAATTTCCATGACGATTCGAAGACTATTCACCGTGATTCCTAGCACAGATGCGGGGCGATGGGTTTTGGCTGGGGAGATCAGGGTGGTGGGTTTTGGTTGGGGTTGAGAATGAGGTGGGTGGGTGGTGACTGAGGTGGGTTGTTGTGGCTGAGGCGTGGGTCTTGAGTTTGATGGGTTTTGCTTGTCGTGGCTGCCGTGGGTCTTGGGTTTTGTTTGCCGCTCTATCCTCACCTCCCTCTCTTCCTCTCACGATGAGGCTTCTCTCTCTCAAGTTTAGTTTAGTTTTTTTTGTTGTTGTTGTTGTTGTTCTTTTTTTTTTTTTTTTTCTTTTGGGCTATGGGGTTGATTTTTGGATGGATGCTGATTGTGGTGGCAGTAGGTTGGCCATGGGTCTGGGTTTGCTGTTGAATGTTGATGGTGTATGGTGGTGGTGGCTAACAGTGGTTAGCCGTTGAGGAGAAAGTGGTGGAAAGAGATAGAAAGTGGTAAAATAAAAATAATATTATTTAAATGAAGTTGTAAAAAAAATAGAATGTTTGATGTTTGATGGATTATAAAATGGTATGTTAAAACTGATAAAGTAGGATTTTGGGGTGCTAAATGCTAAAATATTTAGCATTCTTGATGAGAATGCTCTTAACGTGTAGTTCTCTAATATAAATATTTTTAATGTTAAATCTACTACTAATATTAATTATTTTTTATAAGTTCATTATAAATTTTCTTTTTAATTATTTAAATTTTTATTTACCTAACATATTATATTTTTTTTTTTAAACTCCATACAAATTAACATGCTAGTTAAAGAAAATAGTAATAATAATGTAGGTTTTTCACTCCAAAACCAAAGAATACCAATACCCTCAAATTTAAGCATATAAGCCATAGGCATATCCAAGACGCTTGGGCTTAATTTCCTTTTCTAAAAGACTATAATTTTTAGTGATCTTTGTTTTTTTCCAATGTAGATACATTTTTTTTTTAAATAACCTTTTTCACAACTTGTGGAATGATAATTAAGTTGTTATTGGTGCAATGCCACTTTGACATAAGTGATGATAGAGGTATCATAAATTTTACTACCAAGGTGTTACAAACTTGTATGTTAACTTCTTCTCAAAAAACTTCTTCTAAAAAAAAAAAAAAGACTTGTATGTCAACTTTTAAATACAGAACATAACCAAAGAAATTTCTCTATTATTATTTTAGACATATGAACTAATCACACTCATTGCCACCCAAGTTTTTTTGTTTTTTTTTGTTTTTCTTCTAAAAAAAAGTTTTTTTTTTTTTGTTGTTGTTGTTGTTTTTTTTTTTTTTTTTTTTGAGTAAAATGGACACTAATTTTAGCATTTTTATATTCTTTCTTTCTTTTCTTTTTAATTTCTTTTGGCTAACAAAATAATTTTCATATAGAGTTTAGATCAACCAATTCTCCTCCAATATATAACAGAAAGATGAATGTAACTTTTTTTTTTACGTAAAAAGTGGGAGAAAAACCTGTTTGAAAGAAGAATGTAATTAGTTTTCTTTACGTAAAATCCGTTTGACCATCAATAAAATCTTCTTCTCTACACAAAGCCGGCGCCACCATCACCATCACCACCACCACAACCACCACCACCACCTCACCAACCTTGCCTGGATTAAAACCAAACACAATTCAAATCCTCAAAAATCCCATGATAGCTAACCCAAAAATATTGCTTTCTAAACCTATGATATAACCCCAAGATATATCGAGTTTGTATCTCAATTGATACAAAGTTCAAATCCTCCTTCTGCCATTATTCGAAACGATCAAATCATAAATAACAAAAAATAAACATATGATATAACGTTACCTATGTACATTTTGAATGTCACCCTCATAAACCAACATTAAATACACCATTTTATAACAAACCCAACTCTGTCTTTGAATTTTGAAGGAGTTTCAGTGTCATTTTCATGGCGGCCGACCTCGTGAAGGAAATATTGGCAAGGCCAATACAATTGGCAGACCAGGTGAGCAAGAGTGCGGAAGAGGCACAATCTTTCAAACAAGAATGTTTAGAGTTCAAAGCCAAGACCGAGAAGCTAGCGGCGCTTTTACGCCAAGCAGCGCGTGCTAGCAGTGATCTCTATGAGCGTCCAACGCGTCGAATCATTGATGACACAGAACAAGTCCTCGAAAAAGCGATTGCATTGGTTATGAAGGCTCGTGCCAATGGCTTCATGAAGAGGGTCTTCACAATTATCCCCACTGCAGCGTTTAGGAAAACGTCCATGCAGCTTGAGAATTCTATTGGGGACGTGTCTTGGCTCCTAAGAGTGTCAGCCTCGGCCGATGATCGTGACAATGGCTATCTTGGTCTTCCTCCAATAGCAGCCAATGAGCCAATTCTATGCCTTATATGGGAACAGATTGCGATTCTATATAATGGGTCTACGTCGTTAGATGATCGTTCTGATGCGGCTGCTTCTTTGGTTTCGTTGGCTCGGGACAATGATCGATATGGTAAGCTGATTATTGAGGAAGGTGGAGTGGTTGGACTTTTGAAATTGGCCAAAGAAGGAAAATTGGAGGGTCAGGAGAATGCTGCTAGGGCGATTGGGTTGTTGGGACGTGACCCGGAAAGCGTCGAACACATTGTGAATTCTGGTGTTTGCTCAGTGTTTGCGAAAATCCTCAAAGAAGGTCACATGAAGGTTCAGGCTGTAGTGGCTTGGGCAATCTCGGAACTGGCTGCAAATCATCCCAAATGTCAGGACCATTTTGCGCAGAACAATGCAATTCGGATGCTTGTTAGTCATCTTGCGTTCGAGACGATTCAAGAACATAGTAAGTATGCCATTACTAGCAAACACCAAATGTCTATTCATTCTGTTGTGATGGCGAGTAATAATCCGAATCCAAATAATCATAGAAAGGAACATGAAGATGATGATAAGCAAAGCAGTCCTCAAATTGGTCATCCAATGGGGAACAACACTCCTAGCCAGATGCAAAATTTGGTTACTAACACCATGGCCATGAGGGGCCAGAATAACCCTGGCAAGTCAAAGCCACAGGCATCACAAAACTATGGAACACATCACACTCCTGACCACTCTAAGAGCAATCAATACAGCAATGCAAAACAGCACCCCCACCATCATCATCATAATCAGCACCAGCACGTTAAGTTATCGGGTGCAAGCATTAAGGGGAGGGAAATGGAAGATCCGGCTACTAAGGCTGAGATGAAGGCAATGGCAGCAAGAGCCCTTTGGCAGCTATCAAAGGGAAATGTGTCTATTTGTCGGAACATCACAGAATCCAGAGCACTTTTATGCTTTGCTGTTTTGTTAGAAAAAGGACCTGAAGATGTTCAATCCTATTCAGCTATGGCATTGATGGAAATCACAGAAGTGGCTGAGCAAAATGCTGACTTAAGACGCTCCGCTTTCAAGCCTACTTCCCCTGCTGCCAAAGCTGTAGTTGAACAGTTACTTAAAATTATAGAGAATGCCAACTCGGATCTTCTTGTGCCGTGCATCAGATCAATTGGAAACTTGGCCAGGACTTTCAGAGCAACGGAAACAAGATTTGTTGGGCCCTTGGTGAGACTGCTTGATGAAAGGGAACCTGAGGTTTCTATAGAGGCTGCCATTGCACTTGGCAAGTTTGCATGCACTGAAAATTTTCTCCATGTTGAACACTGCAGAGCCATTGTAAATGCAGGAGGAGCTAAGCACTTAATTCAGTTGGTTTACTTTGGTGAGCAAATGGTCCAAATTCCTGCTCTGATTCTGCTATGTTACCTTGCAATGCATTTGCCTGAGAATGAGATACTTGCACAAGAAGACGTGCTTATTGTGCTTGAGTGGTCATCTAAGCAGGCACATTTGATCGAAGAACCTTCGATTGAATCACTATTACCAGATGCCAAAAGTAAGTTGGAATTATATCAGTCTAGAGGTTCAAGAGGATTCCATTAATTCAATCAAATTGTAACAATGTTGCTAAGAACAGATTCGAAGAGCTTCACTTTTGTCTTGCTTTTCTAAATATCATATAATGTATATAAAATTAGCATTATTGTGGTCATCACGGCTAAGAACTTCATTTTCCATATTGTTTCAATTGTGACCCATCTTTTCAATCTTTTAGTCTTACTTTCCATCTTCAATTGGTTGGCATTGGCTCTTTTTGAAATTGTGGTGCCTGGGCTTTAATAGGATGGCTCGGTCTTTAGAAGGCAAGTTAGTTTTTATGACATCAATTTTATGTTGTAACATACACAAGCCTACTACTTCTAAAATCTTTTCCTTAATCATGCTTATCTCTTAAATGAACTTGTTATGTATCAAGTTCGATGAAATCGAATTAATTTACATCTTTTATACCCTTTTGTGTCTTTCTTTTTCTTCTTCTTCTTAATAATGTAAATAAGCAACTGTAATTCCCACAACCACGACCACCACAACTGTAGCCATTGTCACACTCTCATTGAACCATTGCTAATTTGCTACCCTTTTTGACACTTCTTGGTGCACTTCAACTGGTACTTAGTAATGCCAGCATCCGAGTCAGAATTAAACTTATATTGGGCTATGCAATTGGGGGAAAAACTAGGTCATGATGATGCTTTAAATTTGATACCTCCTTATCATTGTCTTCTTATATAAGTTCAACTCATCATTTCATGTTCCAGATTGCTTGTAAAGTTGTAACACATCATTCTTTCCCACTTATGTTCCTCCTACCAATGACAATATGCTTCCTAGTAATTTAGAAAATGCATACGAAGTATTAAGAAGCAAACAAAGAGGGTTAATATGTGAAAAATGTGGAGTACATGTACATTCTTAAAATTTAAGAACCAAAATCGAACTGACCCATATTTAATGCCAGTTGTATTAAAAAAAATGATGATATAATGGCAATGGTCATTGGTCAACGTGTTATTATATTTGAAAAAGGCAGTGCAATTTGGATAAGTGGTTGGTTTGATTTTGGTCCCTAAATTTGAAAATTTTCTAATTTAGTTCTTTAAATTTTTTAAAAATAACAATTTTGTCCATCTATCTATTTTCACCTGTGTGACTAATGGCACACTGAGTAGATGGCTGATGTAGCATTTTTTGTTGACATTGGCTTGGTAAATTGTAAATTTATCCCCTTAAATATAAGGCCAATTTGATTTTGGCCCCTTAATTAAAAATAAAGGTTCTAAATTAGTTCTTTAAATTCTTAAAAGGAAACAATTTAGTCTCTTTATTTACTTTTTCGACTGTTCTTACTTGCATGACCAACGACATGCAAAGTGATACAGCATTTTTTAAATGACTTGATTTTAAGTAGCAAAAATGTGCCTTCTGAAATGAATCCTCAAATAATTTGAACTCAGTCACATATTACAAATATTTTTTTGAATTTATATATATATATTTTTTTCCACAAAGCCCTAAGCACTCTCTATTCCATCATTTCTCCAAGGTCTATTCGGTTTAGACGTGATTGTGTTACAAAAAACTTTGTCTGTCCATAACAACCAAAAGTAATGGGTCTATTTGGATGTAACTGATTGTTGCTGAAAGTTGCTGAAAATTGATTGTTGCTGAAAACACTGTAGCAAAATAATTTTTAAATGTATGAATAGTACCGTAGAACCAATTTTATAATATTTTTTAATGCGTAATCAGTGTATGAACAATGCGTGAACAGTGTATGCACTGTTTATAAACAGTACTTTTTGTCCCACAAAGTCAACAAAAGCGGGCCAAAAAAAAAAAAAAAACGCGTGAACAAAAACACAGACACAGGAAACTGTTGTACTCAAACCCTCACAATATATCACTTATAATTTATCGTAAAATTATTAGGAAAATATTGTGTATATAATATTTCTCAAAATCTTAGCTATAGAAATGCATAAATCTTAAATTATAAATTTGGATTAATGGGAAGTTTTGAATTAAATAATTTTAAAAAAATAAAAATGAAGAGCCTAGCCTAGATAGTAGTAGTATTGGAAAAAAAAAAAAAAAAAAACTATTATTAAGGGGAAACAACACTTGGCATCCCCTTATTAGCCATGGAAATCCGAAACTTGTCAGTGGAACCTCCAAGGACAGAATCGTCATTTGGGTCCGTCAAAAAAAGAGAAAAAGCTTTGAAGAGAGAGAAAGAGAGAGAAGCATAGAGACAGAGTCAGAGAGAGAAAGAGAGAGAAAATTCCCCAGAGAGAGAGAGAGAGAGAGAGAGAGAGAGAAGGAGACCGTTAATTTCGGTTAAAAAAGAGAGAGAGAAAAAGAAATGGTTACAGACCAAGAAATATCAGAAGCCATAGAGTCTCTTTTCAACAACAACATCAAAGAAGAAGGCGACGAAAACGACAACTCGCTGAGCAGCCTAAACGGCGTCGTTAGGAAGCTGGAATCGAAGCTCGGTGTCGATCTCTCTCACAAGCTCGACTTCATTCGCGATCAGATCCACTTTCTCTTCCAACCTCAACAACAACAACAACAACATCACCACCAACAACAACAACACCAACAACAACTGCCACATCAGCATCATCAACAACAACAGCATCAGCTGCAAAAGGACCATTTTGCCCTCCACCAAAACCCTAATTACCACCCCGCTCCTCCCTCCTCCTCCGCCTTTCAGATCTTCTCCGCTCCTCCGCCGCAGAATCATGCCGAAGTCGCCATTGCTCAGCCGCCTCCGCCTCCGCCGGCTGTTAGGTTTGTTTCTTCCTCCTTGTCTTTTTTTTTTTTGGTTGTTGTTGCTGTTTGGTTGCAGAGAAAATTGTGGAAAAAGAAAAAGGAAAATTTGAGTTTTAACAGTCGATAGAGTTGTTCTTGCGCTCTGTTTGGCTTGGCTCCTGAGAAAATCAAGTGAGAGAATAGCCTTCGGTTTTGCTTTGTTTTGATTTAATATGAGTGTTTGGGTGCTGAGAAAATCGAGGAAAAGAAAGAAAAGTGGAATTTTTTGAGAGTAGTGTTTTATGGCGATTTGGAGTTTGGAAAGTGTACTGAACTGAAGTCGTCTAGTAAAATTTATTTCTGTTATAAGTATTGCCTAAGAAAAGCATTTCGTAATTATTAGCCTCTTGTTTGGCTGGCGAGAAAATTGGGGAATAGATAAAGAAATTTTTTTTTTTTTTTTTTCCCCTTCTTTAATGGATACAATAGGATTTGAAATTGGGGAATAGGATTCAAATCGAGATCCTTTATTTGAAGACAAAATACTTTGCCAATTGAGCTAAATGTGAAATTCATGTACCTGTGGAACTGTTTTTGAATTGAGTTTGTTTGCTTAGCTTGTAATCGATTTGGTACTTGAAGAAGTTGAGGAAAATAGAAAATTATTGTAGTCCTGAGTCTCACTTCCACAAATTCCTTTTATGGTCAAGTGTTTGAGCTTGGTGCTGTTGATGTGGTAACCAATGTGAACTTGGTGATTAGGTTATGAATTGGTTTTATTTATCAAAAAAAGAACAAGAAGAAGGTTATGAATTTTTTTGGTGGCTGAGCATGAGGATTCAAGGCTCCCTTTTGTAGAAAACAGCTGCAGATGTGAAGAAATTTGACTTTGGGAAAGCCATAACCAAAACATGAATGGTGGCAACTCAACAACCTGTCGTACATGGCCAAAAGACTATAACTTGGCTGTGGGTGTCATTTGTTATTGAAACATTTTCTTAGCTTTGGAAAGTTGTCCAAAATGCTTTGCTTGCCGCATAGTATAGGTGTATTCAAAACTAACCCGACCCCATCAGGCCTTGTTTCTGTGCCTCTTGTAGTCAAATCCGGGAGTCTCCATTTAGGGTCATTGACTCATTGTCTTCACTGGTGCCCAAATTGTCATCTGATGTTCTCACTACTCAAGACCCTAAAATGCATGACAATATGCCCTCAGCAAGTTATTGGTCATGATGCCAAATCCAGAAACTGTGTTTACTTTGTAATCCCCGTATCAAAATCATATTATTATCATGCCTATTTTGTTCAAGTAATCCATAGTTCTTTTTTTGGAGTTATAATCAAATATTATCTCCTGTCATATTATTGCAGTGCTCCACCCAAAACTACTAAGAGAAAAGGTGGGCCAGGGGGTCTAAACAAACTTTGTGGCGTTTCACCTGAACTTCAAACTATTGTTGGCCAGCCAGCATTGCCAAGGACTGAGGTTCAGACTCTTAGATCACGCCACTTTATTTGTTGTTGGCTGTCAATTTGTTTTATTTCCCTAAGAGGTTCTTGAATTTCCATATCCTTACTGTTGTATTCAGATTGTCAAGCAATTGTGGGCTTACATAAGGAAACACAATCTCCAAGATCCAAGTAACAAGAGGAAAATAATCTGCAATGATGAGCTGCGTTTGGTATTTGAGACGGACTGTACTGACATGTTCAAAATGAACAAGTTGCTAGCTAAACATATCATTCCACTTGAACCTAGTAGTATGTATCAAAAATGTATCTCTGGTCTAATAGCAGCTTTGTGTGTGTGTGTGTGTGTGTGTGCGTGTGCGCGTGCGCATGCGCGTGCTTGTGTAAATTTAGTTCTTAGATTAAGGAGTTCATGATTTGATGCTTTCAGAACAGTCAGGTTCTAAGAAGGCAAAAGTAGATATGGAGTCTGCAATGAGAAGTAGTGATCCCGGTCCTTCTGTAATAATATCTGAAGCTCTTGCAAACTTCTTTGGTGTTGGTGAAAGGGAGATGCTCCAATCAGAGGTTTTAAGACGGATCTGGGAATACATAAAGCTCAGTAATCTGGAGGTAGATGACCACTATCCATGCGGATCAGTTTTTCAGTTTATTTCAACAAAATTAACTTTAATCTGATTATAGCTTTGACATAGACTTTGAGAAAATTGACATTGATGTCTTATGGAGTTTCCATTTTTCAAAAGTTCCTCAGATTATCTGTTCATCTTTCTAGTGTTGCATCCATTTAGGCCCATGCTTATGGTATTCTAGTTAGTATGTTTCTAGATAGTCATCTTAATGGTAAATTCATAAAAAGTTTAGGATGCTTCTAAACTTAGTTAAAGCATGTTGGTGGAACATCTGACAGGAGGGCTTTTATTATATTCTTCACTTCAAAAATTGACTAGGAAAATTCTAAATGAGGCTGCAGTAGCCATAATAGGCTGAAAGTTCTTAAGGGAGTTTGAATTTCCAAAATTGTGTAATGGGATTCCTAACTACAAAATTGTTGCTAATTACTTTTATTTTTAGCCATGTCTTTGTTATTTAAGTGGTAAATTACACTTGCATCCAGTTGGTTTTGAACTCACAACCTCACCCTATTCCTATGGGTGAAGGAAATGCCATTTTATTAGAGCTTATTGGAAAAAATTTTGCCACATATGAGTGCTTAGTAAAATTATTCTGAAAATGTCTGGCCATCAAATTGAACTGATTTGTTTATTTATTTCTGGCTTTAATATTTTCTAGGATCCTGTAACTCCAATGGTAATACTATGTGATGCAAAGCTTCAAGAGCTCTTTGGTTGTGAAAGCATTTCTGCATTGGGGATACCGGAAGTTTTGGAAAACCATCATATAATCAGGAAATAATGGTGCTGATCATTAACTGGTTAGTAAATGTTAAAAATGTAGTATTTTATTTTCACCTAAAATTTAATGGTTGCTCGCTTTTCTTTTCCTTTTTAACAGACATAAGTTTCAAGTTCTTATTTATTCAATTAAGAGATAAAAGCTTCAAGTTCAGCATTCTGCTATTTTCTAAATTGTACTGACCTATATCTCTGTTTGATGACCATATTCACACTTAATGTTTCCATTTGCAGCAATCAACCCTCTCAGGAGATTCCAGTTTTTCTTTTGTTATTTTCTGCATGCAAAAGTTAACGTGATGTTAATTATTGCTTGCTGATGTAAATGAATGGTGCTGAAGCCAATATGTTATGCAATGCCTCGCCTCAGAAAGTTAATAGCGTTTTTGTACATTGATCACTTAGATGTAGTGGTTCTCTATCGGAAGTGTGCAAGTTATGAACACAATGAAGATGTTGTGCAAGTTCTATTTTGCAATTGGCCCCATTGTCCTAGGTTTGCAATTTGTCTGACTTGTTATCTTAGGTTAGCATAACCCTTCGGAGTTTCTAACACCTGTAAGTGCAGACAGTAGGGAAATCAAGATCATTTGTAAAAGTTGTGTTACTCTTTTTTATTTTTTCATTTTCCCCCGCTAATTAGATGTTGTTTGTTTAGATTTGTATTAACTGTGTCTAGTTTATTGTGCATGTAAGTAACTTTTAGGAAACTGCTCATTTCGTGGTTAAGAATTTATATGAAAGTTTGTTCATGTGTTACCTGTTGAAATCTATGTATTTAAGGTGAGTGTCACAAGAATTTGGAACAGGTGAGTGTCACTAGATGATTTGTACTTTTATTTTTATTTTTCCTGTTGTTTCATGTGGGTACTGATTTTAATATATTTACAGGGATTATTGCCTCCATATTTTCTTTAGATTTTCTCCCAACAAATATTATTCTTTTTATTCAATATTTTGACTAAATTAGGTAGGAGCGGATGAATTATCAGAAGGCATATATTTATGAAGTGGTAAAATCATGTTTTGAAAAAATAATTTCAGCCTATGTACGTACATACTATGTGTAATAATCATTACTATTTTACATACTTTTCAAACATTCTTATCTAGTTTCCAAACAAGATTGTGCTTTTTTTTCCCTTTTGCCGTATCCCCCTCTTTTCAGTAATCGAAATTTGTTAATCTATCTCGTGAGAGTTGTGACTTCCTCTAAGCTGGAATTACATGACCTGTTTAAGAATATAGAGTGATATACAATAAAAAGAGAAAGAATCACATTCCATACTGCTCCCTGTAACTTTATGAAATAGAATCCATCTCAATCCCTATAAATCGACCCTCTTGCAGAAAGCTATTTATGTAGCCTTTGCATAAGGGACTACCAGTGGGAGAACATGACCAAGGCTAGTGGCAAAGTTTCAGTACAATATGTAGTTGTCATGGTCAGAATACTGCTCATTGCAGTGGTGGGGGGAGCCAAGGCTGCAGCGATATGAACATAGACTCGACCAAGCTCACCCAATGCCTCAGAGCAATTAGTGGATAGTCACCTCCATCGCCAACCAAATAATGTTGCACTGTTGTACGCCATGCCAACTTGCTGCTATGCGTTTGCAACTACAAGTCTGTCCTCCCTGCATTTAGGATTAATCCCATGCTTGCCTTGGCGTTGCCTAAGAAATCTGGCCTGAAAACGCCACCTCAATGTAAGCATTTGAAGCCTTGATGGCTCTTAATGTATTTGAGAGGGATTACTGATTTGGAGAAATATTTAAATACTTGAATAGAGCAATCACCGATCATCCTTACATCAGCACGATTTTCATTGTGTTCTCTGCAACCATTCTAATGAGTCCATTGAGCATATTCTAATATCTAGCCCATATACATCAATTATTTGGTCTCTATCTGTTTGGCCAATCATCACTGCTTCTCTTGGGCATTTATCTCCTTGTGATATTGTGAAATATGCAATTTTCTCTCATAAGCATTTGTAGGTTTCTTCAAAAGATGGATACAAGATCACTCTCTTTGATAACATTTGGAGAATTAGGAACCAAAAAATATTTGCAAATTACAAGCTTGATCCTAGAAAAGATGCTGATGTAATTTACAAGGTTTATTCAGAACATATTGCAGCTTGGACATCTCACCTTGCATATCCAGCCTTGAAATGGTTTCCCTCTCAACCTGGTTGGATCAAAATAAATTTTGATGTTGCTATTAGACCTCATGCCACCATCACTGCTGCTGCTGGAGAAATGAATTTGGAGATGTCTTATTTGCTCATTCAAATCTCTTCCCTCCTTCTGATCTGATTCTTGGAGAAACACAAACTACTTTTCAAGCCATCAAGCTTGCAATCTACTGCAAGTACTCATATGTTCACTTAGAAGGTGATTCCAAAGAAGTTATCGAGGCCTTTCAAAACATCCAATCGTCTCTTCCTTGGTTTCTTGCATCTTTTCTCCCAAATGTCAGAGTTGCTCTTAGTTCTCTCTCTTGTTGGGATTTTTCTTTTGTTTCTAGAGATGTTAACTTCATTTCCCACAACTTGGCCCGTAGGGCTGCTTTTTGTATTTGGAATAGCCTCATTTCTATCTCCTCTTCCCCCTTGGGTTTTTCACCCAGAAGATTGAGATGGGTTGAGTCATTACTTTGCTCTCTTTTTATATATTTATCCTTATTTATCAAAAAAATAGGAACAATCAAGTTATCAACTATCATCTAGGCATGCACTTTAGAGAAGGTGACATCTTTAAACCTATAAGCCAAACTTGACGTGATACAGTAGCATCCAAGATGCAACTACAATGAGCAGGAAAAATAAGCAGATAAAAATAATGCTTGATTAGTGCTACTACTTCACATCAAGGATGCTTGATTAGTGCTACTAATCCACATCAAGGAGTTCTTATTTAATAGTTCATAGATGTGTTATCCCAAGTTGTGCAGAAGACATGATTTAATTTCAGTTCAAATCAAGATACTTGGTACTCTGAATACCATCACCCTGAAATGATTATCAATGCGGGGATTGCAATCTGATCAGTGCTTAAAAATGGTATAATTAGGAAATTTGAGTTAGATAGTCATAGGTCAATGAACAATATTATTAAGAGCACTACTTTCTGATAATTACAAAACTGTCATGGTTAGATTCAATCACCGATCAAAATGCCAAAAAAAGCATTTCTATATAGAGAAAAAGCATTAAGAGGTTGTGTACATTGCATCTAAAATTTTGTCGAGTATTGAAATCTATGAGAGGGTACGTATAAGAGCAGATTTATTCACGGCACACAGCTAAAAGAAGGTAAAGCCAGTATGTTATGGCTTATCTTGGGTGGTGTTTATTTAAATTCACCATGATTTACATTTACATGATCATGAGCATCATCAAAAGTAAATATTTCCAATGAAAACCCATTTTATGCATCACTTACAAGACATAATTTTTTTTGAGATGTGCTCCAAACTTTATAAAGTGAAATCCTCAAATTGAACCCAAAAGCGCACAACTATATTAATTTTACAGCAACATTATTAAATAGGACGGCATTGTAATGTATGTATTAGATCAAGTTATAAATTAAAATATAATTTCATGCTAATATGTTCATTTCAACCGGCAAGACTGACTCCAAGAGCAGTGCTTGTTGAGAAAAGGTAAAAGAAATCTCCAACAAGAGATGTCGCATAATTCACATCTCCTTCCCCCAAAACTAGGCTTGTATAATGAATGAGTTATATCTTCGTGGAGAACCCACATCTAGTACGGTATCATAGAACACCCAACATTCAAGGCAGCCTGCTGCAATTAGAAGAAGAGATTACAAACCCAGCCAACCTGCAGTGTAGACACTGAATCAGTGGATGGAAATATTGTTCTACAGCTGAATCAAACATAAGAGGTAACAAAGGAAATAAAGTTCATTTGCAAATTATGTTTATTAACTACAAAAGAATAGATGCATAAAAATAGATCTTCCATGCAATATACATAAGAGGTAACAAAGGAAAATTCTCACCAACGTAGTCTTGTACAGTCGGACCAACAAAGCCCTGATTAGGAAATAGTCACCAGCTGCCTAGGCCAACAATAACGTCCAGAATTTAGAATAACTGTTTTATCTTGACCTGTAATTTGTTAGAGATAAATAGCAGATCCAACTAAGTTAAACACTGAGTTGCCAAGTGATTAAATGTGATATCACTGGAAACAACCAAGAGTCTGGCTTATAAGAAAGATATCATTACCCAGCATTGAATTATCAGTGGAAGGAGTTACATGAAGAACAATTTCTCATTGAGTTTAAGGTTGTGAGAACTATTACCTTTGCTCAGAAACAAGATTACTGTTCCAGCTATGCATCCCTTTAAACATAACATTCGGAGGCACCACATGATTAAAGTAAACAAGAGTAACCAAGCTCTCATATTCCTAGATGCCTGGACATACTCAAGCATTTTGCTTTGAGCATCCCTTGCATTTAAGAACTTCCTTATTGAACTTCAATCTATGCCAACCCATTTCCTAAATGCCTGGACATATTCAAGCCTTTTGCTTTGAGCATCAGTTCTAGCTTTTGATGCTTTTAGCCTCCTATAAAGATTCATATGAAGCTTTAGAAACTCACTTTTGTACATCCACTTGTCAGTGTACATACCATGCTCTTTCATATAACCAATGACCTCCATCACTCTCTCAAAGTAACCACCTCGAAGAAAACTCAGTAGCAAGAACTCATAGAGATCTCTGCTCACTACCAAATTTCCACTCTCCATATTCCTCTTAATGTCCCCCCAGATGATTGTGATATCACGATACATTCCTAGAGAAGAATATCCACATACCAGATTAGAAAAAGTTTGCACTGTAGGTTGGATTTTCATCTCCTGCATTCTTCTGTATGTTTTCAAAGCATCTGCTAACATTTTGGCCTTGAAGAAGAAGTAAATAGAAGAATTGAACTCATAAACCATAGGAGGAACAGCATTCTCCTCTCTCATTTCTCGAACCAAAAACTCAGCCAGATCTGATTCACTTATCACTGTTGATGAGACAAGCATGGCATTTTTATCTACTGCTTCTGATCGACAGATGGAGACAACCATCTCATCAGATAAATTTAAGACCAAACCAGCTTTTCTCATTTGTTTAAGCAGTGCCTTTGCTTCCCTAAACATCTTTTCCTTGTTGTAGGCAGCCAAGAGTGACAAGTAAGTAGTACAGCCCATGGGAGCTCCAGCGGATTCCATGTCATCCAAAATGTCATGAGCAGTTTCAAGCCAACGCAATTTAATGCAAGCATCAATCACGTCAGAGCACAATCTGGATACCTCCAATGAATGTGACTTCTTCTGAATGCTAAGTAAAAGTTTTGATATGTCACTAATCTTCCCAACTCTCTTGTATCCATTAATGAGCTTGGCCAGGGCCTTATTGCTAAGGGTGAGTTTCCCATTCCTAAAAGTAACAAGTTCTTGTTTACCTTCCACTTTGAGGATAGAATCCTTCTGCAGCATCTCAGGTACAATCTGTATCTTCAACCCCGTCTTGAGATTGTCAGATCCCAATGGAACAAAATGGGGCTTTTGTAGGTCCTTCCTAACATTTTGAATGGGAAAAGGTTCCCAGTCTCTATATATATACAACACAAGATCAGCAGCAGAATCAATGTCATTAAACTTGAAGTGCAAGCTCAACAAACTATCATAGAACTGCCGATAATGAAATACAAATGGAGCTGAAAGTCGATCAATGTGGCCTTTAAATTTCTTCAGCTCATCCCTCTGACCATTCATCTCATGAATCTGGGCAATAATAGTGATTGAATGTGCATCAGCTACAACCCCTGTCTGGGACATCAATTCAATGATCTGTTGGCCTTTAAAAGACAAATCAAACCTCACACAAGCATCAAGCACTAGGTTAAAGATCATTGTATCTGGTTTTATCAGCTTTGCCCGGTCATTTTTATTCACATTTAAGTGTTGGAAACAATCACAAATCTGAACCAAGAAATTTGAAGCAATGAATGTCCCAATCTCTGTCTTCACCATATGCAGAACAACCAACCACAAAACATTCATGGGGGGTAAAGTCTCTTTCTCCAGCATCACTCTAAGAATCATTGAGGCAGGGATAGGCATTTGAGATCTTGCTAAGGAAAGGGACAACTTAATTAGGGTATCTGATTGAAGTAAACCCGATTCCTCTTTCAAAACTAGCAAGACTAAATCACATGCCTTCTGAAGCCAGTGTGAGTCAGATGAATATGACAGTTCATTGATCAACTTACCAAAAAGACTACCCTTAGGGAATCCATACAAGTTTTTAAAATCATTAAAAGATTCCCATACTTCATCCAATTGGTGATCCTTCAAGGCAGTTTCAAGCTTTCTCAGCAGAACTGCATGCGAGGAACCTTCCCAACTTATCCTTTCAGGGTGAGTGCTAGTAGAAATTTTTTGAAGATATGGGTTCTGATACCATCTGTAGTAAACATCTGATATTTGATAAGTCCCAACATTTTTTCTAATAAATTCTCTATTGTGATTAATGAAAAGGGTCCTCAGAACAGTTGCAGCCACACAAAATCCCAATGAATAACTCACGGTGAAGCGGGGTTGCACTAGAACTTCTCTGGCCAATGCTAGTGCCATTCTTAGAAATACACATCATCACCAAAAGATCCTCATGTTGAACAAAGGCTAACCTTGGCCAGGTGAAAAGTCATGCACTAAACCTCACACATTTACATCTTTAACCACCAAACAGAACTCAAAAATAGAAGATGATTCGAGAGAAGGTACCATAGTTCCAACCAATCATTATCTGTTAAAAAGTAACTTAACTGAATGAGATATATAACATTTTACTGATACAAACACAATCTGAAAGACTGAAACTAAATCAAGTCAGCTAAATTTTATCACAATTATACCCTACCACCTAGGATGAACCCAAACAGATGAAAGATATGAAATTTGCTACGTTTTCAGCAACCAAACCAAAAATGGAACAAAACCCAGAAAAGAAAATGACAAATACGAAAATAAAACTCAGTCCAATTCTCCTTTTTCCGTTAACCAAAATTCATTAAAATTAGAACAAACAAATTGAAGAGGAAAAAAAGAAACATAACTGAGAGAGAGAGAGAGAGAGAGAGAGAGAAAGAGAGTTTACCTGAGAATGTGAAGCAGGGGAAGACTGTGACTGGTTTGGTACTGCTAAGCTTTCATTTCTCTACACGACATAGCAGGGTCTGCCATTGAAATACAGAGAGAGAAAGAGAGGGGTTTTAGACTTGAGGTGAGAGAACAGCAGAGGGTAGTGGAGACTGGAGAGGGTATGTGTCTATGTGACCATGTGGTATAATAATAATTCTACTAAACAAACAAATTTAAAAAATAAATAAATAAAAACGAAAAATTTTGTACCTATAAATTTTTTTTTTTTTGAGAAACTATTTTTTATTTGTATCTCTAAACTTAAATAAAATTTGTTAGAAAAATATTTTCTAGGATTCAACTTTTTTTCGTAATTTTTTATTATTATAATTTACTAAGGATTAGAACAATATAATGGAAATCTCACTAACAACATTATATATATATATATATATATAATAAGAATTTGTTATTTACAAAGATGAGGGAAGAAGATGTAATCCTAAGGGTCCGTTTGAGAGTTTATAAAGGAATGGGATGAAATGGAATGATCATCAAAGGAATGGAATGGAATAGAATGAAATGCATTTAGTAGGGAAATGAATGGAATTGAATGAAATTTAAAAATCTTGTTTGGATTTTATAAAATAAAATAATAGAAAAGAATGGAATGGAATGAAAAGTAAGTAACACTATTTGGAAGTGACATTGGAAAGAATGGAATGAGATCATTTTATAATAACATTACTATTATACCCCTCATTTTAAAGAACATAAAAAATAATTAATGAAAACTTATAATTGCTTTAAAATGTTTAGTATTTAGTGGATGATGTAAAACTAGTTAGCCACAATTGGGTCTATGTTAGATTATTGAATTACAATATAGTTTTGTCAAGGTGAATAAATTGCATCACGCTAATCAATAATTTAACAAATGAAGATAATAGCATGAAAAATTGATAATAGCACAATTTCTTTATTTCAATTTGCAAAATTTTTTTAGGGGCTGCTAGTTTTAGATTGGATCTTTTTTTGCTAGTGTGCTTTACAATGGATTTAATAATTTAATACATCTCCATCTCCCAATTTCTTTAAGGAAAAAAGAAAATTTTATTATAGCTAAAAAACAAGTTATGTATATTTATATGTTGTAAAGCAATTCACGCATCACATATTTATTCTCAACAAAATAAATATTGTCTAAAATGCAAACAAATATCTTTTTTTTTTTTTAAATCCGGTAATGAGTCTTGCCAAAACAAAACAAAATAACATAATCCATTCCAAAACTAAGTTTGGCCAAAAAATCCCACACTTTTTTAATTTTTTGGCCTAGACATCAATGTCAATAAGACACATTTGTGCTTATGATCTGGGCAACCAAAGAACATCTCCTTATATGTTGGATTTTCCATTAAAAATATGTAGGCCTCAGTCTTTGATATTGGATCTAAGTCCAATACGCCCAAAGCTACGTGAACTTTTGTTCCATATGACTTTGAAAAGCACTTTGTCATAACCTCAGTTGCCCTATCAATTGCCTTTGATACATTATCAAATGACTAGGAAATTACATTCCCGAGTTCATCATCTTCTACCAGTCGTCTTTTCTTGCTTTTAGAAGACATTGCATCTTGTGATGACACTCGAGAACATGCAACATTAATTTCTGGTGACCTCTAATCATCTTCCACTTCAAAGTTCTCCAAAGAAACTTCATTTTGAGATATCAAATTATCAATCTCATCAATAGTAGTCGATGTAGCATACCTAGCACGTTTCTCCTTTGCAGTTTTAACATGATCACCTTTTGCTCTATCTTTAGCCCAAAGTTGTGCCATCTTAGAGTAGTTGGGTATAGGAGTTGTCATCCACTTCTTGGTTGCAGGTTTAGACTATTACAAACCAAGACAAATGGTTAAACAACAGATATAATTATGTAATACAAAATTAAACTCACAAAAAATGATAATTTACCGCTATGAATGGCTCCCAAACTTGTGGTTCAACTGTCCACATATTTAAAGAATCATTCCATCCAAAACCACTCAATCCATTTTTAAATATGTCATGGCATTCATGAAAATTCTTCTTCAGTGTCTTCTATCGATTTTTCACCTTATCCTTGTTAATCTCCATGTCAAATTTTTCAACCAACTCTTTCACTATGTCATCATATGCCTTAGAGGTAAAAGTTCCATTAACTCTACCACCTATGATCACCTAATGTAAAAAAGCATCCACTAAAACACCATCCATGACATTACTCCATTGTATTTCTTTGCTTCGATCTCCACCATTCTTCTTTGATATCTTACCCATGTTATAATTAATAGGACACAAACACATATAAAATATTGTGTAAATATTAATATTAATTATTAAAAGATAGAGAGCAATATCAAAATAAAAAGAGAAATTTGCATAACATTTAGGTCTAAGTAATTGAAACATAGCATAGTCTTAAACGACATGACAAAAATAAACCTAAAAACTATCACATTTGGACATAGTTTTGCCACATGGCTAATGCTATAGAATCTCTTATAATATCTCCTTGCCTAACATCCTCATCATCTTCTCTTGGAGTAGGGGCCATACGTTCATAATGAGAATGCAAAAACTCTTCATCAACTTCAGCAATAAGACTTTCATCAGGATCGACACCCATTAAATAATTATGAAGTATGAAACATGCTAAAATGATTTCATTTTGTGTGTCAACGCAATAATTAGGCTCTATAGTACTTGCTACGATAGGAAATCTCTTTTTAAGTACACTAAATGCTTTTTCAATAGCAGTGCGCAATGACACACGTCGCAAATTAAACAATTCTTTAGCATTTTCAGGGGGACGAACATAGTACTCTTTTAAATGATAATGCAATCCCCTATAAGGTGCAATCAGACCACTTCTATTCATGTATCCTGCATCAACAAGATAATATTTACCTAATAAACAATAACAACCATTAATTATATACTACAAATTTTTTAATTATAAAGAATACACCCTAATACGTATTTGAATTAAATTTACCTTGTGGGATTTCCAAGTTATCGTTTCTAGTTAAAGCACTCTTTATTATTCTTGAATTTGAAGCAGTTCCTTCCTAACTTGGTAATACGTATGTGAATTTTAAATCAAATGAGCATGCCGCCAACACATTTTGTGTTATGTAACCCTTCCTACCCCGATATCTTGGTGCATTCTCATTAGACACTTTGACATGAACATGTGTTCCATCAAGTGCCCCAATACAATCTTGAGATTAACATTATCTCTCAAAAACATTTACCTTAAAATATATTTGTACTAAACTACTATCAAATATAAATTATATGCATGATATATTTACCTTAAAATATGGGTTGAACCTACTACTTTGTAGTATTTCAAGTGGCACTTGGGTTCCATCAAGTTGTCGAAGGAATTGATCCTCTAACATAATTATTGATCTTAACACATTATGAAAATGGCGACTAATGGTCTCACCGGAATGACAAAAAAGGAAGGACATTGTACAAGTCGTCTGATTATATGCTAGCATGTGAAGAAACTTGCCAACTTGCTCTTCAACCGTGGCATGCTATGTGTCTTGAAGATCACCATCTCTCCGCAAAATGTCACACAAATCTTGAAAAGCTTGTGGACCCATGCGTATTACATCATAGTATTTTTCACTATTCCTAAGTCTAGACATTAGTTCATCACGAACTTTTTGTCTTTCTATGGTTGATTGTGTAGGAATATATGGAACACATCTTCTTTTTAGTCGTTGCCTTTGATGGATAATGTAACACAAAGAACGACATGCAGCATGAACCAAGGCTAGTTTCCGCATAAAGTTCGAAAAAATTATGGTCTTAAGTACCTCGTCATTCAAATCCATCTAAGTAAAAAAATAGTTATGTTATTAGTCCAACTTAGAAAATTATGGGCACATGTTCTAAAAAAATATTTACGTTATTAGTCTAACTAATTATGAATGTGTTACAACTAATCTAAAACTAAAACTGTTAAACTATAAACATTAATTTTGTTTGGGATTCAAAGAGGTAAATTATAACATTATCTCTCAAAGTACACGTACATTAATGTCTTTGAGAGATTGGAGAGGGCATGTGGTATTTGCTAGTTCAAGAAAAGTGAACACCACCTGCCTTCTTCAAGCTGAAGTGGAAGCAGTGAGATGGGCACTCTCGTTAGTTCCGAACCTGTGGTGTGATTCTATAACTGTGGAAACGGACTCTCAAGTTGTGGCCAAGCTCAGCTCGAACCCAGCAGCACCTTCCCCTTGGAGAATCAGGTTTTTATGCTTTGATTTGAGGTCCTTTTTATCTAGTTATAGTAACTGTAATATAGCAGTTAGATGGGTGCCTAGGATTTGTAATGAGGCTGCCCACATATTAGCCAAATGGTCTTTGTTGTGCAATTTTTTTGGTTCTTTTGATGTCAGCTTTTGCCCGGACTGTTTCTCCTCTGTTGTGTTGAGAGAGTCTAGTGGCCTGTTGTAGTTTGTTTTCTCTTAATAAAAGTTTCTGATTATAAAAAAAAAAAACATTATCCCACAATAAATTCATGTTATGCATTACCGTAATTAACTGTAACACTATCCCACAATAACTGTGCAAGCCAAGGTATACCTGCCAACATTTGTTACTTTTGTTTTTTAGTTTTTAGTCTCTTCCACTATCTTTAGTATCTTTTATTATTATTATTATATATTCCTATATCTAATTGCTCCTTCCCTCGTTTTTATCACCTTGAGTTAATTTTCTTCCACACCTTTTTTTTAATGCTTCACAAGCAGGCCTACTTGATAGCTCTTCCCAGTTTGTTTTCTTTTCTTCTCCTCCACATCACAAGCCTGTCCTAGTCACCTGACACCTACCTCCAGTTTCCAAGAACGTTTTATCTTCACACGTTTAAACTTAACTCTTTAGTTTTCTAAGTTCATTCATTTATTTATTTTTACTTCTGATCTATCTTCTTTAGTTTCACCTCACCTCTCTCTCTAGTTTCATCTCCTCTCTCAAGGTGGCACGGCCAGCCAACTACTCACTTTCAAATTTCTAAATGCAATTTTTTTTTTTTGGCTGTACAGGTTACTTTTTTCGTTTCTTTTCTTTTCATTTTTAGGTGTACAGAATGCTAGTTTGTTAGTTTGTTTTGGTTTTTAGATGTACAAAAACGATATATATCACTCTCATGAATGACTAGCAAATAGTTCATTAAAATAAAATAAAATAAAATAAACTAGCAAACAACCGAAAAGAAAAAGAAAAAGATAGACATACTTGGTTTGAGCAATAACTGAAAGTTGCAGCAGACATAAGAAAAAGAAAGACCAGCGGCAGTAGCTTCACTTTGCAGAGGACGGGCAATATCGTTGAAGAATGATAGCTATAATTTTTCACGGCTGAATGAGAAAAAAATGGCTGATATTAAAGGGATATTTTAGGGATTTTAACAAAAATTTCATTAAACCTAAATCCATTCTCTCCTATTCCTCCCAATTTTGAGGGAAACAAAAATTTGAGGTTTTGAGGTAAAAGGGAGGAATGAGCATTCCCTCCTAATCATTCTATTCCCTCCCACTTAAACTCCTAAACGAGAGAATAGACATTCCATTCTCTCCGTTAAAACTCCCAAATAAGGGGGGGGGGGGGGGGGGGGAAGATTATTCTGAAAATATTCATTTTATTCCATTCCATTTCCTCCTTTCAAATGAAGCCTAAGACTCCTTTGGAATGGTTAAGAAGTACCACCTAAGTTACAAAACTCTTGATCACCACACACTACTAACAACAATTTATTATACGCTAATTGTAACAAGTCACTATTTTTCTACCACTCAGACTCAAGTTCATTTTTGACCCCTTCAAAAAAAAAAAATCATTATTTGACCGCAAAATATTTTACCGCTATATAAGTTCTTTTATATTCAATTATAGTAAAATGTGATCCATAAACACTTAAGAATATTGTACATTTATTGGCCTTATTTTTATTTTTGACCTATTTGTTTATGTTTAAATGTGAGATAAAAAAGTAACTTTAAACAAGAAGTTGGCTTATTTTGCTTAAAAACACTAGATTTACTTAATGAAATTAACTTTTTGTAGGCTTATTTTGCTTAAAAACACTTGATTTACTTAAAAATCACTTTTTGTCTCATCTTAAGCAAATAAATCAACCAAACCTAAAAAAGAATAAGGTTAAATTGGTTGATCTTGTCCGAATTTTAACATTAAGACATTTTTTTAAAGATTTTAAAAGGATAAACAACAAGTTAATTAGAAATATCTTCAATTCTCATACTGATTGGATGAAACGATTGTTCTCTATGGAACTAATTAGCCTTTTTAGTTGGTTTAAGCATACGTATGACATACCTAAGAACAAGAGAACATCCAAGGAAAAAAAACACACACATGCATATTCACATCCCAACTAGGCCGAAAGCAATTTAGGCAGTCTTTCTTTGGGGCTACTGGGGAAAGAGAAGATGCCCAAGGCTGGTAAAAATCACTTAAAACCTATTGACTTGTTTTTGAAATTTCCTGGTTTTATGAATTGGACCTTACTAGTTTAAGTCCCAGTTTCTGTCTAAACCAATTAGAACAGAAGGTCTAGACATGATTTGAAAACCATACATTCCACACCTTGGCATTGCCTAAGAAACGTGGCCTTAATGCCAAAATCATATGATGTTACTTCCTGTGATCTTTTGATCATGTGCTTGCTCAAAGGTCTACAGAAAAGTAATAAAACTTTTCCAATATAACTACTTACAACTAATAGGGTGCACAAAATATAACTCAACAAGCCTCACTTGCTTATCTTGCAAAGCATCACAAATTTACATTACATTTCATCATAAAAAGAACTAAGGAAAAACAAAGAGAGATACTCATAATAGCACATTATTTGTTTTCTTGAAAAAGGAATTGCATCCTTTTGTAGGTATTGTAGAAACACCAAAAAGCTGGGGATAAAAAAAACCTGACAAGGTCACAACCTGAAACAAGATTCTAGTTTAATCTCTCATTACACTAATAGATGAAGCCTACATACAAAAAGTCTATCAGTAAACTTTCCAGAGGAGTAAAGAGTTAAAGTATAATAACAAAACTCATAGTCAAGAAATGAGGTCAAACTTAGACTCATCTAATAGATTAGCAAACTGCTACCTCACGACTTAAACTCATTGTGCTTCTGTATTCCCAATGACATTTGAAAGTTGAAACTGCCTAGTTTGATGAAAAGTGGACCTGATGTTCAACACCAAGAAATGACATCTCCTCACCTATAGAATAGCATTACAAAATGTCAACTGAGCAGAAAGTAAATTTGCCCAATTCCAACACAGGACTCAAATGAATTACCATTAGGATATCTTGGCACCTTGCTGCTATCTAATTCACTTGCCATTGTTCCTTTAACATTGCGATTGATTGGTAACTGGCCCTCCAAATATGGGTCTCATATAGCTATCATCAAACTTCCTCCAGTAGGAATGTATGGTGGAAATAGGCCTTTCTATAAGAAGGGATAAACTATCCTTTGCACGGCCAATGTTTGTTGCAGTAGATTCTTCGAATGAGAGCAAAGGCACATTCAAGTCATCTTTTGGAACAGCTGATTCTCCATGCTTGATTTTGATAGTCTCATGGTGAGGAATTAGATAGCTTATTAGAGGCTTTGTTATAAAACCAAATACTTGCAATCATTGAATGATACTATCAAATCTTTGGAAGTAAAAGGATTGTGCAATGTTCCTACTCTTGGCAACTAATACATTAGTCAACATCATTAGAGTTAACAACAATGACACCTAAAAACATATGAATATTGATGTTTTGTGAAGTAACATAATGTTTTATGCTCCCAACTGACAAGGAGATGATAAATAGAACAAAACTAATAACCTCATAGTAACATAACTGTAAGATGGTTGATACAAAAACCTAAAATTTTGACACCCATTGTAAAAGGAATTTAAAGAGATAAACCAACAAACCAATGTACTGAAGAGGACTACGATTATGGTGTTGGTGATCATTGTGGCACTAATTGGATCGCATGTAACACCCAAATATGCGAACTTCACAAACCAAGAGAGAATTAATTTAGAGTGTCTCTCCAATTATTATAGAATTGGTAATCCAAAACATAGGATTATCTCTACCAAACTTTCATGAACTGTGATAAACAAAAAACTCGTATATACCTGTTTAAAAGCCAATGCAATAGAGACTGCCCCTCTCATAAGCCCAGCCCACCAAATGATTATCTATATACATGCAATTTCAAAATCCAAAGACACTCAAATAGTGCAACTCCATTACCTTCCCTTGTATGCATTAAAGTTTATCAGGGCACCTCCACTCTTCACCTCCCCCTTACACACGTATCTAGCCCAATATCTAAGACAATTCATTTTAGCCCATTAATCACCACAATTAAAAAGAATAAAAAAGTCTCTCTCCTTTTCAATGTGGGATTAAACATTTTCACTAACTCCTCATCTTCCATATTCACTCCCATATCTTTTCATTTATGTTATAACATTTATTTATTTTAATTATTTAATATTAAAATGCTCTAACAATCCCCCACTCATTTTAATATTAAATTTTAGTTAAAGAGAGATTACCAGGCAAAGATGAGTCACTATGTATCATGAAGGTGTGCTCTGCATTAAACCTTCACTTAGTAAAACAGCGACCACAACTCCAGAGTCGTAATGGTCTCTGACTTGAACTAGGACTGTTTTAGGGAAATTAAGTGTCACTGCTTACACAAAACAACCCAGGTGTTGACATGAGCTTTTATAGCTAGCACTTTACGGCCATGTGCTGATCCCGGTTTCATTAGTGTATTTGAGATTAAGTCCAAATCTCATAGGGAGCGGCCCCACCCCCACACTCACATAGGTGAAATTTGTCAAGGGTGCTCCTGTAATTCTAACACCCCACTCATACGAGCTACAAATTTCATTAAGAGTTTATTACTCAACCTCTCCACATTACAGGATAAATGCACTTACATCATAGGGATGAACAATTAAAAAATTATTTACAAAATAAATAATTAAAAATAAATAATTGTGCATTTCTTACGACCATCATATGATTCGTTTTTCCCATTGAACCCAATTCTCAGGATCTCTGGTCCTTGGGTTGGGTATCCTCATACATGGCTCATGATTCTATGGACTTTAGTCCCATCCCCCTCGATGTATTCCAGACTCTATCTTTTGCCAAGGCCTTGGTAAATGGATCTACAAGATTATCATTCGATTTAATATAATCCACAGTTATGATGCCACTACTCAAATAAGATCGCACGATACTGTGCTTTCTTCTTATAGGTCTGGATTTACCATTATAGTAACAGTTTTTAACTCTACCAATTGCAGCAATGCTATCACAATGAATTAATATAGGTGGAATTGGCTTTTCCTAAAGTGGAATTTCAAATAATAAATCTCTAAACCAATTTGCCTCTTCACTAGCTAAAGTTAATGCTATTAATTCAGCTTCCATTGTAGAATTAGCAATTATTGTTTGCTTTTTAGATTTCCAACAAATAGCACCACTACCTAAGGTAAAAATATAACCAGTGGTAGAGAGAGAATCATCTGACAAAGTATTCCAATCGGCATCACTAAAACCTTCAATCACAGCAGGGTACTTTTTATAAAATAAGCCGTAACTTTTGGTACCAATTAAATATCTCATGACTCGCTCAATAGCTAGCCAATGATCTTTACTAGGCTTGCTAGTAAATCTACTAAGCACTCGTACTGCATATGCAATGCCAGGTCTAGTACAATCAGTAGCATAACGCAAACTACCAATGATGCTAGCATAATCCTTTTGATTAAAAATCTCATCATCATTATTCACAGGAAATAAATGAACACTAGAATCAAAAGGAGTAGCTACACTTTTGTGATCATGAAAATTATATTTTCTCAATATTTTCTCAACATAATATGATTGATCAAGATATATTCCATCACATACTTTTGTAATTTTCATGCCCAAAATAAAATTAGCCTCACCAAGATCTTTCATATCAAAATGGCTTTTAAGCATATTTTTTTGTCTCATTTATAACATGCAAATTTGAGCCAAAAATTAACATATCATCTACATAGAGGCTAATAATATCATGTAAATTATTCCATGATTTAGAATAAATACATTTATCACATTCATTTGATTTATATCCATTCTCAATCATGCAGGAATCAAACTTTTCATGCCACTGTTTTGGTGCTTGTTTTAAGCCATATAGGGATTTAGTTAGCTTACATTCCTTGCTTTCTTGTCCAGGCTCTACAAAGCCTTCGGGTTGATCCATGTAAATCTCTTCCTCTAGGTCCCCATTTAGAAAAGCAGTTTTTACATCCATTTGATGAATTTTCAAATCAAAAATTGCAACAATAGCAATTAACAATCTAATAAATGTAATTCTTGTTACCGGAGAAAAAGTATCAAAGAAATCAAGATCAGCTTTTTGTTTAAAGCCTTTGCAACAAGTCTAGCTTTAAACTTATCTATTGATCCATCCGGTTTCAACTTTTTTCTAAGGACCCATTTACAACCTATGGTCTTACAACCCGGTGGAAGATCTACTAATTTCTAAGTTCTATTAGAAATTAGAGATTCCATCTCATCATTTACAGCCTCTTTCCAAAATATAGAATCAGGTGATGTTAAAACCTCTTTTAAATTTTGGGAATTTTCCTCAATGTTAAAAACATAATAATCAGGACCAAAATCCTTTTCAACTCTAGCTCTTTTACTCCTTCTAGGTTCCATTTCAAAATTTTCTTGATTTTGTAAATGTGAAGTAGAAGAACTAGGTTGTGACAAAATATTTTCTTCACCCCCACTATTTTTTAATTTAAAAGGAAATTTTTCTTCATGAAAAATTGCATCACCAGATTCAAAAATTATTTTGTTTTCAAGATTAAAAAAATCTATAGGCTGCACTATTAATTGCATAACCATGAAAAGCACAGGTAGTAGCTCTAATACCCAATTTAGGCATTTTAGAGTCAGTAAGCCTTACATAAGCAAGACAACTCCAGACTCTCAAATATCCCAAATTTGGCTTATGTCCTTTCCACATCTCAAAAGGTGTGGTGTGTGACTTTTTATGTGGCACCCTATTCAAAACATGACATGCAGTTAAAATAGCTTCACCCCAAAAATGTAAAGGTGCACCAGATTCAATTAACATGGCATTTGTTAACTCAATTAAAATTCTATTTTTTCTTTCAGCCACACCATTAGAAGCAGGTGAATATGGTGCAGTAGTTTCATGGATAATTCCCAAAGACTGAACAAATGAGTTGAATGCACTTGATTCATACTCACGGCCTTTATCACTTCTTATTCTTTTTATTTTTCTACCGAATTGATTTTCAACTTCTTTTAAAAAATCTTGAAATTTTTCAAAAGTATCACTTTTATTTTTCAACAAATAAATAGTTGTATATTTAGAGAAATCATCAATAAAAGTGATAATATATCTATTTCCTCCACGAGTTAAAATTCCCTCAAATTCACATAAATCGGAGTGAATTAACTAAAGCAATTCAGTATTTCTTACAACACTTTTATGAGGCCTTTTTGTAATCTTAGCTTGACTACAAGTTTCACATTTTTCAAAATCTTTTGACAGTCTTGGAATTAATCCTAAACTACTTATGATTCCCACATATCTACTATTTATATGACACAAACGAGCATACCAAAAATTAATAGAAGAAAGCATATAAACTGAACTGGTAGATGCTTTATTATTCTCAACATTCAATTTAAACATTCCATCACAAGCATAACACTTGCCCACAAATAATCCCTTTTTAGTGATTACATAATTATCAGATTCCATAGTTTGCTTGAAACCAGCCTTGTTAAGCAAAAAACTTGACATCAAATTCTTCCTCATGGATGGAGTGTAAAGAACATCTTTCAATGTTAGCACGCGTCCAGAAGTGAATTTCAATTCAACCTCACCACTCCCAAGAACCTTGATTTTGCTAGAGTCACCAAGCATTACAGTTTTTTCTTCTTCAAAAGGAGTGTACAATTTGAACCAATTTTTGTCATAGCAGACGTGCCTATTAGCACCAGAATCTGCCCACCACCCTTCAACATATTGCACCATATTGATGTCTGTAATCATAGCCACTAAAGGCTCTTCGATTACGTTAGCCTGCGGGACAGATTCACGTTTCCGAAATTTGCAAAATCAAGCAATATGCCCACTCTTGCCACAGACAAAACAGGATCTATTAAATTGATCTTGTGAAGGGGGGTCCTTGGTTTTTATTGTAATTTTTATTTGGGTTTGCCCTTCCTTGAGGTCTATTATTATTTTTAAAGGCTCTCTTTTTAGGCTTCAATTGACCATTTTTAGGAAAATGATTTTTGGGCGTATTATTATTGGCAGAAATAAGGTTTACCTTTGTGGTGGAATTACCATTGCTCTCTTGTGTCATGAGTGCATCTTATCAAAGTCTCCAAAGATATCTCCTTTTGTTTGTGCCGCAAAGTATTTTGGAACTCCCTCCAAGATTGTGGTAGTTTATCAATTATGCTAGCTACCACCAAATTGTCTCCAATCTTTACGCCTTCAGATCTCAATTCTGCCACGATCATTTGGAATTCTTGTACTTGATCCACCACCGATTTTCCATCCACCATTTGGTAACGAAAAAATCTGCTAGCAGCATACTTCTTTGCACCTGCCTCGTCGGTAGTGACAATTATACTCATCTCCAACAGGCTCATTTACTCACCAACGGATATCGTAATTATTCTGAATGGGCTGTCAAGTAGGAGGATCCAAGAGGCTGATTCATTTTGCTTTGTAAAGCTTTCCAAATTTTCTTAGCAGAATTGTTACTTCTTTGCACCTGCCTCCTCGGTAGCGACAATTATACTCATCTCCAACAGGCTCATTTACTCACCAACGGATATGGTAATTATTCTAAATGGGCTATCAAGTAGGAGGATCCAAGAGGTTGATTCATTTCCAATTTTGATACCTCCACTCTTCACCTCCCCCTTGCGCACATATCTAACCCAATATTTGAGACAATTCATTTTAGCCCATTAATCACCACAATTAAAAAGAATAAAAAAATCTCTCTCTTTTTTAATGTGGGATTAAACATTTTCACCAACTCCTCATCTTCCATATTCACTCCCATATCTTTTCATTTATGTTATAACATTTATTTATTTTAATTATTTAATATTAAAATGCTCTAACAAAATGCAACACGCCCAAGCAATATTAGAAAGATTAAGGTGCTATAGATGGCCATTAAAGTCCCCAAACTACAACCAACAGAACATCAAAAGAACATATTTTATACAAAAGACACCTGCCATTATTCCAAAGAAGCTAAAGGATATTGTGACAAAGATTTATTTCTAAGCATTATATTTTAACCTAAACTAAAATCTATGTCAGTGTTTGCATTCTACTTCAAACTTGACCAAATAAGATCCCTAAAAAATGTCACTAACTTAACCAATTTTTCTTTAAAAAAATAAACATTTAAAAAACAACAAAGAGAGAGAGAGTAGCATTTATTGTGAGTATGTTGTGAAAGGAAAGTTTATTCTTTATCAAAAAAGTAAAATAGTATTTCTTTTCCACTAAGGAAGAGAAGTTAAAGTCCTATATAGACAACACTATAAATGTTAGGTGGCTTTGGCCCAAGAGGTTCTTCCATATGGGGAAATAATTAACACTTTTAGAAAAACATAAATGAGTTTCTTCAAATAGTAATTGATAATTCTTTTGAGGTTAAAAGATAGTTGTGTGTATAAGTTAAGTTTGTCTATTGTTTGAATGGCAGAGCACTATGATACATATTGAGGTTTTGGGATTGTGAGTTTATAAGTTGGTATTGAGAGTTAGGAGGAGAATATATGAACCTTAAAATTGGCTGTTCATAATTAGCAACAAGCATTTCATTGATTTATATTCCATAAAATAAAATAAAAAATAAAAAACTTCAGAGAGGCACACTTTTCAACCATTCTTATTACTGAAGTCTGTAATTCGATTGAATAAAAAGCCTTAAATTTTTTGTTAAAAGTGCATATGTTGTATATGAAGGCACAACCCATGAATAGTCGTTTATTGACTACATGTACATGTACATGGAGTACATTGTTGTACATACAAGGTACTGCAACATGCTTCTCAGAATATAGTCACTTAAAACTCAATTGGATGAACAGAAATTTAAATATTTATCGATAATTCATTTTATTATAGCTGACCATTCTTATTAGTAAATTTTGGTAATATAACCAAGCTGAATTGTAAGAGGAGAGAATTAGAACCTTAATTTAGTCATCTTCCACTTTTCAATGTCAAGAGCATCCATTCCCACATAAAGAAAAATGAATGTCACTGCAATAAATGACATTGTTGCAAATACATGCCTGCAAGAGGAAATGTATTGCTCATAATTAAGCATGATTGTATGACCCATGATACAACTATAATCCAAATAATCCTTTTATATATACCTGGTTGTGATTCTTGAACTATCAGTCACATCATACCATGCATAGTGTGACATCAGAATCCCACAAAAGAAAACAGTGAGAATTCCACTAAGTTGCAGTAGCTGCACAAACAATTGGCAGTTAACATAGATCAATGGGAAATTTTGTATTTCACATGCTTCAATGGAAATCATGTATTCTATTTGATCCATATCCAAAGCTGCTAGTTAGCTTCTATGAAAGTAAACAGCAAGAAGGCTAATCAGCTTATCTAGCAAAACCACCAAACACACCCCCCCACAACAACACACACCAAAAAAAAAAGACATTGGCGAAATAGGAATAGCCAAATGAAAAATTTTCAAAATGGAGAGATGATAGTCACTTGAATGGTAAAAACATCATCATTGCACATTATTTACCACAAGTTGATGATGTCAAAATTGTAGTAAAGGCCAATTTTGTACATCTTAAAGAGAAGTTCAAGATCATCACTTTCATGACATTGACTAGTAGTTTCCTTCTTCCTATTTAACCTCAAGCAATCACATAAAAGTCCTTAATGACATATTTTCTATTCAGATGTTAGTTGACAAAAATTCATGTTCATTATGTTGGACAAAGACATCAATTTTAGCGATAATATTTAGCTCACCATACAAATCAAAATTTAGAATCAAGAATCTAGAAGTTTTGCACTAGCATAGATATAATTAACATAAAAAGTGAGTGGCCATTTAAATACATGTAATTACCTCTGCCAACATGTAGGACAGATATGCTATTAAAATCATCAAAGAACTTTCGCGGATGCTTAAGTGTCTGTAAGCAGAGGAAAGTGTAAAGTTGTAATTTACAACTGTATTTTTGTTGGCTTTTATTCCGTGCCAAATTTGATTGTAATTATTTTCAATCGTTTATACCCTGTATTTATTGTGGGATTTATTGTAAGGGTTGTGTGTGAGAGAGAGTGTGTGTGAAGACTCAAGAAATTGAAGACTGAAGAGTTTTCGCGGGTATCTCGCTACTAAGCATCCCGCGAAATGGTGCATGTGCCCTGCACGTGTTGGAAGCTGAAGAGTCATGCCAGGCTGTTATTTTCGCGATTGTCTCGCCGGTAAGGCCTTCCCGCGAGACAGTCGCGAAACTTTCTGCCTGGAGGATTTTAATGAGTGACCTTCTTACCCTTCACCCACTCTATATATATACCCTCATTACCCACATATGTTGGTGTGGCTATTCAGAGAGAAAAACCCTAGATAGGTTTTCTACAACTCACCCACCCATCTTTTGAGAGAGAGCTACTCCTCCTTAGTGAGAAATCATTATAGCCTCTTTTCCATCCCTCTCCTATTATCATACCTTGAGAGGAGATTTATACCCAAACACAACCCACACACATTCAGAGTGTAGAGAGTGTTTTGGAGCTATTGGGAAGCATTGGAAGAAGCCAAGGATGGCAAATGCAACATGGAGCTTGTTGCGGGATCCGGAGAGCTAGACAAGACACGGTTCCGAGAAGCCTTGTTGGAGTAGGAGCTTGGAGGGCTTAGGTGCATCGGGTAGATTAGGCTTGGAGGGTCTCTTGCTAACCCATGTATCCCAACTGATTGTCTAGTGGATCGATTTCCGCTTGGAGGGCGGCGGAGAGGTTTTTCGCCGAGTTCTTCGGTTTCCTCTTCGAAAACACGTCTTGGTGTTTTCTGTGTTTGCATCCTTCTTCCCTACTCTTTTATATTCCATTATACTGCTGTGTTGCTTAGTTTATGGATTAGAGTAGATGCCTTTCTTATACGCTTGTGTTTACACTATTCCGCACTTAGCATTAAGTTAGTGTAAAATCAACCAAGCCGTAATTTTAATTTGGGGGTCTAAACCGCTCGTGTGTTTTCGACACATTTTTCGAGCTTTCAGAAAGTATTTTCATTAAGGTCACTGTCAAACCAAATTGCACTTTGCCTCCAGATTTAGAAAATGGCGTGAACTCTGTCATTCAAATTATAACTACTAAAAAAAGTACTCCTCAAGGCCATTTTATGAAAGAAGCACTTACCTTCCAGAGTATAAGGTTTTAAGAATATATGCTGCCACAAGTCCAGCCTGCAATAAAGTTGTAAGACATGATATCCTCTCCAACATATACATAATTTATTATTGGCATTCATATATGCAACTATATAAAAGATATATTATCTAGTGTTATGTATCAATAATATGTACTTCATAAATATAAATTAATAGTAATTTTGCAAATGCTGTGTTTTGGACGTTGGATAAGCAAAATAATTGAGATCGGAATTATTTACAAGTGCAATAATTAGGACACTGATATGGAGGTTAGAAAAAAAAAAAAAAAAAAAACTGAAATTGTGGTTGTTGCCTTCAGGTGACTTGTCAATTTAGACTGTGTAAGTTCAAATCTGTCATTATTTAATTCAATACCCTATCAAAATTCCCGAAAAAGCATTTCTATAGGTAGAAAGCATCAAATAGGTTATTTAACACTGCGTCTAATTTTTTTTTTTTTTTTTTTTTTTTAAAGTAATGAAATTTATGAGAAGGTTCATTTAAGAGATGATTTATTTACAATACTCCACTAAGAAAAAGGTAAAACCAGCATGTTATGGCCAATCTTTGGTAGTTTTGCTCTTTTATGAATAACTTTGGTGGTTTTCCTTTAAATGCACAATGATTTAAATTTACATGATCGTAGTTTTCATCAAAGTAAATATTTCTTAAGGGAAACCCATCCTATGCATCACATGACATTTTTATTTTTGAGATGTGCTCCAAGCACATCAAACCTTATAAAGTAGAAGTAACAAAGTCAACCAAAAAGCATGCAACTATATTCATTTTACAGCAACATTATTCAGTCACAGGTTACATAAAAATAGGATGGTATCGTAATATATGTATTAGGTCAACTCATTAATCAAAACATCATGCTAGTACATTTCAACCATTGAGACTTACAATGACTCCAAGAGCAGTACTAGTTAAGAAAAGGTAAAAGAAATCTCCAATAACATGAAGCACAATCCTGCCATCTACTCTTGAAACATCAAGCTTTTGAATTACATTAAACAGAACAAATGATGTCGCGTCATTCACAATTCCTTCCCCAAAAACTAGGCTGTATAGCAAAGGAGTTTCATCTTGATGGAGAACCTACATGTATATATAGTATCATTGAACATCCAACATTCAAAGCAGCCCGCCGCAATTAAAACAAAGAGAATAATTACTAATCCAACCAACCTGCAGTGTACACACTGTATCAGTTGATGAAAATATTGTTCCTATAGCTGAATCAAAAAAACAAAAAAAGAAAAGGAAAGCATAATAAAAAGGTGTTCCAAGTTATAGATATATAAGAGGTAACAAAGACAATAATCTCACCCAGATATTTTCGTGCAGTCAGACCTACAAATCCCAGCTTAGGAAACAGCCACCAGCTGCCTATTCCAATGATAGTATGCAGAAATTTAGTAGTGAATTCATGGAAATTCGAACAGGAAATAGAACATGGAATTGGCTAGAAAATAAAGGAAAGATTTAAATGTTACCAGCTGTGATAACTACAGCAGAAATGAAAACAACTAACACCCCAAAGAACATGATAGTAAGGAAGTTTTAGAAGAACTGTTTTTTCTTGACCTGAAATCTGTCGTATATAGAAGAGTCAAGCGATTTAATATATATATATATATATAAATTCATCTGAAATAATTCAAGAGAAGTAATGCTAGAACACTATAAATATTACTACATAATTCTTACAAATTACTGATGTGTCACTATTCATAAAAATGTAATTCAAACATTTATTTATTATCCCTTGGCACATTAATTTGTAAATCTTTTGTAGTAAAATTGATATTATCTTTACCATTCAAGAGTAAAGAAAGATAAAAGAAAGATAGCGATAACCAAAAAAAAAAAGAGTAAAGAAAAATAGCATAACATTACCCAGCATTAAATATTATTGGTGGAAGGAGATATATGAAGAACAATTCCTCGTTGAAGGTAAGGATGTGAGAACTTTTCCCTTTGCTTAGAAACAAGATTACTGTTCCAACTACACATCCCTATTTAAACTGAACATATTTAGTGACTTATATAATTATTAAAGTAAAAACAAAATCGTAACCATTAATTTTTTCACATTCCCATTGAATTTATCAAACGCATTAAAAAGAAAAAATAATTCTCCTCTAACTTTCATATTTCTATAAGAACAATTTTTCACCTCCTAAGTCCTTTAATGATACAAAAATACTAAAAGAATTTTCCTTGTATACTATTATTCTTTCTTCTCTTTCCTTCTGCCTCAGTATATCTCTACAATCTCATTACATTATTTTTCTATTTCACTTTAATTTCAACAAGCCTTAATCCCAAAAAACAGAGACAAACACATTTTAAAAAAAGATAATACCATATAACAGATGTAAAATTTCTCTCACATACATTGAGACTCGTTGTCCAACATTGGAATCCTGATTAAATTATTAAATTTATCATCCTTCAATAACTTTAGCTTTTAGAACAATTGATTATTTATTGTCAAAATTCAAACCAGCTTTCTGCTCTACCTCCGATTTAAAAAGTTAAAAATTCAAATGAATTGGATCCATTTATTGAGAGAATCCATAATCAAAAGTGAGAGAGAATTGTTAAAATGATGAGTATTATTGAGTAAATAACTAAAGAGTTCATTTTCTAATTGCTTAATTAAGCACCTAAAACAAGATTAAATTCAACCATATAATACAACTTATCTAAAAGCCAGTCATATATAATTCAACTTGTTTATTCGTTACATGAGAGAGAGAGAGAGAGAGAGAGAGGAGTTACAGTCAAAATGGCAGTGATGGACTCGTTAACCCACCGGTTCTCTTCAAGCAAGTGACCGATGATTAAGCAAAGACAAAGAACAGCCACGAACACCGTTATGAGAAGCACATGTGGGTGTTCTTGATTACCAAGGTTTCTTACATAATCAAACACCATCATTCTATTTTGTTGTTGTTCCCTTGAGCTCTGCAATATTAATCTCCACGACAACACGTTGTGACAAAACTAGTAAGAGTTGAAATAATTGTGAGCAACAAAAATCACATGCACACACACAGTGAGACTGAGTGTGTTCAGTGTTTGTAGTAGGAACTGACACGTAGGAAAAGCTGAATGCAAAGGGTAACACGGGGTGAATTGGATGTGAACAACAGAACCGTTGTCGTTTTTGCCTTCCCTTAATCCCGTAAAGCTGTAAAGTGTTCACTGTTTTTGAACTCATCGTTGTACACTTTGTAGTGGCGGATATTAAAGTTTTCAAGGCAAACAAATACACTTAATAACTTTCTCAAAAAAAAAAAAAAAAAGAGACTTAATAAATGCCTCTCTCTCTCTCTCTCTCTCTCTTAATAAGTAAAGGCATTACTAAAATTAATTTTTAAGACAACTCAATAAGTTGTTATTAGCCTCATCACACGTACTTTGCACTTTTTTTAGTTTAATGTAATTTTTCAATTTGAATTTATCTATTGTTAATGAAGTTACACATGAATAAATTTTTAAGAAACTAAAATTTATGATTTAAATATAAGTAAACTGTTGGGTTTAGTGTATGCTAGTTTTTAGGGAAAAAAAAAGTATTAAACATGCATGAGATAGTGGTGGCTCCATAAATTTTTTTTGAGGGTGGTCATTAAAAAACATAAATTATACAAAATCTAATAAAAAGATAACTTTATACATTGACGACAAAAAAAAAAAAAAAAAAAAAAAAAAAAAAAAACACACACACACACACACACATATGCAAACACATGCAAACACATAAAGTCTTACAATTTCTTTCTACGAATTTTTTTATTTAGAAATTGTTACACGATAGTCTCTTTATCAATGTTACAAGCTATATCTCTTTTAAAATTTTAGTTAAATAAAAATTTTCTTGGACTTTATATATATATATATATATATAAGGACCTAATATATTGTTAAGGGGACTAAAATTTAAGGACAAAATTTGGTTACAAACTAAATTATAGCACAAGGCTACACCTCTCACTAAACAAATTAACATTGCTACATATTTTGCAAATGTAACCATTAAATTGCATGTTATCTATGTTCTTAAAACACATGTTAAGTTTCATGTCAATCGAATGTTATTTATTATTTGATTCATAAACTTATTTTTTATGTATAATTTTAGATTACAAAAACTCAAAATTTAAATATTTGATTGATGACATACTATTTATCTTTGATCTTGAAATTTTGCAATTATGGAGGATATAAGAAGACAATGTAATTAAATGGTGGATTTGTTAAAATTCACAGCCAATAAAAAAAAATATATTGAATGGAGTTGTAGTTTTAAGTTACAACTAAGTTTATTGCCAAATTTTGTCCAAAGTTTAGTTAAGTTGGGCCTAAAAAAAATTTTGTGTTGTTACAAAGTTTTTTTAAGGATAAAAAAATAATAAATTTTTAAAATGTATACATAATAATTATTATTTTTTCTAGGCTAGGCTGGTCTTATGACCACCCTGGACTCTATGTAGAGCTGCCAGTGGCGTGAAATGTATTCAAATAGAGAGTGTGCTAATTTTTAGAAAAAAAGTTTATCTTGTATTTTTTTTAAAAAAAAATTTTGAATTACAATTTTAACCCTTTTTTTTTTTTTAAGAAAAGGATTATCTAATTAGATTAAGGGTATTTTTGATATTTTTAAAGTCATAACTAACTTTCTGAATCCCCTTAATATATAGAGATTATGTCAAAAGAAAAAGACTCTCTAATTCATTTTTTTCTCCTTTCATACAAGGAAGGGGTGGTATCTCAATCTTTAGCCAAATTATTTCACTCCTTATCTATGAGAAATTCAAAAATTCAATGAATTGATAATGTATGTCTAGCAAGACTTAGGTACAGTATTTAGGTATTATTCCTTAGGTTTTCCTCTTAAGATTCTCTCATGTGACTTTTTTTTTCATTAGATGGAAGTGTATTTTTTAGTTAAATAACCACATGGCTGAATTTTAAGAGAGGAACCTAAGGTACTGACCTAAGTTTTGTTCAATGAATATAATAGCACATACAAGCGTGAACACAACACAAAACACAGCATACCATTCACCTCCAAAATACTTGGGAGTTTTCTCCTTTAATTAGTTACAAATTTAGAAACGTTACACAAACCCAAAAACCACTACCAAAATAAAATCTACTTAAAACCACTATAGGGAGGATTAGTGTAAATACTTTGCATATTAGGGAATTAAGTGTCTAATTGCATAATAGAAAAATAGCAAATGTAATTATGGAAAACATAAGAGAGATTAGAGCAATTTTCCCTTTAAGATATCATTACATGAGTAATGTTACAGCCACAAACTATTTTACAACATTTTTACAAACTATTGATGTGACAAATTTTTATTAGTTTTAATATAGGTTGACCACTAATATTACATTTATATTTACCCATAATTATTTAAAAATTACTAAAGGCACATCAGCAATTTATAAAAATGTTGTAAATTAGTTTGTATTTGTAGCATTACTCTTATTGTATGGACACTTAGCCACTTATTGCTCTAGATTAAACATAAAATGGACTCATCACCTTAAATAGGCTATATAGCTGTAAGTTTCAAAGGAACTTTCTTTTAAGAATTGAATTTCAAAGTCACTTACAAATATGAAGTAGAATACATCACATCTTACAACATTTCGTGTGGATAAGCAATAATATCAAGTACAAAACAATACTGTCAATAGAACGTAGGTTGAGTGTTGGATTATTAAACTTGATTTTGTCTTGATTTCAAGAATTGTGCGGCAAGCAGGAGTGCTATATGCAAGATCCGGGTTGTTGTTGACCATTAGCAATACCTTTGACATTAGAACATGAGGATGCCACAGCTCCTTCAGCACCATGGTAAGTTAGGTTAATATTGTTGAGCTCAATCTTCTCACAAGGTTTGCCTTTGCTACAATCAAAAGCAACTGCAATTTTTGAGCTAGAGGTGCCTCTAATATTTCCGTACTTCACATCTCGAATTTGTACTTGGGAGTCACCCTGTCGATTAAAAAAAAATCACCATCATGGTAAATCAAGTTTTATACAATATATAATTTAATCAAGAACAAGCACGTATAACAATATTTGAACAAGAGCTAGGTACCTTTTCACAATTGCGAGATGGGCAATATTGTTGATCAATGATGATGGGGTTGTTGACATTATCCATGATGATGTCTTCAAAGGTAAGGTTGAAAACACTACTCGCATAAGACCTAGCCCATGTTTTGACCCTCAAGCCATTTTGAGTGCCAATGAAAGTGCAATTAGTTACCGTTAATCCACTAACATCTTCTTCATTAGGTCCCCCACCAAGGCTTCCAACACTAATTCCATGACCCGGGCCACACGTTACATTCCTAATGTTTATGTTTTTAGAACCAGGACTCATTGATACACAATCATCTCCGGTGGCTATTGTTGAATCCAAGATTTGAATATTGCTGGATGAACCAATGTGTATTCCATCAGTATTGGGGCTATCTTTGGGTGCTATTATATGGATGTGATCGAATTTCATATCTTTGCATGCAAATACATTCACGTGGGCGTTCTTGCTGTTCATTGAAGTTAGTTGAGTAACCCTTGAATTGGTGACGAAATCAAATCTCAATGACTGAAAAGAATAAGGGAAACACACAATATGAATAATATGCATTATAAACAAAATTAATTACAATTTAAAAAGTGTTCAAATTAAAGTTTTGTGGTTTATTTGACTTATTTAAAAAAAAATGGGAATTGTTTTAGTAATTTTATTATTTGTAAATGAAAAATGTGCACAGTAAATTAATAAATCAATTCTATAACTAAAAAATAAATTTACTACATAAGTCAACTTCTTTTATAAAAAGACGAGGGTTGGGGGGGGGGGGGGGGGGGGGGGGGGGTGTGGAGTCTATTAAATGGAAGCATGGTAAAAAATAAAATTATGAATGACTCATGAAAAAGGGTCCAACCACATGATCATGGGCAACTCCATTTATAGCCTAGCTAATTTAAGATGGATTTGTTGAAACAAGAACTTACAATGGGAAGAGCTTTGCAGTTTGGATTTTTACTGCAAGTATTGTCATCCCAAGCAGAGGGACCTTGGCCATCCAGTTTCCCACCACCACTAAGTACCAATCGGTCTACGTATTGGAAGGTGATCCAATGGTTAATATCAATAGTAGATGTTTCATCTATAAGAGCTTTTAGTGTCCCTATGATATGAAATTCCACTTGGCCCTTGCATGGTCCTTTCAACACAATAGGCGCCAACATATATGTCCCTCGTGGGATTAACACAAGATTCCTTCCTTCAGATTGACAAGCTTTGTTGAATACATTTTGAAAAACCTACAAATACAATCACACAATAAAAAAATTATAAAACAATTATATTGTTTTGTTAGAATGCTTAATGCTACTCATCTAAGAAAAGATTAATAGTATCATAATTCTATTGAGTGAAAATTACCTTACTGTTATCAGTATTTCCATCAGCAATAGCACCATCCTTCATCACATTAAAAACCATTTTTCCAAACCCAACTTCAGAAATACATGCTAATAAGAACATCAAGTAAACACAAGGAAAAATTGATATTGAACCCATGTTTTCTACTATTAATACCTTCTTTTTTTTTTTCTTTTTTTGATAAAGCAATAATAGTATTTTATTGCGTAAAAAGCTGAACTGTAGATATACAACAATACTTCACAACAAAAACTCTTCCACCCAGTACCATACAAACTTCACAACAAAGACTCTTTAACCCAATGCTTTACATTTTGGTTTCTCGGCTTTTATAATAAATTTTCATGGATAAAAATAGAATAAAATCAACAATAAAGTTAAGGACACAAAAAAAACTTCACAGCAATTTAAAACAATATTCCTAAATTAGCCAACCATCTCACACATGAGCCCATTACAATCTGCAATTTAGTTTTTTCTTTTTCTTTTTAATGGCCCATGTGTGAAGTGATTGTCTAATTTAAGATATATTAGGTAAACACAAAGAAGAAATGATATTAAACCCATGTTTTCTACTACTACTACTTGATTGTTACAGTTTCTCTACTTTTAATAATGACATTTCTTAGATAAAAATGGAATAAAATTAACAATAAAACTAGGGAGACAACAAAACTCTCAACGATTTTACAACAATATTCTTAAATTAGCCAACCACCACACATGAGCTCACTACAATTTACCATTTAGTTTTGTTTTTTTATAATAGCACATTTGTGAGGTGATAGGTTAGTTTGAGAATGTTATGAATTTATTATAAATTTGTGTTATGTCCTAGAAGGATTCTAAAATCAGAAATATTATTCAGTGCATATGGAGAACCACCTCATCAATGTCCTAGTAGTCCTCCCATTCAAATACTATAATGCCATGTGTACAATTGAACCCCATGAATGATTAGGGTTTTTCAAAGGATATGACTTAAGGTTTATCCTATTGTGAGGACAATAAATCTTAAACTTAAATGGTCCACGATATGTCGCAATGCAAAATGGAATAGAGAATGAAAATTCTATGCCATAGGGTTCTTATATGGAGCATGGACCTACAATAGCAATGCAAAATAGAAGAGAGAATGAAAATCCTATGCACTAGGGTTCTTATATGGAGTTTGGACCTACGATAACAAGCCTTGACACATTGCTAATTATGAGGGCTTCATTCAAGACATATTTCTAGTTTCTACACTTTGGGTGGGTTTTTAAACCTGTGATTTTCAGGTTTATATATATCACGCCCTAGACTAATAAATCACTACCGAGATAACCTCACTAGGCTATAGGGGTGAGGGAGAGGGGGATACATGTTGAATGCTAATAAATTCTTTAGATATAAATTTAGGGTTTGTTTGAGATTCATTTATTTTGCAAAAACTGAAAACTTCTTGCTAAAAATAATATAAATAAAGGTAAAAGTTAATTAAAATAGCAAAGTGGGATTCATGAATAGTACCAAAAAGTACACTGTGACCCATGAATAGTAGCAAAAATAAATTGAATAGTAAAATAAACAAAAATAATTTTTGCCAAACAGATACTTAATATCAATGGGTTTTTGGAATTTATAAGAATAGAAACAATTCGAATTTGGGACAAAAATAGTTTTTCAAACCCAAACCCTCTAACTATTTTAAATACCAAACTTTCATAAAATCCTTTTTTAAAATCATCTCATTTATATTTGAAAATCTTAGATCAGTATCGAATTTTTTGATTTACCTTATCATGAATTACGTCAAATGGGTTAAATTAGCTCAAGTTATTCTAAAACTGAACATATAATATATTACTTGACAGAATTTAAGTATAAGTAACCATTTTTACAGTAAATTAAGTGATATTTTAAGGAGAGAAAGAGGCACACTTACTTTTATTATAGAAATCCTACTTTTTTATGTAAAGAAAATTAAAAATAAAGGTAATTTATGAATATATTAAAACTAATTAACTGGTTTCAAGTTCAGAAACCTAGATATAGAACTAAAATTTTAATAAATTTAAAAATATGAACCCTGTTGTGAAATGATAGAAATATATAAAACAAAGTAAAGAAACAAGAAATATATATTGATAAACTCTTATATTTAAGTGGTCATCTACAATTCTTTTGATCTCTCTTAGATGTGTACAATAACATTAAAGCGATCCCACATATATATAGAACCTTAGAATGTTTGTAGAGTTCATGGGATAAGGTTGTAATAATGAGTACACTTATCGACATACATCTCCCCTATAAGCTTTATACATTTCACCATTCACACATCCCAAGTAACCTTTTCATTGCCCAAAGTTTACACATTCCAATCAGACTTTATTTCTAACACTCCCCCTTGGATGACCACCTTCTAAGAATATGCCTCGTTAAAACCTTGCCAAATAAAAACCCTGTGGAAAAAAAATTTTGGCTAAGGAAAAATAGTACAATATTCTTGTATAACTTCTAATGCCTTAAGATTGCCTTATTAAAACCTTGCAAAGGAAAACCCAGTGGGAAAAAACCTTAGCAAAGGAAAAAGAGTATAATCGGCACACATCCTTTAGAAAATTTACTCCTTCTCATGAGTACATAGAATTTCCATTGTTCATGGTAAAAATATCCTTAAGTCGATGCATACCAATGTTGTGCACCATCTTCTTAAAATTCGCAATTAGTAATGGCTTAGTGAATATATCGACCAAATTATCACATGACCGTATCTGCTTGACATCAATATCGCCACTCTTCTGGAGCTCACGTGTATAAAATAATTTTTGTGTAATATGCTTATTTCTATCGCCCTTGATATATCCTCCCCTAATTTGAGTGATACAAGCGGCATTATCTTCGTATAATATCGTTGGACTATTTATGATTGATGATAATCCACAGTTCTCACGAATATGTTGAATTACCGATCTCAACCGAACACATTCACAACTCGCTTCATGAATTGCAATAATCTCTGCATGATTTGAAGAAGTAGCAAAAATTATTTGCTTAACAGATCTCCATGAAATAGCAGTATTTCCATAAGTAAACAAATATCCTATTTGTAATCAGCCTTTGTGTGGATCAAAAAAGTAACCTACATTAGCATTTCCAACTAACTGTGGTTTTGATCAATTTGGATAAAATAATCCCAAATCAGTAGTCCCACGAAGATAACTTAAAATATGCTTAATTCCATTCCAATGTTTTTGAGTTGGTGTAGAACTATACCTTACTAGTAAGTTAACTGCAAATGTTATATCAAGTAGTGTGTAATTTGCAAGATACATCAAAGTACCAATTGCACTAAGATATGGTACTTCAGGACCAAGAGTTTCTTCATCATCTTCTTGTGGTCGAAATAGATCTTTCTTGACATTAAGTGACCGACCCACCATTGGAGTGCTCAAAGGATGAGCTTTATCTATGTAAAATTGCTTCAGGACTTATCTGTGTACGTTGATTGTTGAACAAGAATTCCATTTGGAAGATGTTCAATTTGCAGGCTAAGACAAAATTTTGTGTTACCAAGATCTTTCATCTCAAATTCATTCTTTAAACAATTTGTTGTTTTTTGTTAACTCTTCTAGAGTCCCTTCAAGATTTAAATCATCAATATATACTGCAATAATAGCAAATCCAGATTCTGATTTTTTTTTTTATAAAAACACATGGACAAATTGGATTATTCTCAAATCCTTCTTTCAAAAGATATTCACTGAGATAATTATACCACATGCGTCTAGATTGCTTTTACCCATATAAGGATCTTTGTAGCTTGATAGAATACATACTTCAGGATGTAGGATTATATGTTCAAGCATTTTATATCCTTCAGGGATTTTCATGTAGATATCATTATCTAATGATCTATACAAATATGCTGTAACAACATCCATTAATCGCATATCCAAAGTTTCTTTTGCTACCAAGCTAATCAAAAATCTAAATGTAATTGTGTCCATTACAAGAGCATATGTTTCTTCATAATCAATACTAGGTTTCTGCAAGAAACCTTGTGCTACAAGTCGCGCTTTCTACCTTATAATTTCATTTTTCTCATTTCGCTTACGTACAAATACCCATTTGTATCCAACAGGCATTACACCTTTAGGTGTTCGAACTACAGGTCCAAAAACTTCACGTTTACTTAGTAAATTTAATTCTGCTTGAATCGTCTCTTTCCACATTGACCAATCATTTCTACATTAACATTCATCAATGGTTTGTGGTTCATATTCATTATCATTGCTTCTGGTAATATCAAGAGCAACTTTATATGAAAATATGTTATGTTGTCGACAACAATTTTATTTCTATCCCATATTTCTCCTGTATGTACATAATGTATCAAGATCTCATTTTTTTCAGGTACCTAATCCTCTTCAGGGGATAACTCTTCAAGGGTTTATTTTCAAGAGATTTTTGTTCATAAGTTTTGGACAGATCAATTATTTCAGTGACCTATTTCCTAAGTATAGCCTCTTTATAGGCTGTAACTTGTTTTTCTTGTACTTTTCTCTTCCGCTGAATTTTATCTTTAACACCGATAGGTCTTCCACACTTCAGGTGTAGCTTTGATTCATTTGCTGCTGTATTAACTGATTGTCCGACAGGAACTTCAATCTGTGCTGGAGTATTAGCAGCTGAAACGTAAGATTTCACTATTTTCTTATTTTCGGTGAATACATCCGATAATTGATTTGCAATTCCTTACAAATGAATAATCCTTTGAACTTCCAGTTCACATTGATTTGTACGAGGATCAAGATGAGATAACATCGAAACATTCCAAGTGATGTCACGTCATGCTTCAAGCAATGACTTTTCTCCCCCTAATGGTGGAAAGATTATTTCATTAAAATGACAATCCTCAAAACGTGCCTTAAAAACATCACCAGTTAGAGTTTCAAGATATCTAATGATAGATGGGAAATCAAAACCTATATAAATTCCAAGTCTATGTTGAGGACCTATCTTAGTGCATTGTGGGGGTGCAATATGTACATATACAGCACAACCAAATGTGCACAAGTGAAAAATATTTGGTTGTTGGCCAAGTACAAGTTGCAATGGTGAGAATTTATTGTAAGCAATTGGCCTAATGCAAACTAATGATGCAGCATGTAAAATAACATGACCCTAAGTAGAAACTGGTAATTTTGATTTCATAAGCAAAGGTTGAGCAATAATTTGAAGTCTCTTGATAAGTGATTCAGCTAAACCATTTTGAGTATGTGTATGGGCAACAAGATGCTCAACATCAATTCCAATTGACATGCAATAGTCATTAAAAACTTGAGATGTGAATTCATTAGCATTATCTAAACGAATTTTCCTAATTGGATAATCAGGAAATTGTGCTCGCAACCTAATTATTTGAGCAAGAAGCCTAGCAAATAAACATACATGTGACCATATAGTTGATGCATCAATTAAAACCATAAAATACTTGAAATGACTACAAGGTAGATGTATTGGTCCACATATATCACTCTGAATTTTTTCTAATAAAGATGGACACTCAACAACAATCTTTGAATGTGATGGTTTAGTAATTAATTTACCTTGAGAATATGCACTACATGGATAATCACTAGGTAAAAGAATCTTCTGGTTCTTTAAGGGATGTCCGTGAGGGTTTTCAATAATTCAACACATTATTATTAATCCTGGATGTCCAAGACGATCATGCGAAAGCATAAAAACCTTTGGGTCCGAACACTTCTGATGTATTGCAACATTTGTTTCAACTGTTCTCATTGTAGTATAATATAACCCAAAAGAAAAAATAGACAGTTTTTCTAATATGAGCTTCTGGCCCAATACTATTCAGGTAATATAAAGAAATTCTTTACTACCTTCGTTATTGGTTTCAATATGATAACCATTATAACGTATATCCTTAAAGCTGAGTAAATTTCTGCTTGATTTAGAAGAATACAAAGCATCATTAATAAAAAGTTTTGTGCCCTTTGGCAACATGATAATTACTCTTCCAGAGCCTTCAATTAAGTTCAATGAACTTGATATGGTATTGAAATTGACTTTGCATAATTTTAAAATTTGAAAATATTTTTTATCTTTAAGGATCGTATGAGTTGTTGCACTGTCTGCTAGACAAAAATCTTCTCTATTCATCTTGGAATTGATTTTACTAGTATGACACATGCATCTTCATGTATGCAAAACATAAATTAAACTTTAATATAATGAAAGAAAAATAATTAATTGGTATGGACATTTCCATCACCAATCATACTTATTAGAATACGATAATATAATAAAAGAAAATAATGAAATGGTGTGGACATTTCCATCTCCAATCAAATTATCAAATTTTCCATCAACATCCTCAAAGAAATCAGAGACATCAAGATGAGTCATATCTATTCCATTTGGAAGGTCAAGATAATTCATGGGATCTTCAAGATCATTGCAATCAACAAAGTTTGTTTCAATTCCCTTTCCCTTTTCTTTTATGGAGGCTTGGTACAAATCTACAAAATGTTTAAGAGTACGACATGTACATGACCAATGACCTTCCATACCACACCTATAACACTTATTTTCATGGTCCTTTGATGGTTTTTAGCAACAGCTTATTATTTTGTTCAGTCACTAGAAGATAAACATTAGTTCATAACACTTTATGAACATATGCATTCAATATTGCTACTGCAGGAGCATATTCAAAACATAATATATGTGTCTTCTATTATACAATTTTAATTGTGGGCTGATTTTAAAGCACTAGATTAACTCACTTGCACCTTTAGTTTATTGCAACTTTAAGTGCATATCATACTGAGCTTTTAGGATGATCAAGTTCTTCTAGAACTTGTAATTCTCCTAAGGGATCTTTTATAGTAAAGTACTCAGTTTTTATGTATATAACAATAAATAAAAATTATTGCTTTTGAACAATCCTTCTAGGATACTTTGTTGCCATCCATAATAATATCTTCAGGATTTATTACATTAACATAGATCTCATCAAGATTCATTGCTTCTAGATGAATCTTAGTATCAAGGATCCATGATAAGGAATTATTGCCTAAGATGTTAAGGGCAACAAATTCAAGCTTTGTAAGGTTTGACATTTATATTAAATATATAATTACATAAGTAATTAAATAAACAAATATTTTTACCATACAAAATTCTAATGTAAGAATGCTACATAGACATATATATTCAAAATTGATTAATACACGATACATATAACTATTATTAAGTTGCTTTATCACAAACCATTTTTAACAAAATATTTTTAATCAATTAAATGTAAATCTCATAACGTGCATCTCATAACAATATATAGCAATAGAATAACGTGAATCTCATAAAATTTTTAATCAATTAAAAATTACTAAAATTATGAGCATAAAACGTAAAGACAAACAAATAGGATAATTACTAATTTCTTAAAAAGAAAACTTACAGTGAGTTGAGAGAACTACAGAAATAATCTTTGATGTTTGAAGAACAATGGATTACAACTTCCTTTTTAAAATTGGGTAGAAACTCGTGCTGATAACGTGTTGTGAAATAATAGAAATATATTAAAAAAAAGTAAAAGAAACAAGAAATATATATTGATAAACTCTTATATTCAAGTGGTCATCCATAACTATTTTGATCTCTCTTAGATGTGTACAATAACAGTAAAGCGATCCCACATATATAGAGAACATTAGAATGTTTGTAGAGTTCATGGGATAAGGTTGTAATAATGAGTACACTTATCGATATACATCTCCCCTATAGACTTTATACATTTCACCCTTTACGCATCTCAAGTAACCTTTTCATTGCCCAAAGTTTACTCATTTTAATCAGACTTTATTTCTAACAAACCCAAATCTAACCCCATTGTCTTTTTGAAAAAAAAAATTACAAACCTTTATTATTAGGGTTGGGTTGGTTCAAAAAACCCACAAACCCAACTCAATGCAATTACAGATGTAACACATGTTTTGAAGCTCTTTTTTTTTTTTTTAATTAAACAATTATTTGTATTTCTATACTACATTGACTTTTTTTTCTTTGTATTTATATATACAAAATGACAGTTTGAAATATATACCAATTATAGTGTAGAAAGAGTGTTTCAAGTTTGAACACGTAAAGAACGTTAAGGAAAATCTTTTCAGATCTATTACTTGTGTAAAATAAAGACAGACATACAAATATGTGAGCAAGAAAACATTAAAAAAAAATTTGAGTATTTAAGAAAATTAACTCTGCTTATGCAAAGAGAAACTATCAAAATAAAGAAAGAAAAAACCTAGTTAAATGACGTACAAGGGATTCCTAGCTTGGGTATGGGGAATCTCCTTCTTGACATGCATCTCAATTGTGGCAGACGAGTGGTTCTTGAAAAAGTAAGTCTCTTATCTTATTTTTTTTCAATGCTCTATTTGGTTGCCCAAAAAAAAAAAAATGGAATGTTTAATAAAAACAAAACCTTTATGACATATCCCAAGGAAAAATTTCAAAATAACATCATTCCTCAAACAATTTCGTTAGTTAGCAACATTTCCAAATTATTTAAGAAACTAGCATCTCGAGTCTTTAAGGCTCGAGATCACTGTGGCAAATCGGGTCATTTACAATTGAGTTCAATGTGGAACTCGAGTCTATAAGACTCGAGTTTCTTCAAACCCATTTCCCACCGTAGACCAACCCAGAGAACATAACACAGAAGACGAATCGGAAAACACAACCCAAAGAACGAACCAAAAAACACAACCCAGATCAATAAACTTTTGGTGATAAGATCAACAAACCCAAGCTCTGATGCTGAGATCATCAAACCCAAGTTGCTCCGATGCCAAGATCGTCAAACTCAAGCAGCTCTAGTGCTGAGATCGTCAAACCCAGGGCCGAGATCGCAATTTTTGGGTTTCGGTTTTTGCTTCGCTCTTGAGATCGTTATTTTAAGGGAAGAACTGTCTTGAGTTTTGGGGGCTTGATTTTTGGGTTGGGTGTCTTTGGTGTTTCTAGGTTGGGTGTTTGTGTTGGGGAAGAACTCGAGTCTTTAAGACTCGAGTTTTGAAATCTAGTTGTTTATACTCGATTTAGCACACCAAAATAGAGTCTTACACATACGAGATGTTAGTTTCCTAAATAGTTTGGAAACGATACTAACTAACGAAATTATTTAAAAATTGGTATTAGTTTGCAATTTTTCCCCGTATATATTGAAGTGGAAATGTTAATCTTGTCCATTTATGTACATATTCAGCTTCTTTTAAACTATAACACCGCATAATTTTTTACTCCAATTTAATTAAGGCGAAAACCACATTTTAGTCCCTACATTTTCACACGATTTCTACTGTGGTCCCTAACTTTTTTTTCCACTGCTTTTAGTCCCTATCCTAGAAAACGCATCTCGTTTTTGTCCCTACCGTTACATCAGTGACGGAAATTGCACAGGTGGCAAACGGAAGCTGACGTGGCCATTAAAATAATAATAAAAAATGCCACGTCAGCATCTAAATTAAAAAAAATTAATTTATTAATTTATTAATTTATTAATTTTAACTAAATAAAAAAAATTAAAAACAGAAATAAAATTAAAAACAGAAAATGAGAAAACAACAAACCAAATTCACATTCTTTTCTTTTTGTTGATTTTTCGGAAGAACATGTTCATGTTCTTTGTGTTCTTTCCCAGAACATGATTTTACATGTTCTTCGCAATTTAATCCTTGTTTTATTTTCTTTTCTTTGTCTTTCTTGTATTTTCTTTACAACCAAACACGTTAAAATTCAAAACTCAGATAAAAAAATAATCAACATCAACAAATCTACAATTTGAAATTGAAACTAAAACCTAACCCAGAAATTGAACCCATAATTTTGAACCTAGAAATTTGAACCCATAAATTATGGGATGAACATAATCAACATCAACAAATAAAAAAACCCAGAAATTTGAGATGAACAGATAACCCATAATCTACAATTTGAGATGAACAGCTTAAACCCATTAATTGGTTAACCTCATCAGCTTAAACCCATAAATTGAGATGAACATCAAACCCAGAAATTTACATGAAATCCAAAAAATGAAGTGAACATCGAACCCATAAATCAATATCAAACAACAAACCTAGAAAAATTACATCAAACCCGCAAATTTACAACCTAGAAATAAACATTTAGAGAGATCAAGCAACAAACCCACTGAGATGAACAACCCAAAAACCATAAGCAGCTCCTTATTTCAGTCATCAACAAACCCAGACCTCAAAATCTCTGCTTCGGTCATCCACTTCGTCAATGGCCAGATCTGAAACGTCACACCAAGTCATTGAATTGCAAGGCCAACAATGATGGCTTTCGTGACTCGATTTTAACGAGCTCGGTCTGGGCTCACCCATTTCATGGCTTTCATCTCTTCAGAAGTGCCACTTAAGACCCACAACCAGCAACGTGATCAGCTGTCGTCACCGTTTCCTTCTCCACGGCCACACCGATCTCCATGGCCGCAGCCACCCCTCACTAAAACCCAGAAAAACCCAGCCTCTATAACCAAACCCAGCCATCTCCATCTCCATCTCTAACCACACCCATAATCCAAGACCCATGGATTACCGATCTCCACCTCCATTACCGACCACCCCACGGAAAACTAGAAAAACCCAGAGATTAGAGAGTCGGGTTTAGAGAGAGAGAAAATGTTAGAGATTAAGAGAGAGAGAGGGATTGAAAGCTTGAACAAAGAAAGATACAAACACAAATACGCACCAAGAGATAGAGAAAAAAAAAAAAGAAAAAAAGAAGAAGAAGAAAGATACAGACACAAACACAGAGAAGGGATTGGCATGTGGTGGGCTGAACGGCGGGATTGGCATGGAGTGAAAGAGATGAGAGTGAGAGAGTTAGAGAGGGTTAGGGCGTTTGTGTTTCTAAGCCTCTTTTTTTTTTTTTTTTTTTTTTTTTTTTTTTTTAAGTTTCTGGTTTTAATTTTTTTATTTAGTTAAAATTAATAAATTAATTTTTTTTAATTTAGATGCTGACGTGGCATTTTTTATTATTATTTTAATGCCCACGTCAGCTTCCGTTTGCCACCTGTGCAATTTCCGTCACTGATGTAACGGTAGGGACAAAAACGAGATGCGTTTTCCAAGATAGGGACTAAAAGCGGTGAAAAAAAAAAGTTAGGGACCAAAGTAGAAATCGTGTGAAAATGTAGGGACTAAAATGTGGTTTTCGCCTTTAATTAATTATACATAAATTATAAGGAGGCCCACAATTAAATGGATTAAATTGAATTGAGCCTAAGATATAAAAAAATAAGATAAATACTATGGAATATGAAGCCCAAGTGAAGTGACATAAGTAAATATATGGGCCTTAATAACCCTAGCCTTTTTCTCTTAAATCACACGTGAAATTGCTGATGGGATTCCTTTTTGCTTCAGTCGACTAATGAAACTTTGCCTTCCGTCACTGTGGCTGTGAGAAGAGACTACAAGTTCTAATTCTACTGAATTGTTGTGATTGAAGGGAGGTTGATTTCTTTTATTTTTCAATTAAGAGGTAAATGGTGTTTACTAATTTTGGGGGTTTTCCCAAAACAATATCGATTTGTTAAACTATTTTATATCAAAATTATGTTGATATTCTATGTATAAATTGATATTTTATAAATGGTTGATGTGCACGTTTACTATTTGTTTTATGAAAAACTTATGGGATAACCTAAATTTAGTTAAACTTGTATGTATGTATATATCTTTATATTTTTGAGAATTATGAATGGATTATTTTTGTGAGCATATTGAAATGTGTTTTGGAAACCTATGGTAAGTCGTGAATAGAAGCTTAGTATGGTATCTAGTCCTTAGCAAGGGACAATCATACTGCAGCTAATCCTTAGCAAGGGACAATCATACTGCAGCTAGTCCTTAGCAAGGGACGGTCCCCAAAAAGGAGACAGTGCACATTTGATAGCTCCTTAGCAAGGGAGTATATTATTGAGGATCCAAAAAGGAATCTCCTTAGCAAGGGAGTGCCTTTAGGTTCCAAGGGAACCATCCTTAAGAAAGGAGATGAAAAGGAGGTTCCAATCCCAAAAAGGGGATAGCACAACCCTGTCAACGGGACGTAAACGTTGACTACGAAAAAAGCCTAGGAAATTGTTATGTGATTGTATTGATGTATGTATTATGATGGCTCACAATATAAAGATATTGGTTTTTATATATATGAAGTATTTGATGATGAATATTGATGAGTTACAAGTTATGAAATTGTTGTAAAAATTATTTATTTGAAAGGTTTGTTCTCACACTCCAATGTTAGTGAATTTCACTTATTGAGTTATCTCACCCTCCTTTTTTTTTCCCATTACAGATACATTAGAGGGATTTTTGGAGTAGAGATTCTTGGGAGACAGCAGTTACGAACTATTTTGTGGAATTGAGGATTTTATTGTTATTTTTATGGCATTAAACATTGTATTGGAGAATTCTTTTAAGGATGTTTGTATTTGGTGAATTAAAGCTCTGACTTTTGTGATGAGAGTCAAGGTTGCTAGTTTCTTTTATTTAACATATTTTATAAATTATTCAAATTAAATAAACATTTATTGCCTATGATTTTGGGGCGTTACATAAACTGCGTACATGTTTACTCAATCAGGAATTTCATTATGTTACATACATGTTTACTCAATCAAGAATTTCATTATGTTACATACAAGTTTACACACAATCATAAACTGAACTGAAACGATTTCTGTTTATCTAATGGGTGGATTTAAACTTGTATGTATAATAAACACCACCTTGCCTTAGTTTTTTCTTGTAATGCCATATCTGCTCTCCCATTTGATACAATTGCCTTGGGGAATAATCCCATAGATGGCAATGACAGTGTATTAAGTGTGCGTTTAGGTTAAGATTATAAATTAAAATTATTTTACTATTCAGCTTATTTTTGCTACTATTTAGGGGCCCACTGTACTATTTCAACTAATTTTTACCTTTATTTATAGTAATTTTAGCAATAATTTTTCAATTTCAGCAAAATAAGCAATATCTAAACACAACCTAAAAAAGAAGATTTTCAATAAGAATAATTTCTCCTTCCTCCTCCAAGGTAGTGAGGAGTTAGTTCTCTCCATTCATCCTCCTAGTAGCCAAATTCCATGAGATTTTGAAGTAGATGAAACCCAAGGTAAAAATATCAGTTTTCTCTTAATTTATTCTATGAAATCTTTTGGGTTTTGTTGTTTTATGATGTTTATGGTTAATGCTTGATGGGTTTTGCCAATATTCCGAAATTCCAATTCATTTAGGGGTTTTTGATTTGATAGAATAATTTGGTTGTCTAATTTTATTTTTCTAATGGTTATTTGAGAGTTAGTTTCCTAGAGCAATCAAATGGGTTTTGTTGTTTCTTTTGTTGAAATAAGTTTGTTTTAAAAAGTGTGTTCCTTTGCATTTGAGATGGTTTTAACATATATGAATGTAAACATTATGCTTGTTGCATGCCATGTGTTTGGTATATTGCCTTTATGAGTTATGGGATTGGATTGTTTGATTTGTATTTGTTATAATTGTTATACAAGATTGTGGGTTTCACTCATAGTGGTTAATATGTTTTAACCACCCTTTGTGAATTTTAAAGAATACTACGTAGTGCTGTCAGCAGAAAATTTATGCTCTAGCGGCAGTTAATAATCTATGATAAAACTCTGGGATCACATAAGCTTATACCATATACAACTTCACCCATATACATCATCTCGTTCATTGCCTTATGATAGTTATTGTTTTCATTGCTGTGGAACTAACATATGTACTTCCAACTTATTGTTGAGGACCATGAGAGGTGATGGAAGATCAGGTGCTGAGCTAAAGTTTGATGCTATACATCTCCTAGTAGCAGTTTAGAGATGATTTTCAGTGCACAATTGAAGTGCTCATATAGCCTATTTTTCAAGAAGTTGCAGCAACCCCTTTAAAATTAAAGCTTTCCTTTAACCCACTCTCTGCTTCAAACAAGGGAAGTACTGGAACTAGTCTTTTATGTCTTGGATGTTTGTCTATGCGTCTTATTATAAAGCCCATGGCATGCTTACATCTCTGAGTATTCTCAAATAGATAACTTAAGTCATTTTACGGCAGAACTGCATGATCCATTATACATGCGTTGCATGCCCATTATGATTACTTCAAACAATGTTACTGAATAAAAAATGGCAAGTCTCTTCTTGTTTGACTGGAAAAGTAATTTCTCCCACTGCAAATCTCTGAGACTTGCTGGTAGTTAACCTCATATGATCCCCAACATCCGGTTTTTTTTTTTATTTTTTTATTTTTTATTTTTTTTGATAAGATTTATGAACTTTGGATGGTGTAAACTTGAAAATTAATGTATTATTAAAACTTTTATTTTTAAGTATTTTGTTAATTTTTATCTTATTTGTACTGAGAAAGACAGACACAATATGATCAAAATTATTTTATTATTTTTTGCATATGAAAAAATAAGATTAACTCATAACCTGATTAAATCAACCTATAACATAATTGACTATACCCTTATGCATTTAGGACCATTCGTCTTTTATCCGTACCCAATTTGACCCAAACCCAAACCCAAACGAGTCATATGGCCTTGATACTGCTAGCATCCAAACAAACTCGAACCAAGGAGTAATTTTGAAGTTGAATGAGTCAAAATTTTTCACTATATCATAAATGAGCCTACTTTTTATCAAAACCATTATTTTCATTATTTTTGAATAAAATCATGTAACATTTGGATTAATTTATTCCATTAGTCTAGTTATTTAATATTATCATCCCTTTATTGATTTCTTTGTATCTTTCCATTGTTGTAAATTGCGTTTTGAATAAGTTTGCAGTAACCATATAATTCTTTCTATTCCTATCTAGGAGCTGCTTAGATTACATACATGTTTACCCTGTGTAGTGAACTAAAACGGTGAAATTAGAACATTAACATGTGGATGATGAATGCGCCTATTCTGACTGCAATGTTTAGCGTCTCGGATGTAATATCATGATACTTTCCTGTCATTGAAAGCCTGGAGTTGGAATTTAGGAAGGGGCTTATGATTGCAATCCTTTCTCATTTCTTAATCATAAGGCCTTTCCTCGATTCTAACTTTAGGCTTTCATTGAGAGGAATGCATCTTGATATTAGATCCCAGACGTTGAACTTTGCAATTAGAACAGGCGCATACCTAAAAGATCATCATCCATGTGTTATTGTTCTAATTCCCCCTTTTTAGTTCACCGGGCAAGCATGTATGCAAGTAGCTCCTAGCTAGTCATAGAAACAATTCTATGGTTTGAGACAACAAACTTTATTCAAAATGCAATTTGCAACAATGAAACGCTACAAAGAATCATTAAGGGATGATAATACTGAAGAACTAGGCTAATGGAGTAGACTTATCCAAATGTTACATGTTTTTATTAATAAAATAATGGAAATGATGATTTTTGATAGAAAGTAGGTTCACTTATAATGCAGTGAAATCAATTTTACTCATTCAACTTCCATATCATGTCATTTGAAAAATTAAGCCAAATATTGCTCAGTGATAAACGAGCACTTACAATAAATCCAATCCAAGCATGATATAAATGCTCTTTAATTTGTAACCACTACACTACAAGGAGTTCAAGAGCACAACATAAAGTTGCATAGCATCAACTTGGTTCCAAAGTGTCAAAATCAACTGAACTAGGCCTGATTCACCATGTTCAACAATGAAAACGCTAATATTTTCTAGTAAATTTCCACAGATAAACTCATCCGAGTTGAGGATAACATCACATTCAACTTTCATGTTTAAAATAAAATGAACTCTTTTACCAAATCCAAATATATGGGTTAAGGAGTTCATAAATGCAGTCTTTCATAAAGGTAAGAGCATTCACACCCCAAATGCCAAATGCCAAATGTAAGTATTTTTTAGCATTTAAGCCCAAAATCTCCACTCCGTCAAAAATTGTAAAAGCCAAGTATTGCAACAAAATTTGCAATACTGTTACAGTGCAATTTTACATGTAGAATTGCATTGTAGCTGAATGGTAAACTCTCATATTTTTATTTAATCCTCTCTCTCCTACATTTTATTAAATGCATTGTAGCTAATGTGTTGTACCATAGATGATGGTGATTTTAAAATATATTATTTTATTGTGTAAAAATATTATTTTAATGTGTTGTGTTGTAAAATAAAAATTGGGATGTTGGAGTATTGTAAAATGGTATTGTATAATTGATAAAGTAATTTTTTGGAATAGTAAAATAAAATTAGATGACATTTTGGAGTATGAATGCTCTAACTGCCCAAGAAAAAATGAGCTAGGTGTAATTGGCCCTTATCGTTGCTTAAGTCACCCCTCTAATGACATGGGCTAAACCCATATAGAAGATACCAGCCCAATGGAGTGAGTTTAGGCATAGTCGTTTGCTAAGATCATGTTCAAATGTCAAAACTTAACCTTTTTTATTTTTTATTTATTTATTTTTTTTTTTTTTTGGCGTCCTTCTTGATTAATTAAGACTTAGAAAAATAAAATAAAATAAAATAAAATAAAATAAAATAACCCTATTAAGGGTTCTTTTAATTGTACGTCGCATAAGTGATAGAACGATGGTATATTCCTATAGTTATGATTCGATCCCATTTTTCCCCTCTAGCACAATCTACTAATCCAAAAAAATAAAAATAATAAAAATAAAATAAAAATAAAAATGTACGTTGCCAAATAGCACGAAGAAACTTGGCCTTATATGCAGAGAAGGAACCATCCATGCTTAGACTAGGGAGCATTGGCCCCCTAGCCTTTTGAAATTTCTTTATTAATATACGATAAGAGATGTTATATGAAGTTTTTTAAATTTTCATATTTGAGCCCATCTAAATTTGGAAATTAGTCTTCCAGAAACCAAAAGGTTAAAGTGCTCGCTTAGTTCATATATGATGGCCCCCTTCCAAAACAAAAATATAAATAATTTTTTACTATCAAAACAAAAACAAATCCTATAATGTCCACTAAAAGAATGCAAGCGATGTATGTATTTTAACTATGTGTTTCATGTGACATTTTGGTGGTTGGCTTATTAAGAATCCAAGATTAAAAGTTTGGAACTTTGGAATTAGTGTGCTTCTGTGTTGTCTAGCTCTATTTTAAGGATTTATTTGGGTGTTCTTTTGGCCATTAGTAAGAGGACTTCATAATTGAGCATCGTTGTTGATTAGATATTTTGTATAATAAACTAAATGATCAATTTAGTGAAAATATAATGAAGTTTCTTATTCTTAACTAACTTTGAATCCTCAAAAAATATGTGAAGTTTTTTATAATTGATGATATGTGTTTGTTAGTAAATAAGCTTTATCCGTAACAATTCACAAATCTTGAAAAACTATTGTTGAAATTGGAACTTCACCATTAGAAGATACCAATCCAACAATCCAAAGTTGGAGTGGGTTTAGGCATAGACAATTCCTTAGATCGTGCTGGACCAACCCTCTACGTACATGTATGTTAGGTTGTCGGGGGAAGGGGGGAGGGTTGATTTGAATAGGACCGGGTTCAATAAGGATTACAATCTACTAGTCCTCAATATCCTTGACTAATGTTATGTGAGACAATATTTTCTACAGTAGGAGAAATACAAATCTCCTATCCCATTTTTTATGTTTCATTTTATACTCTAACAATCATAATTTTTCATGTATTTATTTGACTTTTCTTATAAAATATTAAAGTTTAAAATGAAAAAAATTAACCACATAGCATATCATGATTGGTGGAGTATAAATTAGAATGTATAAAGTGGGACAGAAAATTTGTATTCGTTTACATAATAACATCTTTTAAGGTGTCTCACATATATGATATATGGTTCAATCCTCATCTCTCCTCTAACAGTCTACCTATTAAATTTTATATATATATTACTAAATATCACGAAGAATGTTGGCCACTTGGCCTTATATCAGCTCAAGTTTCTTTTGAGAGTCAATAATTATTTTGATTCTCAATACTTGGTAAAATAAAAATAATTTTGGAGCTCAATCTACCAAACAATAATAATATATAAAACGAATATAACTTGGTACAACTCGATGCAATCTTGGTGAAGTTAAAGAACTTGGATATATATGTTCTTGAAGGCCAAGGTCAAACTAGGTATGTCACTATATTTTTGGTGGCAAAGATTGGATTGCAATGGTATCCACTATCCAGGTGGAGTACTCACATTTGCAAATTGGTGACATTACGTGGGTTGCACGTCTTAGGTTAGCACCAGCCTCGGCAAAGTGACCTTGACCTGCTTGTTTGATTGGTTCTTTTATGGTCTGTCTATAACAGAATCCAATGTTCCAGAATTAACAAAATCAAAGTTACCTAAAAATGATTGAATACTCCGGAAATATCGTAAATGCGTACTTCCTCATTTCACATGAATTATGGATCTCACTATAAATTTAATTATTGGGACCAACATTTATGTGATAGGAGATAATACGCATTTATGGTACTCTAGGAGTACTCAATAATTACCCAACCTTAACTTGTTTGGTTTTGTTGCAAACTACACGATCTTATTGGCTAAAGAGCAGTGTTTATTACATATTATTTGTTGCACGCATCTTTACCTAAGCAAAAATTGTACTAAAAATATGACTTGAAGTCATGATTTTCAAGTAAAAATTATAATTTTAAGTTACATTTTCAGGTTAATAAGCATGTGTAAATATGTGTGCAGTGTGTAACAAGTATTTCAAAAAATCATCTGCCCATTTGCATTTGCTCAACCTCAGTCTGAGTTGGTTCTTTAATTGGCTTGGCTATCATTGTCCACATACTAGTAGTTATTGCTTTTGAGGGTAAATGTGTAGGCCTTCTTGCTTTTCCCAAGTGGGAAGGCCTGTTGGTGTTTACTGCTGCTTTGGTTATAATTAGACCCCACATTAATATTATTACATACATGGTATATTTATATGACAGAGTATGAAAGAAGGGAAATTTTTGGAGGATGCTCTCAATTGCTCACCTTTTCAAAGTGATAACATCATAACACTGTCCAATTTCCAAGCCATGCTTCTCTGTTGGGCACCTAAACATAAACAACCACACCATTCAATCAATGTTAAAATTTTTGAAAGGTTTTTCTTATTTAGATTGGACTAGAAAATCAATGTATAAACGCAATGATGAAATGTTCTACTGTTAATAAGGAGGCGCCTTAAGTTACACACAAACACATACACACACATTGAGATTAAAAAAATAATAATAAAAAAATAAAAAAGCTATGAGGTGCATTGTTGGTCATTCTGCCAAACCAAGTAAAATGGACTTTGGTGTAATCATCTCCACTTAGGGAAGAGTGCCACACTTTTTGAGCACTCTGCCTAAGTAGTCAACACTTTTAACACTATGGTAATTAGTGATCACTAATCACATTATTTTCTCATGTGCCACACCCTGAGAAGTGTGAATTATATCTATAAAAAGCTAACTTTGCACATAGGCCTAGCACATAAATTAATTTTCTAATGCTGTCTTTATCTCTAAACCCCCTAAAAGTCGAGAATCTGAAAAATGTAGCAGGCTTCAATGCAAATTTTTTTTTAAAAAAAATGTAGAAGACACCAAAACTAGGGAATTTGTCATTATGCAATCTCACTTGCCAATTATGCAAGGTGGATTGAAAAAAATAATCAATATATATCAACATCCTTGGTTCACTAGAAGTTAGTTTGGTTTGTTAAAGGAAGTAACTCAAACTGCACAGTATTCAAACCTGATGAAGAAGAAGAGAAAAGTAACGGCTAGTTTATCAACAGTCTTTTGTCTAAAGGCCAAAACAGTGTCGTTCTACTTAAGTGAAGTAAGTTTAATAAAGTGGTGAAACGGTGGCGTTTAAAAGTAACGTGTTAATGAAGTAGTGAAACAGTGACGTTTCACATTAAGTCAGAACTATGTCGTTTTGACTCTGCTTCTTCTCTACTCAGACTCTTCTCCAACAGTGCTCTGATACCATGTAAGTTTTGGAGCTTAAAGGCGGTTAACAATGGTGAAAGCTTAAAGCAGGAAATGAAAAAAGAGAGAAAGAGACAGAGAGTAATATTTCTGTATTAAAGAATGAAATGATTGATACAAGCTCAAAGAGATACATTACAAAACACTCTGTATATATACACACTGGAATAGCTTAATCTAGAACCTTCTAGAAGGTTCTATTCTAACAGACTTATAACTACCTTATAACCAACTATCTATAATTCCCAAACTAATAGTTGAGAGCTTGAAGAAATATGCTCAAGATCTTCTCCTTAGGCATAATATGCACACTTCCAAGCCTGCTCGTTCTCCCTGTGCACCCAATCTTAGACTTGTTCCCACTGACGGCTCTGCCCTTCCCAATCCTCATGAGTACAGAAGTATGGTTGGCTCCCTCCATTATCTCTCTTTCACATGCCCTGATCTGAGCATCTCAATTCACCAACTGTGCCAGTTTATGGCCAATCCTACTGATACTCATTTGATTGCAACCAAGAGGGTTCTCAAATACCTCAATGGTACACTTCATTTTGGGATTTTTCTTCAACATGGTCCTTTTTCCCTTTCAGCCTTTTCTGACTCGGATTGGGCTGGTGATCCCTTTGACAGGCGCTTCACTACTAGCTATTTAGTGTACCTTGGCTACAATCCTATCACCTAGAGTGCCAAGAAGTAGGACACCGTGTCATGCTCTTCCACAGAAGCTGAGCATTGAGCCTTGGCCCCCACAACAGCTGAGTTATCTTGGCTTCGCCATGTCCTAAGAGATCTTGGTATAAATTGTGGTGTGATAATGTCAACGCCCTTGCTATTGCATCTAATCTTGTCTTCCATGCTCGCACCAAGCATGTGGAGGTCGATTACCACTTTGTTAGGGAACGTGTTTTGCGAAGGGATTTGCAGGTCAAATATGTTGCTACTAGGGATCAATTAGCAAACATATTTACCAAGAGCCTCTCTACTGCTTGTTTTTGCTTCCTTAGATACAAAATCATGGTGTCTATTGACCCCATGGTTTTGAGGGGGGATGTTAAAGGAAGTAACTCAGACTGCACAATATTCAAACCTGATGAAGAAGAAGAGAAGAGTAATGGCTAGTTTATCAACGGTCTTTTGTCTAAAGGCCAAAATAGTGTCGTTCTACTTAAGTGAAGTAAGTTTAATAAAGTGATGAAACAATGGCGTTTAAATGTAACGTGTTTAATGAAGTAGTGAAACGGTGACGTTTCACATTAAGTCAGAACTGTGTCGTTTTGACTCTGGGCTTTTTCTCTACTCAGACTCTTCTCTAGCAGTGCTTTGTTTCTTGCTCAGTTATGGTGTGGCTTCAAGAACTGCTCCTCAAGCTCTCAACTGTCAGTCCGGGAATTACGAATAGTTGGTTATAGGGTAGTTATAAGTTTGTTAGAATAGAACCTTCTAGAAGGTTCTAGATTAAGCTATTCCAGTGTGTATATATATATAGAATGGTTTGTAATGTATCTCTCTGAGCTTGTATCAATCATTTCATTCTTTAAAACAGAAATATTTCTCTCTCTCTCTCTCTCTTTTCATTTCCTGCTTTAAGCTTTCACCATTGTTAACCACCTTCAAGCTCCAAAACTTACATGGTTCAACTTCATGTTTTTGGGCATTTTTGAAAACTTGCTTTTATAGCTGCGTTTTGCAATCTCAACTTAGAGGGTGCAATGTGTTAACACATAAAATCACGATAATGAGCCGTTAAGTGTGATTTTGTAAGACTTACCAAATAACAAATATATACGTTTATGAAATGCTATTGGGTTTTGAGCTCAAGAAATGAAACCTAAATGTGCTAAGTGGGTTGGAGAAAATATATATGTGGTTGGATCACTAATTTCCTGCCCTCCAAATGTGCTAAGTGGGTTGAAGAAAATATATACGTGCTTGGATCACTAACCTGCCTTCCAAATGTGCTATGAATTACAACTATTTAGAAACTATCAATGTGCTTGGATCACCTCCTCGATAAACTAATATTCCTTCCTTAATTGTTGACTTCAATTCAAACATATTGCTAGTAAAATAAACTAGCTGTTATCACCACTACCGGGGAGAGAGAGAGAGAAGTAAGTTTTTTGCTACACCAATTCCTCCTATACAACATTATTATTATTATTATTATTATTAGACAAAAATCTCCCAAAATTAGTTTGAAATATTTTCTTCCAGTTTATTATGCGACAATTTAAATAATCATTCACTAATTCATGTTCATTTTAATTATATAACTCATTAATCTATCTAAATATTTTACATGACAATTAAAGAGACTATGTAATTAAAAGTACACACAGTTGAACATGTGAATTGTTCACACTGTGGGTTATAGAAAAGAAAAAGTTTCGCTAAACTGATTTAAAGAAAAATTATATCTCTTGTAATAGGTTAAAAACTACATGCTCATAAACTTTGACCAGCAGCATAACATTGGCCACTGCTTAGGCTTATCATCATATGTGATTCACATAAATGTTGAATAAAAGGATTTAGAATGATATTTTTCATGCCATGTTGGGTCTGATATGGACTAACCAAGTCCCCATTTTTGTTCTTTGCTCAATAAACATGCAAACACAATAGCTTAGAACATTGTCTCACATAGTTCCTATGTTTGAAGTTTGAACAAAAAAAGGTCATGTGCATACAAACGTATATGCCCAAATCTCACTGTCCATTTTTCACTTTGAACAATTCTTCTGTGACCCTCATACCCGAACAAAAAAAGGTCATGATCAGCATACAAACGTATATGCCCAAATCTCACTGTCCATTTTTCACTTTGAACAATTCTTCTGCGACCCTCATACGCGGCTTTTAGACTTTAGTGCTATGTACATCAGCCATTTATAGAAGATCAACATCTCTCAATTATACAATCAGATCCTACCAAAATGTTTTACTGACGTGGACCAATCATAGACCCCCTGTCTATTTTCATCATCGTCCTCTCCATGTGCTGCCAATACCATATGGGCTTATTGGCCAGAGAAACTTCCTGCCCCAGTTATATTGTAAATTTGTAACAGGACAAAAGGCTCATAGATTTTTGTAAACTATGTGATTAGAACTTTCCCCTTATATTTAATTAATGTTTAGCTAGTGATCTGAGGCTATTTGTATTTGTTAAATCAGTAATGAAATGGACAGTGTTCTCGGTTTACTCTCTCTGCATTTGACTATAGGGTTTTGGCATTCACATTATCCCTAATTGTTTAATTTATAATATTGATTTGGTGAGGATTTAGAACTATATTAGATTGGAAGGAACCAAACGCAAAGAAAATCTGGCTGTGAACTGTAAAGCACTTCGATTTTCAAATTGATTAAAAAAAAATTCAACTACCAAAGACAATGCAATTCATATATACTGAGTCTTGATTCACATTTGACCATCTCAGAGAGAATGATTTTGTCTTGATCATGCATATGGTTTTCTTGTCAGTAACCTTAGTTCCATCAAATGGTTGTTTTTAACGTGTTTCTTGCCCTTTGACAGCCATTATATACGGAAAATTTTATATTATATGCATTTTCTGACCTTAAAAGATTATTTTATATATTAGAGAAGACATTAAATTTGATAAGAAATAATAAACAAATTGATAATGAATAACTTGATATTTACCATCAATCTCTTTTCTTCAACTATTTGCGTATAGGAGATGAATTCCTAATTTATTCATAAAAAATGAAGAGATGAATTCCTAGTAATTAATAAAATAGCAGAAATGGGCTGTAGCACATTCAAATTCTAGTTTTGATTTTATCTAAATTAAATACCATTTACTTCAAAGCCACTTTTGAAGAGAATCGTATTTTAAGCAAATGATATAGCCAACAAACTTAATAATTTATTATGTAATTTGCACACGCCGTACGAAATAAATGGTTTACACAACTATGTGATGTTTGAGGGACTCCGAAGGTGTAATTGAAGCCTAACAAAATCTACATGCTACCTCTCCCTGGTTCATAGCCCCTTCCCTCTCAGAGTTGAAGTCAACCTTTAAGTCTCTTTCCTGTTGGAGTTTTTTATTTGCAACTAGAGATGTTAAATTTTCTTTCTCGCAATTTAGCCTATTGGGTTGCTTTTTATAATTGGAAGGGACTCATTTTCATCCCATCTCTTTCTTCTTGGGTTTTGTTTCTTTAGAAGAATGAAATGGGTTGGGACCATATCTTGTTTCCTATTTTTATTATTATTCTTATTCATTAAAAAAAAAAAAAAATGTTTGCACAACTTTGTCATATATGTGATTTTTTTTGTGTGGTAAATTATAATTTACCTCTATGTGGTTGGAAATTATCACAATATAGTCCACAAATCTTCAACTATTACATTCAATCCCTTGAACTTTGGCCTAAATTAAAATTGTTAGAGAGTTTCATTGAAAGTAACCTTAGCATTTTTAATCTAATCCTTAGGATTAGGAAATCAAAATGTAACTATTGAAAAAATTTGTAGAATTAAGGCTTGTTTGGATATCGCTTATTGCTGAAAACTGAAAACACTATAGCAAAATAATTTTTAAATGTGTGAATAGTGCCGTGGAGCCCAATTTAAAAAAAAAAAAAAAAGTTGCTGAATATGGTACTTGTGGGTCTCATGAATAATGCACAAGACCCACAGGAAAAAATGCTTCTACTAAGAAATGTGCAAAAGGCACTTCCCAAACGGAGACTTAATTGTGATTGGGTCAAAAGTTAATGGGTCATTTTTTTTTGTCCAAAAAAATGCAAAATATGTAAATTTAGGTGCAAACCTGAGCATTCACATCAGCTCTTGTATAGTCTTGTATAATAGAAAAAGTGAGGAATTTTACACATATAACCCACAAAACTTCCCACATCAGTCCATTTAAAAATGTGTAAAGTCTTCCAAATTTATCCACGAGCTACAGTACCTGGTAAATTTACACGGGCACTGTAGCATGTGTATATAATTTTTTAACAATTTTTTCTCTCTCCTCTCTATACCTGACTCTCAACTCCTCTCTCTCTCAAGTGCACAACTCTCTCTTTCTCTCATCTCATCCATCTTTCTTCCTCTCATCAATCTTTCTTCCTCTAGCTTCCGCCAATCGCCACCGCCACCGATCGCCATCGTCGCCGATCGCTCTTTATTCCTTTGATTCTCGTTGTTTTTAGGTTGAATGGGCTTGATCAGTGGGTTTCGGGTTGAATCTCTCTCACCATCGCCATCGCCACCGCTTGCCTTTGGAGGCGTCGATCTTGTTTCTCGTTCTCGCCATCGCCACCAGAGGCGTCAATCTTGTTGCTCAAGGCGAGGCGTCAATCTTGATAAGAGGGTTTTGTGGATTGTGTGGATTCCGGTGGGTTGTGTGGATTGTGTGGGTTTCTTCCAATGGGTTTTGTGGGTTGTGTGGATTGTGTGGGTTTTGTGGTTCTGGTTTTCTCTCGGTGGGTTGTGTGGATTCCAGTGTGATATCGGTGTGGATTGTGGGTGTGGGTTGGTGGCTGTGTGCCAAATAAATTAATATTTTATTTGAATAAATGTGTATAATAGACAAACTGATGTGAGTGTCTTGTAAAAATAAGAGTGTAAAATAGAAAAAGTAAGTTTTAGACGTGTAAAATGGAAAAATTTATGCACGAGTTGATGTGAATACTCTAAGAGTTTCATTTTAATCCAAATTTTGATAGATCAAATGCAATGATTGAAACTTACTAATTCATTTGTTGCTTGTAATTTTCTCACATTAGAAGACAAGGGAATAGTGTTGCTCACAACCTTATTAGACATGCTACTATACTAAATATGTTAGTGGTTATTTGGTGTGGATGGAGAATGTTCCTCCACACATTAATGTCGTAATTCTAGTCGATTTGGTTGTTCTTGCATAATAAAAGTTACAGCTTTTTAAAAAAATGTAAAATAATTGAGAATTTCTAAACTAATATCTTCTTATGATTTCCATGCCACCAAATGGACCAGGTGATTCTTTATTATTTGTATTCATGCATCTACTCCTTAAGCTTACCCTACAAGCTTTGCTTAAAGCCTGAAACAAAGTTTTTCATTTTAGTAGCAACCCAAAAAAAAACACACACACACAGAAAGTTGTCTTTTTATGCCAATTGGTTCATAAACATGCCCTACCACGGTCATGGCACGTAAGCACTAAAACGAATCATTAAAGAACTTTTGGGCATGGAAATTTGTTTTCAGGATATGTAGTGAATCATTCACACCACTTTTTTAAAAAACTTTAGGCTAAAAAAATTATTTTCCTTGACCTTTTTCCATAAATTAAAAGCTACCTACAATAATAATAAAAGACTAAAGACTAAAGACTAAAGACTTAGAAATGTGGCTTGGAATGAGGGTATCTATCTCTCACAAACCTTTTCTCACTTTCCATTTCACTTAAAGAAAAGAGACAACCTTTTCTCCTGGCCTTTGGTCCCTCCTTCCCAACCACTTGCTTTGTTGAAGTCATTTTCGAACTTTCCGCGTTTCTTCACTGATTGTAATTGATGTTTGAATCATTCAGAGGAATAAAATTAAAAACCTGTTTGGTACCCAATATTTTCCAAGTTCATTTGAAAAAGTATTTCCTCAAATAAATGAAAGTTTTGAAGTATGAGTTTGGCTTGCATTCAATACTCTAATTCGTGTTATTCAACATGAAAGACCTATTAAAAGTTGCCTGTGTCAATTTCATATCTCAAAATATATAGGAATTTGGCTTGCATTGAATACTTCAATACACAACATTATGCGTGTAACACTTGTAAAATATTATGTGTCACTTAGTGTCCGTTTGGATCACGTCTACACGTTTGCATTTATGCGTTTTTCCCTTTTCTTTTTTTTTTTGACTAGCGCCTCTTGCACTGTTCATGGAACATAAATAGCGTATTAAGGCAAAGCTACAGTATTTTCAGCAGTGAACAGTAACCCAAAAATTATTTTTTTATTATTTTTAGTCATAAGTTTTAGTTTTGAGCAAAATAAGCGGTATCCAAACACACACTTAATGTCCTGTTTGATTTACAGAACGAGAAGTATTTACCTTGTTTAATCTCCCTAGTAAATGAGAGGGAAAAAAATTTCCTGCACTTTATTATAAAATGTTGTACATGTATTTCTTTTTTGGTTTAAACTTAAGCCAATAGAAGAAAAGTATGGCTTAGGATTTTTTTTTCCCCAGCAGGTTGTGGCTAATATGGTCTTCTTGGACTTATGATTTTTATAATTTGTGATAATAATGTTTTTGGGTCCGTGTGATTATGAACTATGTAAGCGGTTGGCATGTCAATTACTAATAACTTGTTCTTTGTGTTAAACGCACTAAACAGAAGATTATGCGAGATTACATGAAATTCTACAACGACTGTCGTCACATGACTCACATCAACGTACGCATAAAATTATGGAAAAAAGAAAGTTTGTGCAAGTTAAAATACTATCATAGCATATTTGCATAAGCTAAGTTACGAAGACTCAATACTGAAAGGTATGCAAGAATATTGCGAAACATCACATTAGGGGTCGTCATAATCAAACAAGCCCGTTTACTAATTTGTTTCTATGCATTGACTCTATTCTAGTTTTAAATGAAATTAATAAAATTTGTTTTTTGATATTCACTAGATAATTTATTATTGTAAACCTTTTTACATATATATATATATATATATATTATATACATACTTTTACTTGTTCTTTGTGTTAAACTTTTTCTTTTTATATCATGAGCGACATATATATTATATAACGCAGAGAACAGTTTTATTGTAGGCACGGATGGAGTCAGAACTTTGAGTTAGGAGGACAGCTTTACTATTGGCTGTGTGTGGCAGTTTTAACCTCTGACCCAACTATTACTTAGCTGCTGAGATTTTTATTTTTATTTTTTTGGTATGGGTAAGAACAAAATTTTTTTTGTTTAGAATTTTTTAAAGGGCAGGGTTATTTATTTTAGATAAAATTAGTTAATGGAGCTTAATTTTTTTAGTTTTACTATTGGTAATTTTTATTGTTAAGCTATTTTTTTGGACTTGTATATTTTGTTTTAAATTTTAGATCTATAAATTTTTTTATGGTCACTAAAATGAGGAAAATTCTAGAGTTACAAAATCTTTTATAAATTACTGATATGATAAGTAGTTATTGGTAAGTAAAAAAATGATGTGAGTAGTGTGCCTATATGTGAACTAATAAGAATTTGCGACCAAAACAGTTTGTAAAAATGTTGTAAAAAATGTTGTGAGTATAATATTACTCTTAAAAGATTCAATGATATTGTTTAAGGAAAACAAAATGTAATTTTATAGAATAAAATTGCTAAAATTAATACACATACATATAATAATTTTAAAAAAAAAAAAATTGGGGGGGGGGGGGGGGGGGAAGATTTTTCCCCCCCTAGTCCAATGATGGCTTTCCATGATTGCAAGGGATAAATTTTGGCTACAATTTTGGTCGTAGTTAGTTACTATAATTTCTACTAAAAAAATTAATATGACTACATATTTTGAAAATATATTTGTTAGACTGCATGTTCTTCATATTTTTAGTACATATGTTAAATTTTTTGCCAACTAGATGTTATTTACTATTCGATTCATAAACTTATTATTTATGCATAATTTTTTAGACTACAAAAACTTGAAATTTAAACATTTGATTGATGATATAGCTATTGATTTTTTATCTTATGAAAATTTTGAAAACATAGAAAATATAAGAAAAAAATGTAATCCAATGGTAGATTTTACAAAATTCACTTTCAATAAAAAGATATTGATTGGATTTATAGCTATTGGCTAAAAGCAAATTTGCAGCTAAATTTTGTCGTATCATAAGTCACCTAAAAAATTTTCTTGCTTTTCATCAAACAATAAAAAAGGCCACCCCAAAAAGAGAAAATACACCATGTTTTCGATGTATATTTCTTTACACTCACAGCTAGTAGATCCTACCAGTTGTAACTGGAAGAAAGCATACACCCGAAACAGGATAACTTTCCTCTCCCAAAAATTGGTTTAAAGAAAAAAAAGAAAATAAGACTGTAGCAACATACCAAATGATCTTTCAAAAGAATTCCGACCTAGAAACATTAGTTAGTTTATCTGCACAACTATAGGTTTTTCATACATAATTGAACACATATTTGTCAATTATTGCAAGGTCAATTTAATATCGTCTGAGGTCTAACACGATAATTAAATAAGGTTATATGTTTTTGGCTTCTTGAGATACAAAATTATTAATTAAGTTTTTATATTTAGGTTTTGCTAGCATTTCCTTTTTAATTGATAATATAACTATTTTAATTGATCTAAAGTAGGATTTTATCCATTTGCTTATGAAAAAAAATCTAAAAAAGAAAAACTATAACAATTATTGCAAGTAAAATTTTGTTAGTGGTTATACATTTGGAAAAATAATCTAGTATTTTTTATATGATCAAGACTTCTGGTGTTACATATTTGAATATCATTAATTACTTTCATGATTAACTTTCTCATCTCTTGAATTATTTCATTATTTTCTACGTCTGTTTGATTTATTTTTTTTTTTTCATTTATGAGATTTTAAACTATATTTTCTTTATATTACTAATAACAAATTTATTAAGATATTTAATATTCAATTAGAAAAACTAATATCTAGAGTGATATTTTCTAATAGAAATTAAAAAAAAATTTAAGAAAATGTTTATAAATAAAAATATGAAAGCATGTTCTTATTTGGGAGTACCTGGGCCCCCCAAATCATTACACATAAGTGGCTGGCAATCCAATGAAAAAATAAATAAATAAAAGAGGAATACAAAGGAAAGGAGGACCATCCTTTTCATATCTAAAGAACGAAGTAAAGTTGTGGGGGTATTGTTACTATTGTATTGTCATTTTTTTTTGGAGAGATTTTGGGGGGGGGGGGGGGGGGGGGGAGGGAGGGAGAGAGAGAGAGAGAGAGAGAGAGAGAGGGTTTGAATAGGTATTTTGAAGAGGTGTAAATTGAGATTTACATTATGTCCACTTTTAAAAATTCTTACTTTGAAATGTCAACACTCTTTCAATCTAATGGCGCCTCTACTTTTGTTATAACTTAATATACATTTGTGCAGGGCGAAGATGAGGCCCAATGGGCTTCACCTCACCTCGACTCACAACCTATTTGTATGGTGGGACATTGATTCCTACTTTGGGTCGTTCGCAGCTAGAAGACTTAACGAGATCACGTTTTCTTCCTTTTTGTACACCACCTTATTATCTCTTTATATCACTCTGCTGTCACTCTCTTCTCTATTACTATTTTCTCTCCACCCTCTCTAACCTTTGCTCCTTCTTCCAATTTCCTATTTATAGGAGATTACTAGTGGGGTGATCATGATTATCCCCAATGTTAATGGATTGAGAGGTCTAATCTCAAAAGAGATTAGTGGGAGTTTAAGTAGGAGTAGCTTTGGAAATGATCCCCACTATAACGAACGTGTACGGCAGCGTTATTCCCTAGGCATCATCAGGTAATCACCTGGTTGCTTGTCCGGTCCAATGTAGCAATGCTCGGCAAGTCTAGCCAAGCAATCACCTCGGCAGTCCTATTTATGTTCGGTGAAAGATTTGGGTCCTCGAATGGCGTTTGGTCCGGACCCGTTGCTAGGCGAACTTGGGTTTGAAAGGGGGGAGGGGTCTGTTGTAAGTCCCTTGGGCTCCTTTGTCGGCCCAAGGCCCGCAACACATGAGCCCGTACAACGTTCAATATAGTGTCTTTTTTTTTTCTTTTTCTTTTTTAAGGATTTTTGAAAATGTGCTATTTGAAAAAAAAAAAAAAAAAATTGTACCCAAAAAAATCGTGTCCCCACCGGTAATTATTATATTAGATGTTTTTTTTTGGGGGGGGGGGGGGGGGGGAAGAGAACTTATTATATATGAGATTTGATTCCCAAAGCTTCACACATAAGGGGAAAAATCATTCAAAATAAATGATAATAAGATAAAAAGTACGCAACTTTGACAATTATGCAATTCATAAGGTCTAAAATTCAACTATCTCAGTAACTTAATAATAATAATAATAATAATAATAATAATAATAATGCCCTCTTAAAAATTATTTTTTAACAAGTAGTGGATATTACATTCATTCAGATACTCTCTCATTCACAAAAAATGGAAATAAAGTTTTTTTGGTAAGCTATGGAAATAAAGTTTACATATATATATATATATATATATAATTTTTGGTAGAGAAATAAACTTTCAACTGTCTGTACTAGCTAGGAAGTCTATAATAAAGTAATATGTATGTAGTTGAGGGTCCCATGATCCAAAACATGTTGTGCTCTTCAAAATATTTGGACGAGGTCATTTTGCGCGTTTTGTGATATCATAATAATGTACTCAACCCAATCAGTTGAGGGCCAGGTCGGAATTTGCCAGTTTGTGATGCCCATGTCGTGGGCCCGATTTAGCTGTCATCCAATCAGTAATTGTGAACCCCCACGCCACCACTGGTCAGCTTGGGTTGCGCTGCGGCTCAAGCCATCCAGCCAGCCAGAGCTCAATATCTATTGTCTACCCATTGACTCAATGCATTGACTCACACATGTGGCAGTGGAGGGCGCGTACACTGTGGACCACGTTGACACTTGAGAAAAAAAAAAAAAAAAAAAAGAGTCAAAAACATGATTTTGGTCATTATATTTTAGGATCATAGTCAATTTAGTCTTTACATTTTTGTTGTAATTAATTTGGTCTATATTATTTTTAATTTGCAGTTAATTTAGTTCCTACCATTAATTCATTAATAGAAAATAATTACATGATAGACAGTTTGTATTGTTGACACCCATTAATTGTTGGCACCCTTTAAGCCTAGTGACAACTAAAATAATAGGGAAATGATATGACATGCCACCTCATCTGGAAAAAATTTAATTTATCAGTTTTAAAGAAACAAAAAGGAAAAAAAAAATTCAGATATAGGAAGAACGTGAACTCAGAAAAATCTAACCAAAATTCACTTCCAGCATATCCTTTAAGCAAATCCAAAATAAAACCAAACAAATATAAAAAATGGTTAACGATAGAGCACTGAGATAGTTTTCTTCCTTGCAGTACCTTAGCCAAAACGAAAAACACACAATTGACAGTACAGTGATAGCAAAATAGAGAGAACCCATGTAGGTTGAAAAACCTTTCTCTCATTTCTTTTGTTCTTGGCTCTTTGAACAACTGAGAGATTTGTGTGCTTGAGCAATACAAAAAAATCTCATCTCTTCTTTCTAAGCCTTTGCTTCTTAACCTAGTGCCAACTGCCAAGTGCTCAATAAAATACCCATTGTATTAACCCACTTATGTCAATCCCACTGTGAACATTTGTGAAGTTGAAACCACAGCCAAATCTTTCGCGAGGTTAACCATTTGATATTTGTTTGATCTTATTTTTGGATTTGCTTAAAGAATATGCTAGAAGTGGATTTGGGTTGGATTTTTTCTGGGTTCACGTTCTTCCCAGATCTTTTTTTTTTTTTTTTTTTTTTATAAAACGGATAAATTAAATTTTTTCCAGATGACTTGGCATGTAATATTATTACCACATAAGCTTAAAGTGTGCCAACAGTGCACGTTGTTTGCCACATAGGCGTTTTTCATTAGTGATTTAACAGTAAGGATTAAATTGACTGCAAGTTAAAAATAACATGGACCATATTGATTGCTACAAAAATGTAGGAACTAAATTTACTATAACCCTAAAATGTAATGGCCAATATGGTGTTTACAAAAAAAAAAAAAAAAAAAAAAAAAAAAAAAAAAAAAAAGGAGTTCAAAATAGTACACTATTGACTATTTGTCTATTTGACTATTTCATCATATTTGTTACCACTTTTGCCAAAGTTATGAACTTTGAATACATTAACTTAACACTTTTTCTATATCATTCTTATCCATCATGTCACAACTGTGGTAAAAATAATTATTTCTAATAAGATTCATATTATTTACTATAGTTTCTACCACAATTTGTTAAAATGATCAATCATGCATGATGAACAATCACTTTCATATAAATTAATCTCTTTCTTTACACTATTTATAATTGACCGTGTCAAAATTCGATTGATGCGATGTCCTAATGCATTTAATAAGGAAGTATTTAATTCAACTTATTTAAGTTTTTTATACTTTTATGACAGGCATGTGCACTTAAAACTTTTTTTTTTCTTGATGTCATATAATTAAGGTATATTAGTATATTTAATACAACCTTACTAGGTGCTATTAACAAAGGCCTAAAAGACAAAATTTTCTAACAACAATACTATATACATGACAGATTCCACAGTTTTATTGTTGGCGGATTGTAACTAATGTAATATCATCTTCAAATATGAAATTGTTATTAATCGTTGTTTTTATTGTACACCAATAATTTGTTACATCGATTGTTAATAAAATTTGTTGTAGCATATTGATTATCTAAAAATTTTACTTCTATGTAGAAGAGTTGTTAAGGGATTCATTGATGTGCAGAGACTTTTAACCTCTATTTATAGAAGATTTTCTTTTTTAGAATAAAACACTAATACATCAATTTGTAGTAGATCAATAATAAAGGTTAATGTGAGAAAAGATGGAGCATAGTTCTTTGTTAAGACAAAGGCCACAAAATTGGTTATAGCTAACCTTACTCAATATCTTTTTATTAGAGGTAAATTTTGACAAATTTACTATTGGATTACATATTCTTCTTATATTCACCATGCTTTTTAGAAAATTAAAGATCAATAGTTATGCCATCAATAAATTTTTAATTGCAAGTTTTTGTAGTTTAAAATTATGCATAAAATATAAGCTTATAAATCATACAGTAAATAATATCCAATTGACACAAAATTTGACAAGTTTATTAAGAGTTTAAAGAACATGTAATTCAACGGTTAGATTTTCCAAATATATAGTAATATTTATTTTATTAAATAAAGTTATAGCTTTAAACTATAACCAATTTTATAACTAAACTTTACCCTTTTTGTTAGGTGAAAAAAGAAAGAATAAAATAATAATACCCTAGGAGCAAGAGAAATAAAGAAAAATAATGGAAATTTAAGTAGTTGGGTTTAATAGTAAACAAAGTCCTTGAGGATTAAGATTAAAAAAAAAAAAAAAAAAGAGGTCCTTGATGATTACACTTGTGCTATGTGCAATGTATATTACAATGAGCCAGTAGAGGTTATTTGATAGCCACTTGTCGAACTAGTTTTTAACCTTTCTTCCCATTTCTTATTCTCCGATTAGTGTCCTCATGTATTACTTTTCCAACCCCGTGAGGCTTCGAGAAATGGGAAAAAAATATCTCGACTTCTCTTTCCTTTCTTTAAAAATACACCATTAGCATTTGATTCATTCCTAATCCGTGAGGCTTCAAGAAATGAGTACGATGAAAAATATCTAGATTTCTTTTTCTATATTTCAAAATACTCTAAGCATTAGAATATCCATTCCTACCCTGCTAGGCTTCAAGAAATAAACACGGATAAAAATATCTTCTTTTTTTTTTTCTTTTTTTCTTTTTTTTTTCTTTGAGAGCTTGAAAAAATATCTTGACGAGTTGCCAAGCATAAAAAAGTAAAAGTAATTATAACATGTGAAAAGTTAACGAATGTCCTAAAAACAATAATTTAAGAAATAATTTTAGAAATTTTTTATTGAAAAAGAAAAAAAGTATAACTAATTTTTTTTTTTAATAACTTTTTTATATTTCTTGTGAAAATATTTTAAAAAATTTCTTGAAATGGTCCATTAGGCATTAACAAATGACATCTGTTTACTAGACTCTTAAAATATTCATTTATTATGTTATTAAGGTGATACTCATCCTATTCTTGTCAAATCACTTTATAAGTTTTCTAAAGTAGTTTTAGCATTTTTATGAAAAATAATGTCACTAAATATCTCGTGTAAAAGTCAGTGGCGGCTCTAAGAATATTTCTTAGGGGGTTTATTCAAATTCGTGTTGAAGAGGTTAACAATAACCTTTTTATAAATAATATTTTCTTATTTCATCTTAATCATTAGGATAATAAGATAGACATTCTCTCATAAGTCATAATCCATGATCTGAAGGAAGATTTTTCAAGTTAGCACCAAGTTCTTTTAGAAGATAAGTTTTAGGTAGGAAATGAATATTGCAAAAATATATGATTTCATTATTAAAAAGTTATCCATAGTACTGATAAGAGAATAAATGATAAACTATAAGTTTATTAGACATATTTTTTTAATATAATGAAAATATTAATTATTTCTACTAAGATTAAACCTTGGAAATCCTTATTATTAAGTAGTATAATAAAGTTATTAATTATTGTTGTTAAGTAAACTTTAATTATTGTTTCTTAGAATATTTTAGTTTATTATTTATTGGTTTTTATCTTTACTCTTTTCAATTCATTATTTAACAATTCAGCTCAACTATGAAAACTTTGTTGGGAAATTTATACCTCGGTTGATAGAATTAACAAGTTTTAAACTCAAGTTGTTAGTTAGATTTATTGTGAATAAAACTTGTTAAAACAAACAAACATCAATATCATATAATTGAAAAATAAATAAGACAAGATATGATGACTCAGAAAAACTAATGAAACAAACTAGTTTCACAGTAAAAAACCTGGAGGGAAACCTTCCTGAAAAGCAATCCATCATAGTAAAGAGTAGTTTCAGATCTAGTACAAAACTTTTGTCCCTAGACTCTACAATCCCTGTAGATGAACTTACAGCAAAAACTTTTTACCGCTTCAGAACCTCTAAACTCTTCAATATATGAACGCCACCCTTTTTTATGCACGGATCCCAGTACGTGACTAACCAAAGATGCACGACTCCTGGTAAGTGACTAACACACCAATTTGAAGAAGATGTTGGCTGCAAATTCTTCACTTTATCAACAATGAAGATCAAGAAACACTTGATTACAAAACCTTAAGGCGCAAAGACGCAGTAATTTCTTTTAGAGAAAATAAGGCATCGGTCACCTTTTACATATGTTCTCCTTATATTCTCTTTTGTGATGGCCTCTAAAATAAGTTTTATATATGTCTAGGGTTATGAGAAAAAAAACCCTACACAAATACATAAACATGGGCTAAAAATCAGATCTAGAAATTTGAATTTCCCTAACCTCGATAGATATCTCAATAGCTATTTGTCGTATCTATCTGTCGAGCAGCTGTCGAGCTTTAATGAATCAACACTTCTTCACTTATTTCTTGGATAGACTTACATGGCTTCAATATTAGACTTGAACTCTTGTTCTTTGGAGTATTAAATACATCATAGATCTACCCAAATACAAGTAAAGTGCATTTTGTTAAAAGATTAGTCAATTACATAAAATAGTAACATGTGTTCCTAACAAGTGAATCACATATGTCTTAACAATCTCTCCTTTTGGAAATCCGTGACAAAACCACTACAAACAAATGAACATATGAGAGAAGTTATAAATCACTTAACTCATATTCACTTGTTGAATATAATAAAATCTATCCTAACACAAACTCTTGAAAAATTTTGCAAGAAGAGAATTTATGGCAAGTACACTTTGACAACTTGTAATTTTGTAACATTTTAAACAAAACTCATCAAGGCATCTTAGTATAAAACAGAAATAATAGATTGCATACATGTAATAAGAAGCATGTGCATAAAGAGAGAAAAGAAATAACACATGTAAAAGTAGGTGACGAAGACATACATCATATATATATATATATATATATATCAAAGATAAGCACAATGTATGTAAACATTGTCACAAGATCGGTGTACAAGAAGAAGAAACTAAGCTCTCCTCCTAACAAGATGAAACACATCTCCCCCTTACAGAAGCAAGTATTTCTCCCCTAACATGTAGAATCTTAAAGAAAGAAACCACAAAGTCTCCACAATTTCTCCCCATTTTTTTCATAATTGACAAAGGTACAAGAAACTATAAAGTTTCACCCGAGAAACATAAAGATGATCAAAGATGATCAAGGGGGCACAAAGAATCCATAAAAAAATTGCATGAATGTAATGAAACAAGATGCTATGGATGACAAAATAAAAGAAAGATGCAAAACATGTGAAAAATAATGCATGCAAGAGGATCTCGATCGATCGAGAGGTGTCAAGATGCTATCAAGCTAACCTTGATGAATCGAGAAGCTGTCGAGAAGCTGTCGAGAAGCTATCGAGAAGCTTTCTTGATCGATCCACTTAACTGTCGAGAAGCTATTGAGATTGCGATAAGAAGAAGTTGAAAAACTCAATAGATAGCCAGGAGTCGAGAAGTTGTCGAGATTGCTTAAAAACAATTTTTCAAGAAGAGAAAAACACAGATATGAATGCAATCAAGCATGCAACTCAATCAATGATCCAAACAACATATTAAGCTCTTAAAATCATCTCTCAACAACAATTTTAAGCACATAGATCCCAAAAAAACACACACACACACACACACACATTAAACAAGTCTAACCAATTTTATATTTCAAAAACAAGTCAAGACAATTTAGTGAGCATACATTAATACATATAAAACCTTGTGATGGCCAAATCACATTGTATCTGCACATGTATCCAGAGTAGCAAAGAATATTGCGTGTTGTGTATAAAAAAATATCGCAAGATTGCATAAGTGTATACATATTATGACGATTTGAGATATGAGAAAATCATTTTAACTCACACACAATCATAATTATTTGATGGAGATTATTACCTTCGAGGTACATCCTATAACTCCCACATTTCATAGGATACACGGTTGCAATCATATTTAAAAGCATTTGGATCTTTTTTCTTTTTATTTTTCTTTGCATATTTTTCTTTTAAACAAACCATGCATGGGCATATAAGAGAAAGAAAAGAAATACCCAATGATGTTAAGCATTTGACATTCCAATTTTGCTATGTCGAAGTAGACAAATGTCATTGACATTGCATTTTTGCTATACTGAAGCATATAAATGTCATTCATGATTGGCAGACAACAATAGTGAGATGATTATTTATGTCTTTCTCTTAGGATTTTATAGTTCTTCCTGTCAAAAAGAGTGATACGAGTATTAAGTATAAGAGATTACTTAATTTTACTTATCACAAACAAGAGCCACAAAACTCACTTGCTTAGTTGTGCATAGAGATACTTATCTAAGCCACAAAAGATACAAAATTTAGAAAACTCTATCCAAGGTACACAAGTATCAATATACACAAACACACACTGTTTTTGTATTTTTCTAATTTTTCTCTTTTATTTTGAAAACCAACAAAATAAAGACTAGACAACCAAACAAAAACAGACAAACAATCATGAAAGTATGAAAGAAAGATGTAGATGCATGAACGCATGATTCTAAAAACATATAAGAAATCAAGCAAAAAGAGTCATACTTTAGATAGAAAGAATTAAAGCAGAGGACAAACAAAAAAGACAATTAAGTCTTAGCCTCCTTTCTTACCCACACAGCACGAGTCTTTAGCCATGAAGATGAAAATGCACGTATCCTAGTATGTCTACTAAAGAACATAGAAGAATTAGAATTCTCTTGAAATTGAGTTAAAAAACTTGAGACTTTTAATAACTCTCCAAACAAAGGTGTAGGCCCTTAAGAGAAAACTTGTGACTGTTTAGACAATTGCTTATGAGGATACAACTTAAAGTAATTAGGAAGAATGTGTCCAGAAACACCACAATGGTGACAAACATGAGGTTTAACAAAAGATTTAGAATTAACTAAAACAGTTTTGAATTTCATACATTTATCACCTTTCTCAAATTGGGGCACAAAGACAGTCCTTGATCCATAAGCCGTGGAAGAGGAAAGGCTAGAGGAAACAGCATATCTTAAGCCAGTTTTATCAAAACTAGGCTTTTGAGCACTCAATACCTCATCAAATTTTGCACTAGACATCCTCTTTATTTAAGTTCTAGCTTGACTAAGCTCCACCTCAAGATTCTTGACCTTCTCTTCTAATGAGGTGTTCTCCCCAATAAGAGTCTCAACTAACCTTGTAGTCTCATCTAGTTTGACTAACAGATTAGCTTTTTCAGTTTTTACCTCATTAAGTTCTTTTTTACAAAGATGAGAAGTCTTTTCAGATTTTATAAATTTAATTTTAGCTTATCATAAGTTTCTTGAAGGGTCAACTTCTTGGATACTTCATCATTAATAGAATCCTCACTGTCACTAGCACTTTTCACAATCACCTTATCGGTTGTGGCAGTAAAGGCCATAACGTGACTACATTCACCCACATACTCATCAGAAGAGTCATTCTCAGTATCACTCCAAGTAGCAACCAACCATTTATCTTTTGATTTCTTAGTCTTTTCCTTTATAAGGTAGTTTGGGCACTTTATCCTCATATGACCAAAACTTTTACAATCATGGCATTGATAAAGGATTTCTCATTCTTGCCCTTCCTAGAGGATTTAGATTTCCTAGGAGGTTTGCCCTTATCCTTTTTCCTAAATTGAAAAAGCTTGATAATCTTATCAGTTATGAAGGTTAGATTCTCATCCTCATCCTCGTCTTTATCTTCATCTTCACTTTCATCTTCACTTTCATCTTTAGAGTCCTCAATCTCTTCCTCTATACCCTTAAGAGCCAAGTTTTTACTCTTTCCACCTTTTCCCATTGAGCCTAATCCTATCTCATAGGTTTAAAGGTTCCCTACAAGCTCAGTAAAAGGAAGTTGATTAATGTCATTCACTTCTTCAATGACAGTGATTTTGGCATGAAATCTTTCAGGTAAGGACTTAAAGATTTTTCTAACAATTTTGGATTTTGCAATAGATTCTCCAAGATTGAAAGCAGAATTCACAATATTCTTGAGTTTAGCATAGAACTCATCAAATGTCTCATCCTCCTTCATCCTTATTTCTTCAAAACTACTAGTGAGTCTTTGAAGTTTTACAGTCTTTACTGCCTTGATACCTTTATAAGTGGTTTCAAGAATGGTCTATACTTCCTTGGCAACTTTTGTGGATGATATTCTCTTGAATTCCTCATTGGTCACCATATAAAACAAAGCATTCAAGGCTTTACTGTTGAAATTTGCCACTTTGATTATTGCATCATCCCAATCCACCAACGCTTCCTTTAGCTTAATCCAGCTAACTTCAATAGCTTGTCATACCTATTCACCTAGAGCCTGTAAAAAAACTTTCATACGAACTTTTCAGTATGCATAGTCCTATCAAATAAAGGAGGAATCAAAAGAGATTGTTCACGATCTATGACAACGGGGGTTAAGGATCACACTCAAGAAATTAATCCAATCAGAGTGAACTAGCTCTGATACCACTTGTTAGAAAATTTAGACCTTAGTTGATAGAATTAACAAGTTTTAAACTTAAGTTGTTAATTAAATTTATTGTGAATAAAACTTGTTAAAACAAACAAATATCAATATCATGCAGCGAAAAAATAAATAAGACAAGATATGACGACCCAGAAAAACTAATGAAACAAACTAGTTTCACCGTAAAAAACTTGGGGGAAAACCTTCCCGAAAAGCAATCCACTATACTAAAGAGTAGTTTCAGATCTAGTACAAAACTTTTGTCCCTAAACTCTACAATTCCCGTAGATGAACTTACAGTAGAAACCTTCTACCGCTTCAGAACCTCTAAACTTTTCAATATATGAACGCCACCCTTTTTGATGCACGGATCCTAGTACGTGACTAGCCAAAGATACACGGCTCCTAGTACGTGACTAACACACCAACTTGAAGAAGATGTTGGCTGCAAAGTTTTTCACTTCATCAACAATGAAGATCAAGAAGCACTTGGTTACAAAACCTTAAGGCACAAAGACGCAGTAGCTTCTTTCAGAAAAAATAAGGCATCGGTCACCTTTTGCATATGTTCTCCTTGTATTCTCTTTTGTGACAATCTCTAAAATAAGCCTTATATATGTCTAGTGTTGTGAGAAAAGAAACCTTACACAAATATATAAACATGGGTCGAAAATCAGATCTAGAAATCTAAATTTCCATAACCTTGATAGATACCTCGATAGCTATTTGTCGAGCAGCTGTCGAGCTTTAATGAATCAGCACTTCTTCACTTGTTTCTTGAACAAACTTACATGGCTTCAATACTAGACTTGAACTCTTATTCTTTGGAGTATTAAACACATCCTAGATTTACCTAACTACAAGTAAAGTGCGTTTTGTCAAAGGATTAGCTAATTACATAAAATAGTGACATATGTCCTAACAAACTTATTAGTCTTTGTAATTCATTAAGAAGAATTTTTGTTGTGCCTTTTACATTACTCTATTAAAAATTCAACACAACAATGCAATCATTAAAAAAAAAAAAAAAATGTCTTCACTCCCCACTGTCCCACATCTCACTTTTATTATCTCACACTTAATTGTCTTATAGGGTTTACACTTTACTGCTCCCTTAATTATCTTTTTATGAGATTTAAAATCAACAAATTACTAATTTTTGTTTGTTGAACTTGCTATTTTTTCCCCAAATTTTAAATCAAATTGGTTTGTTGTAGGATTTTTCTTTTCTTTTTGTTTAAAAATGTCAGGATAAAGGTTGGTGTTGAAATTTTTTTTTTGATAGGAATTACTTTGTTATTTAGTTTCTTTTAAGAGGTTCAAAATTTTATTTTAAGGTGGTCATAATCAAAAAATTATAAAATTATTATATATAATTTTTTTTGTTCCAAGTCTGGGGTTTCAATTGAACCCCCCAAGTCAATGTGGTGCTGCCATTAATAAAAGTAATGTTGTACTAATTACGAAGGAGTAAATCTCTAAGTTTTAATTACATAGAAAGTAATGTTCCACATCTTGCTAGGCCTCTTCTTGTACATGGAATGGCCCTATACCATCTTCTCTCTTCCCTTTCGGATTTTTATTCAAAAAGATAGGAATGAGTTAGTGCTCTACTCCCTCCTATAATTATCCAAAAAATAAAAAAGTTGCCATCTTAGGACCACCAACAAGTTTTTTTTTTTTTTTTTTTTTTTAATTTTTTTTAAAAAATTTTTAAAAATTTGTTTAATTTTTTTTATATATTTTTTTATTATAAATAATAACGTATTCTGCGTGGAACAAGGGATTACACACACATATATATATATATATATATATATATATATTGTCTTAGGACCACATCCCGATAGGCTTCTCTTTGGACTTGGAATGGATTCTTTATCATATCCTCTCTTCCCCCTCTTGCGTTTTCGTTTAAGAAGATAGAAATGAGTTAGTACTTGATACCTCCCCCCTTATTTAGTAATGAACTATCTCATTAAAAAAAGTTATTATCTTAGGACCACTCTTAAAGGAATTTTTATTTTTTTGGTAGCTTTTTGTCTTCTTTTTTTATTTTTTTTATTTTTTATAATAACTTTATGCCTTTTTTTCCTTCATTTTTATATGTTACGGGGTCAGCTTTATAGAGAGAAAAAAATATATTAAAATAAACTGTGGGGCTAGTTTTATGTCTATTTTTTTCTTTTTCATTTATCTAATTTTTTTTATTAATTAAGACCCGCATTAGTCCAACTTTAACAAGCATCGCATGGTGCTTGTTAACATTTTCTTTTTATTTTATTTTATTTTATTTTATTTTATATAACAGCTCAGATTACACAAACTCGAGGGAATGAGACCTATTTGATTAGACAACACATAAACTGACTTCTCTCTCTTCAAATAAAAAAAATTATTAAATTGTCCTGTGTTTGTTAGCTTTTTAAAAAAAAAAACACACATATACCAAACATGCAATATGTTTTTTCACACACTGAAGCATGTTATTTGAAACATGGTACCAAACATATTTTTTTATTATTATTTATAAATACTGTAAATACGTGTTTTTGCAACATTTTTTAAACCACAATTTTCACATCATTTTAAATAATGATACTAAAAATCTCCAACCAAACCGTCATAAGTATGAGTAATACTTAAGTACTCTCAGAGTATAGAGAATGATACTCATTTCTTTCATATTTATGATATAGTTCACTTATTAAAATGTATGGTAAAATTCACCATAAATATGAGAGAAAAAAACATTATTTATCCATACTTCTTGATAGAAAGGCGATGGTAACTAAGAAAGTATACCATGTTTCGGTAATACTAACTCAGTATTTGTTTTGGTATTTCCTACCCAGTAAATGAGTGACACCTGTTTCAAAAAATCACATCAGACTACTCCAATAAATGATTAATTTATCTTCTTAATAGTATAAAAAATTATGATTAATTTATTAGAGTAGTCTAATATAACTTTTTAAAATAAATATCACTCATTTATTAAATAAAAAATATTAAAATAAATACTAAATTAGTATTAGCAAAACGAAAAATTATTAAGTACTCCCGGAGTACCATAAATGCGTACTCCTTCTTCTCACATGAATGATGGATCCCACCATGAATTTAATTAATAGGACCTACCATTCATGTGAGAGGAAAGAGTATGTATTTATGGTACTCCGGGAGTACACAATAATTTCCCTAGCAAAATATAGTATACTTCTTTATGACCTACACAGGCTTCCTCGGGACAAAGAGTAGTTTTTCTTTTTTGGATAAACGACAAAGAGTAGTTAGTTGTAAGAGAAACCGGCTGAGTCGAGCCGCTTACGTTTGACAACAATAATATGATCATAAGACACTAACGTGGGTACGCGTATTTAACTACACCGTCCCTCTCATTCATTACCAAAACCCCATTATTTTCTCGTTAATTAACTAGTTTAAATATATTACATTAACAACAAAAATAAAAATAAAATTATAAATATATGTCAGCTCAGGCCGTAAAAGCAACAGAGCTCAAAGCTCAACTCTCTCTCTCTCCCTCTCTCTCTCTCACAAATAGTACTCAATCTGAATTCATTTTCCGAGAAAACTTGATCGCCGGAAGTTCCGTACTGAGTCTCCGACGACTATCTGTATTGATTTTCTGGCAATGTATAACTCACGCGCTCAAACTCTCTTTCTGCTTCTACTTCTTCACTCGGTGCTGCTAGCACCTCTGGTCTCTGCTCAGGGATCTAAATGGTCTACACTTAGCGGTGAATCTTCTTCTCTGTCTCTCTGTCTCTGTAGCTTTTTTGTTACTAATTTTTTAAACTATGTTCGGTTGCTGAGAAAGAAGTGAAGGGAAATGAAAATTTTGTGTATATATATATATATATATTTTAATAATGAATTTTGTGCTGCTTTGGTTCTGGAAAGGTGAGAAACTCATTTATGGTAACTTATTAACTTGACCAGCTTTTTAGTTCTTCGTTTTTGAAATTTTTTTGGCTTATAGAACTGAGCAGAGTAGTTGATTAAGCTTGATGCAGAGGATTTTATTTATTTATAATTTGTTTTTCTTTTCTATTTTAGTTAATTCTTTTAATTTTTCTTACATTTTTTTCTCTTCATCCAAATAGATCTCTCTCTCTCTCTCTCTCTCTCTGATTTTCTGCTTTGTCTTTGAGAAAAACCATTTTGAAGCTAAAAGTCTTAATGCATGTAATCTCAAATAAATTCAGTTAACAAGTTGTATTAGTTGAAGTGAAAACAGTTACCTAACTTTAAACTAATATGGAAAGGTTTTTTATTTTAAAAGTCTGATGCTGATTAGCTAGATCCATCATTTAGTTTTATTGCATTTTTTTTTTTTTTTGGGGATTTTCATCAATATAACGTGCTCATGTTCATTAATGATCTCAACTTGTAAGCTGTTATTTTATTTTGGGTTACCTTTTGTGAACTTTTAACTGTGATTTTGTTATTAATTGAAGCCACGGAAGTTGAAATTTGAATAATCTTTCTGATTTCAGAAACAGGAAGAATGAAAATGATCCAGATATTGCATTTGGATTTGGGGTATATTGTTTTTAAAAAGTGTTTTCTAAAAACATTTCCTGAATTTTTATTTTAGACCCTTTTGTAGAAATTTTAGAAAGTATTGTTTTTCGCAACACACTACTTAACCCCAAAGTGTAAGGAAATATGTTTGGGATATTGGACATTTGTACCCAATTATACGTTATATTAATTTCGCAAGTTGTTTTTTTGTTTTTGTTTTCTTTTTCAATCCATGTGGGGCTTTTACTCACACCTGTATACCCAACATTTTTTTTGGCTCCATCTTCTAATGAATATGATTTGCCTTCTAGGTAATCCGCCTAAGGTCATTGCAAACGGTGGATTTTCGGGGATTTTTCCTAGTTCTACTTCATATGCGTATAATTTGGCATTGATGGTTAGTGTACCTGATGTGGTCTTATGGTGTGATGTTCAATTAACAAAGGATGGAGTTGGGATTTGTGCGCCAGATCTCCTGATAAGTAACAGTTCTGACATTGCGGATATTTTCAAAAAAAGGGATAAGGCTTACCTGGTTAATGGGGTCCCTACCAAAGGATGGTTTTCTGTCGATTTCACCTTCAAGGAGCTATCGACTATTGCCTGTAAGTCTGAGTTGTTTTAAACGTTGTTTCTTTGAATTTGCTGTTGGCTACATGGATGTCTTCTGAACCAGAATATAATGATTGATACCACATTTTTCTTTACTTATGGTTGGATATCATAATTGTCCACAGTTATTATTACAATGATATATGAGATTAAAAATGCATTTTAAACATTAAAATATTGCTTTAAATGACAGTTTACAGTTTCTATCAGGCTTTGTTGTTGCTAATTTGAAATATATATATATTTTTTTGGTATTTTCTGTATCTCTAACCAGTAACTCAAGGAGTCTATTCTCGAACTAATAAGTTTGATGGCAATGCCTTCTCAATTCTCACTGTTCAAGATGTGGCTTCAACTAAGCCACCAGGTTTCTGGTTGAATGTTCAGGTAATAAAAGATTATAATTCTGTCTTAAAATTTGATTGATATCTCCTCTTCTTCTTGTTAAGGTGTTTCTCTAAACATGTAGGAGCTGGTTGCACAGCTATCATTTTGACCAACCTTTTTGTTCTTATACTTGTGCAGCATGATCAATTCTTCACGCAACACAATTTGAGTATGAGAAGCTTTGTAATTTCCGTATCAAAATCTGTAATTGTTAATTATATTTCATCACCAGAGGTTGCTTTCCTAAAAAGTATTACGGCACGATTTAATCCAAAAACGACAAAACTGGTCTTCCGGTTTCTAGGACAAGATGAGACTGACCCTTCAACCAACCAGACTTATGGTTCTCTCTTAAAGAATCTTACATTTATCAAGACATTTGCCTCTGGAATTATGGTTCCCAAGTCTTACATATGGCCTGTAGATGCAAATAATTATTTACTACCTCATACGTCTGTTGTTTTGGATGCTCATAAGGAAGGGCTAGAGGTTTTTGTATCAGATTTTTCGAATGATGTTCCATTTAGCTTCAATTATAGTTACGATCCCGTAACTGAGTTCTTGAATTACTTTGACAATGGCGACTTCTCTGTTGATGGTGTGCTGGCCGACTTCCCAATTACTCCATCAGAGGCTATAGGTAATTTTTTTTTTCCACCTTTAAAAGATGGTGTTCACCTACTTATCATGCATGCCTAAAAACTTAATGGTAATAGTTCAGTATAAAGTTTCTCTAGCTGTTTTGAGTTATGTAAATTTTCATAAAATCTTAAGTTGTGCTGCCTACCTGAACCCTCTGACAGATGCATTAGATTTCTAATGATCAAATCAATAAAGCTCTAATTCCAATTTCCTTGGGTCTGTCTACCAGGACTCCTTGATAGATTTCTCCTTTGCTCATTGCTTGACCTTGTAGGACATTCAATGTGAACTGATTTACTCTTCATCAGTGCAATCATGTGAATATCAGTGTGCATCTCCAGATAACCTTGAACAACTTTCCTGCATTTTTTTCTAAATTCTTGCTATTTCTAGCTTCATACAGATGCATTCATGATTCATCCTTCCACTTCATGAGAAGTTGAAGTTTATCAATATATATATTTTTTAATTTACTAAAACTGACCATGATTTTTGGAGACTTTTCAATTTCATTTCTAGTCCTGGGACTACCTTTAATACAGAGGTCCTTGATCAGGTTATTATAGAAGTGAAACTGGATTTTGTTCTATTAGTACTTGCAAATGTTTTTGTGTGTCACAGGCCACAATTACATTTTAAGAACTGAAGGATTAAAATACCACTGCTTTTAGTTGCATTTCATTTAACAGTAATGTCTTGATAATTCGGACATAATCAGTTAATTTTATCTATGATAGATTATTGCCTGCTTATTTCAATGATAATCTCTTCAAGATGCTGATTTCTCTTCTCACATTGCAGGTTGCTATGCTCATCGAGGTCAAAATGCTTCAGCACAAGGTATATAACTATTGCATATTGCTTCTAATAAAAGCTTTGATTCTTTTCAGCTTGTAACTGATCGATGAGCTTGTCTAACTGTATTTTTATGACAACATTATTTTTTAGAATATTATTGTTGACCTTTTTCTTTTACCTTTTCATTCTACAGCAAAGGCTTTGGTCATCTCTAAATATGGAGCAAGTGGAGATTACCCTGGTTGTACGGACTTAGCATATAGGAAAGCTATTGATGATCGTGTAGATATACTTGACTGTCCAGTTCAATTGGCAAAGGATGGGACTCCATTTTGCTTAAGCTCAATAAATCTGATAGATAGCACAACAGTTGCTCAATCAATTTTCAGCAACCTTACAAAAAGCATTCCAGCTATCAAGTCTGGCAGTGGAATATTTACCTTTAGCCTGACATGGAGTCAGATTCAATCTTTGACACGTAAGTTGAATTTGGTTGTCATTTACATGTTCTGTGGTGCAAATGTAATATTTAGAATGTTGTTTTAAATTTTTTTTGCCAAACACAGCTTTTGTTATTACTAATAAGAGAGAAACATCCTACTTAATTTTTTTCAAAACTATAACTGAAGGAAATGTTACTAACTTCTAATTATTGGTTTACACGTCACTGGTGAATATCTTATAACTATATTTTCATAAGTATTCTCATTAATTGGAGCATGACTATTTCTTGATTTTATTAGTGATTTGGGTCATCACATAGACCATGCAACTACGTGGTGCGTAAATGTAGTAAGCCACATGTCCAAACTTTCTATGTAAACTCTTTGAGAACTACTGGAGTGTTGAACCATACATCTACATAGGAAATTCAGGGGTACAAGGAAGAGTCAGAAAGTACTTGTTATTGCCAATGAACTTTAGGCTTTAGTTCAAATGGCTTCTCTTGGTGTTTCTAATGGAGATGACTAAGTTCGAATCCCGCCCCTCCACCACTTCAAACATATACTACAACTTTACTTTACAGGTTGATCTAGTCAACTTTAGTCTGAAAATGTAAATCTTTCACTTAAACTTTTGGGATGTTGTAACATTTTGGAAAAGATTTTTGGACCTTAGAGAGGGAACATAAATTGAGACATCTTAAATTCTTATGTGTTGAGAGGGCCCTTTCTCATGATAGTTCATCTGCTTTCCTTGTTCTATATCTTCTTGTGCATTTTGATTATGTTATTTGACTGGCATATGCTGTTCTGTTTTTGTGAATACAATGAATAGCAAAGTTACTCCTAGAATCATACTTAACATCCCTGCATTTTTTTTTTCTAAATTCCTGCAGCGTCCATAGCAAACCCCTATGCAGGCTACAGATTGTTCCGGAACCCAAAGTCCAAAAATGCTGGAAAATATCTAACATTGGCTGACTTTCTGACCTTGTCAAAGAAAGCTGGCTCTCTTACTGGTGTCTTGATCAGCATAGAGGCAAGTATTTGCTATGCCTGCATCTTTTTAGATGCTAAGAAAACTTTACAAGAAAAGATATTTTAAACCAGAAATCCATGATTAGTAATTTATCAGAGATCATGCCTGTTACAGACTGAACATTTTTATTGGTGTAACGTGTTTTCTTTGTTCTATCAAATATTTGGGGGTTAGGGAGAGGGGTGAGGTATGTCAGCAATGATTTTCAGTTGTTTTCTTTCAAAATTCTCTTAGTCAATAATTTGTAGGTGTCCGCTCATGTATAGAGTGTGGATCTGTCATGCTCGATGACTCTGCTTTAGGTTGACACTGACTGCCGTGCATTCCTTCTCAAAAGTTATGCTGGTGCCAATGCAGAAACCACTGTGTTTCATATTGGTCAAGAATGTTTGGATGTAGATTCTGTGTATTGCCAATTGAGACATGAAAATTCTTCTTACCCTGACTTGACTATTTATGTTGATGATGCCATTTCTTTATGTTCTGTTCCTTTCAGAATGCGGCCTACCTTGCAGAGGACCAGGGATTAAATGTAGTCCAGGCAGTGAAGGATGCATTGAGTAAAGCTAGTTATGATAATCAGGTAGCACTAAGAGTCATGATTCAGTCCACTAACAGCTCAGTTCTACAGCAATTCAAGGACAAAACGAATTATGAGCTTGTATACAAGGTTGATGAGAATATTCGTGATGCCGCAAACTCAGCCGTTGGGGATATTAAAAAGTTTGCTCATGCTGTGGTTGTCAGCAAGGCCTCTGTCTTTCCTGAAAATAATGCATTCCTTACTGGTGTTACTGATACTGTATCGAAGTTACAATCATTTAAACTCCCTGTATATGTTGAAACCTTCAGCAATGAGTTTGTGTCTCAAGCATGGGACTTCTTCTCAGATGCAACTGTGGAGATCAACTCATATGTCATGGGAGCCAGTGTTGATGGTGTCATCACTGACTACCCCAAGACAGCTGCCAGATACAAAAGTAAGTGGATACAGGATACTTTTATTGGTTCTCTTAATTTAAATGATGCAGAAATACATGTTAAACACCAAAACTAAGATTGCATTGGTATTATTCTTAGGTTTCTAGAAATTTTTGACACAACTCTATAAAACTAGATTAATAGATTAACAACCTGGCCACCGTTTGCATACTTATTAGAACATAAATGCTTTGTAATCACAGGTCTCGGTAACAAAATGCTGCTGGACAAAAATGTTAATACAATATTGCATCCAACAGACATTCATTTCATCTTGCCTCTTCTCATTTAAATCCTCCAGGAACTTTTTATAATCAATTGATTCAATTCTGTTTCCTATGAAGCATTTTGTTTCTCCCCTGGCATGGTCCTATAGAGCAATTCAAGTTTGTCTCTAGTTACTGATACAATGAACGCTTCAATGTAATGCAGGGAATCCATGTTCATTGGGCAAAAACAACACACCTCAATATATGACCCCCGTTGAAGCTGGGAGTCTCATGCAAGTCATTACTCCTGACTACATGCCACCAGCTGAGGCTCCGTTCCCTGTCCTGAATGTGAATGATGTGGTGGAGCCACCTATGCCACCTGTTTCAAAGACAGGGACAGCACCATCTTCCAGCCCAGGTGGTGTAAATACAACAATTGCTCCAACTCAACGGAATGGGCAGTCTAAAATTGCTTCATGCGTCTTCCTTCCATATCTTGCAATGCTCCTTTCTGCTCTTTTTCTAGTTTGAAAATTGTAACATGATCACCCTTCTTTGCTGCATGGCTACAAGGTTCCAAATTTTTCCCAAACAGCAGTGAATTCTTTCTTCTTTTTGAACATTGTAGGTATGTTCATTCTTCCCCTTGTAATTTGAGAATACAAATTCTTGAGAGGTAGATCCTAGATGTGATGATGGATTTATTCCGAGTATGCAATTTGTATTTCTGTTTTGTTGTAAAATATACACATAATTATTCTTTGGTGTGCATTGTGTATGACATAAGTAGTGCAGTTAATAACTGCATTAAGCAAATGCGTGGAACGTGAGATTGTTCTCAACTGTTGGTCTGCTGCTAATTTCCATAGTGGGCAATCAACCGTCGAGGATTCACATAGCTTGGAAGGTTGCAAGTTGCAACACCTGGTTAATTGTTTAAGCACTTTCATAGGCAAAGAGAAGAGCGGGTAAAAATACAAGATAGGAAACAATGGATGAATGTCCAAAAAGAAAAGAAAAGAAGAAATAATGGACGAATGAATAATTTCTCTTTCAATTGTTTTCACGCCATTGAAGCTGTAAGCTGTTCGCACTTTCTACTGAAATAATGGATGATTTGGCTGTAGCAGCGAGCCGTTAACGTATAGATAAGGATCAATAAAATTAGTGTAAGCCTCGTTTGGTAAGAGCAAAAGCTAATTTGATCAGTGTGTAATGCTGAAATTAGTGTCAGTTGCATTAGCCAAGAGTCAAAAACACACCAAATCGTCAACTCACCAAAAATCAATATGCATATAAGTTCAAATTTCAATTCCTAGACAAGGACCATAATGTCTCAACTAATTTGATCATAATTTCTCATAGTTATGCCGAAATTATTGTCAGTAAAATTAGGTCAAAATCTGCCAAATTTAAAATTTAAAATTCAATTATATGAGGTCCTTTGTGCATATTCCAATTTCCAAATATTCTTTGATTGAATGATCAAATTGTAGGTTCTAGTTATTAGTTAGTTTAACCAGTAAAGTCATTTGTCGGTGAATAAGAGATCTAGGGTTCAAACTTCGTGCGTCTAAGAAATAAATAACAATTATTATGGAATAATGCGGGATGGAATTGGTCCATGATCCCATTTGATCTTCCTCTGAATTCCAAGAAAGCGCTCCAGGATAGACTGACTTGGGTGGGGGCAAAGCTTGGAGAATTTGATCTTAAGAGTGCTTACAGGCTCGCAGCGGAGCTAGGCCCCCCTGAGCCTTTCCATGGAAATTGGGTATGGGATCTTAAAATCCTTCCTAAGTTCAGACCTTCCTACGGAAATGTGTGAAAAACTAATTTGGAAAAAATGATTTCATTACATTAATTAGAATTACAAAGCTAATCTATATATACACTGATATTCACTGAAACAAGCCGCCACTAACACTAACAACTCCCACGAATTGCGCTAACTACATACTAACAGTTCTTGGCACTAGTATTACTGACACTAGTTGGCACATGTGAACATATATATTATTATATTCTAACTAAAACTACAAGTCGTATATAGCAACTAACTACATGTCGTGCTCTGCTCTGCTACACCTGGACTTCCTCTGTTTTCTGCTTGTGCTTGTATGAGCTTATCTGAATCAGTTGATTCTTTGACAATAGCTTCAGCTTGACCAGATGGCTTCTTCTTTTGATATCTGCACTTCTATTTGCTTCTCAAAAGCAATGCTTAAAACGGATTTGGTGAATCTGGGTAGCTAGTAGCCTGCAGTCATTCACCAGAGGAGAAACCAAACTGTTAGTGCAATTTGAAGAGGACAAAACATCAATAATAGCTTAAGCATCTAACTCTACTTCAACTTTATGCAGAGTACAAGCCCATCCTGTGATGCCCATAATTCAGCTAAGTAGCTGGATGTAATTCCTATGTATCTCGCAAATCCCACAATCCAGGCGCTCTCTTCATCACGAATGACTCCCCCACCTCCCGCTGGTCCGGGATTCCCAAGAGAGGATCCGTCAGTGCTCAACTTAACCCATCCATGGCTCGGTCTTTTCCATCGAATCTGCTTAACAACGAGTTGAGATGGAGTTTTTTTGGGAAATAAGCACAATGGAAGAACTCCATAGTTCTATGTACTACCTCTTTAGCTAGCATGGGATTGATTCTTTTGTTATTGAAAACCACCTGATTCCTATTGTTCCAGATGGTCCAAACAGCAAATGGAAACATAATTTTCCAAGGAATTGGGAGCCGAGAATCTGCCTTGTCAATAGCACAATTATTGACAGCCACATGTGGAGGTTTTGCGTGAAGAAGGGCCCATTATTTGTAGATATTCCCAGTTGGAACCAGGTGGCCTTGATGGCGGGGCAATCTCAAAGGGCATGGGAAATCGTTTCTACACCAGCCTGACACAATGGGCAAGTAACATCTGCCTCTTGATGCTAATCGCTCTCTAACTCCAATGCTGTTATGGCAACATTTTATCAAAAGTAGAAGCCATCTGTTCAAGCTGAAGCTATTGTCAAAAGAATCAATTTCCAGATGGCTTCTTCTTTTGATAGCGGATAGGCTGGCCAGGATGGGAGCTGTGCAAGAGAGGCAATTTAATCTCTTTTTGTGTCCACCTGTGGACGTACTTAGTACTTTTAATGCTGAGTTTAATGGCTTGTAGTTAAGCAGGAAGTGTCCTGACTCTCCTGAGACTATGGGTCCGTTTGGATACAGCTTATTGTTGCTGAAAGTTGCTGAAAACTGATTGTTGCTGAAAATACTGTAGCAAAATAATTTTTAAATGTGTGAATAGTATTGTGGGACCCATTTTAAATATTTTTTAATATGTGAACAGTGCATGAACAGTACATAAACAGTGCCGAACTGTTCATGCACAGTAAATTTTGTCTCCCAAAAGTCAATTACTCCGGCCAAAAAAAAAAAAAAAAAAAAAAAAACTGAAAACGCAACATTGAAAACGCAACGCAGGAAACTCTTGTATCCAAACTCTCACTATATTTGTTCCTTGGTTTTTGTAAATGCAATCCTTATTTTACACCACACCCACCACACCCCCCCCCCCCCCCCCCCTCATAATTAGCAATGTGTCAAGGCTTGTTATTGTAGGTCCATACTCCATATAAGAACCATAGGATTTTCATTTCTCTCTCTTCCATTTTTTATTCACATACCATTTGTGCATTGCTGCTTATCAAGGACCTTTAAAGTTTGAGACGTATTGTCCTCACATTAGGATGAACCTTAAACCACTTCCTTAAAAGACCCTAATCATTCATTGGGTTCTATTGTACACATGGCATTATGGTATTTGAGTGGGATAACCACTGAGCATTGATGAGGTGATCCCTCAAATGAACTAAATAAAATTTTCTAAACTTAGAGCCCGTTTAAGACATTATACAAATTTACAACAAATTCACAGTTCTCCTAAATTAACCTATCAATTCACATATCAGCTATTAATAAAAATAGAAATCTAAATGACATATTGTGGTGGGCTCATGTGTGGTGGTAGGCTAATTTAAGAATATTGTTGTAAAATTGTTGTGAAGTTTTGTTGTGTCCCTAATTTTATTGTTAATTTTATCTAATAAAATTCATTATTAGAGAGAAACCTCTCCTCGTCAAATGTCAGTCTGGATGGAAGAAGTACCACTAGACCTTTTATCTGTATTTCAGGTTGATTTCAATAGCCTACCTTAATAATATGCACTGAACTTTTTCTAAAAAAAAAAAAAAAACAAGCAGAGAAACCATAACAATCAAGTGGTAGTAGTTGAAAACATGGGTTTAATATAAAAAATGCATTGTGTTTACCTGATACATTCCTAAATTAGACTATCACTTCACACATAAGCCACTAAAAAAAATTAAATTAAATTGCAGATTATAGTGGGCTTATGTGTAAAGTGATAGGCTAATTTAGGAATATTGTTATAAAATTGCACTGGAGTTTTGTTTTGTCCTTACTTTATTGTTAATTTTATTCCATTTTTATCTATGAAAATTCATTACAAAACAGAGAAACCATATTGTAAATTATTGGGTGGAAGAGTTGAAGTGTTGTAGTGTCTCTATTGTCTAGTTTTTTACTCAATAAAATTCTATTATCATTTTATTTAAAAAAAAAAAAAAAAAGAGAGAAAGAAAGAAAGAAAGAAAGAAAGAAAGAAAGAAAGAAGTTAGTACTAGTGGAAAACATGGGTTCAATTTCAATTTTTCGTTGTGTTTACTTGGTGTTCTTATTAGCATTCATTTCTGAAGTCGGGTTTGGAAAAATGGTTTTTAATGTGATGAATGATGGTGCTATTGCAGATGGAAATACTGATAACAGTAAGGTATGTTTTGCTCAATAAAATTATGATAACCATGAATCTTTTCTTGGATGAGTAGCATTAAAGCATTTATAAAAAGCTATGTAATGGTTTTATAATTTTTGTGTGTGTACGTCTTTGTAGGTTTTTGAAAATGTATTTAACAAAGCTTGTCAATCTGAAGGAAGGAATCTTATGTTGATCCCACGAGGAACATATATGCTGGGGCCTATAGTGTTGAAAGGACCATGCAAGCGTCAAGTGGAAATTCAGATCATAGGGACCCTAAAAGCTCTTACAAACAAAGTATCTACAATTAATGTTAACCATTGGATCACCTTTCAATACATAGACCGGTTGGTACTCAGGGTTGGTGGGAAATTGGATGGCCAAGGTGCCTCTGCCTGGGATGACAATAATTGCAGTAAAAATCCAAATTGCAAAGCTCTTCCCATTGTAAGTTATTATTTCAACAAATCCATCTTAAATTGGGCTAAAAAATGGAGTAGCCCATGATCATGTTCTTGGGCCTTTTGTTATGAGCCGTTCTTAGTTTTCGTTTTTACGATGCTTCCATCCTTTAGATTATGTTCACAATTCTATAAATTAAGTTATATAACTTCACAATTCTATAATCTATAATTTCCCTTGTAGTTAGATTATGTTCCTTAAAAATAAATATAAAAAAAATTCTTTCCTCTTCAATTATAAAATTTTACAATTTAATTTCTTTCTTATTATCTCCAATATGTTTTGAGGTAGTGTTACCCCCCACTGTTTCTTTTAAAAAAAGAAGTTGACTTATTTAGTATATTTATTTTTAGGTGTATCTTTGATGTATTAACTTGTAGGGAGGTTGTGTTACCTTTCTGTTGATATTTATTGTTATATCTTTTGATTTTTTTTTTTTTTATTTCTTCTCATTTTATTTTATTCAACATTTAAATTCAGCCACATCCTTCATATCTTTAAATCGTTTATACTCTCCTTTTTATTTTTTAAAATTAAACATATAATATTTTACTTAAATTCAAATAAATAAAATTGTCAAATTCCCACTTCTAAAATATCTAAGAATTAACTCAAATCAAAACTATAAAAGAGACAGAGAGTACATGTGATTAGAAACTCACAAAACATTCCACCAAAAGAAAGTGTGTATATATATTGGTTGTAGTCTACAGTTACAGTTTTACTCAATAAAATAAATATCACTATATATTTTGAAAATCTAATCATTGAATTGCATGCTCTTTGCACTCTTAATATACATGTTAAATTTTGTGTTAATTGGATATTATTTACTATATGATTTATAAGCTTATATTTTATACATAATTTTAAACTACAAAAACTTATAATTTAAATAATTTATTGATGATATAGCTATTAATCTTTAATTTTCTAAAAATTTTGCAAGTATGGAGGATATAAGAAGAAGATGTAATCCAATAGTGAATTTGTCAAAATTTACCTTTAATAAAAAAATATTGAGTAAGGTTGTAGCTTAAGGATACAACTAATTTTGTAGTTAAACTTTATTTATATATATATATATATATAGAGAGAGAGAGAGAGAGAGAGAGAGAGAGAGAGAGAGAGAGAGAGAGAGAGAATCACATATTCTAGGAGAGAATATGAGAGAAATAGCAAAATTATATAAAATAAGATGAGTGGGAAAATACTCAAAAGAAAATGTATAATTGTAAATAATTGTAAACAACAAATTATCCAAGTTATGCTACATAATAAACCAACATTATATCATTATATAATATATAATATTATTGGATAAAATTTAACAGTCAAATAAAATAAAATAAAAGGACAAAATATATATATATATATATAACCAAATGCATTAACTCAAAGTAGAGTTTAACAAAATAAAGAATCATCAACCTAAATTAGATGTGCAACAAAGAATTAAAAATTCCCCAAAAGAAAGACAACAAGAGAGAGAGAGAGAGAGAGAGAGAGAGAATTCACCTTTTTTTGTGGGCAAAATATGGATTGAATGGAAGAAATGAAAACAAATATTTATAGTAAATAAAATGGGGAGAGGAGTCAAAATAAAAGAAAGATGAAGAGATAAAGGAATTGTAAGATTAAGGAATAGAGTAGCAGATAGATTTTTTTTTTTTTTTTGAGAATATTAAGTATTTAACGCAAGGTAGTCAATATCGTACCGGTACCGGCCATACCGGCCGGTACGTACCGTACCGATTGCATACCGGCATTGAAACATTAATGTTTCGTACCGGTTTAAATATCGGCCGTATCGGCCAATTTCGGGCAATACTGGCCGGTACGCCCGGTATAGAAAAAAGTTTTTATTTTTTTAAGTTTTGTAATTTTTGAATTTTTGTTAGGGCAAAATGTTAACTTATTTGCATTAAGTTATTAATATTATTTGTTTTCTTAGTATGCAATGGTAACTTTTAAGTTTTCTATTTTTTATATTATATTTTTTTCTTTTAATTGATATTAAAGTCTAAAACCATGAATAATTAGTTTTGAATTGAGGAAATGTTTTATGGTAAATTTTTATATTTATTATAATACACACACACACACACACACACACACACACATATATATATATATATATATATATATATTTATTTATTTATTTATAAATATAAAAAATAGTAGTAAACCCGAAACGGTACACCGGTATTGACCGGTATCCAAAATATATTGTATCGCTAGGCAAACTGGTATAGCCTCCGGTACGGTATTGACTCCCTTGATTTAACGCACACACACGAGGAGAAGAGAGAAGGTCTTAAAGAAACTGATAGTGGTATATATTTAAAAGGGTCTAACTCTTGGATATATAACACATGTTTTAAACATTTTTAACTCACACTTATTTTTCAATGTGGGATTAACCGACTATTTTTTCTTTTGAGAATATTAAACATTTAACACATACACACAGGGAGAGGGGAGGTCTTAAAGAAACTGTAAGGTTGAATTTAATAAACCATCTTGTTGATTTTATTCCATGCCAAATTTGCTTGTATTTTAGCATTTAGTAACCTTGTATTTAGGTGGGATTATTGTAAGGGTAGTGTGTGAGAGAATGCGAAGAAATGTTCCTCAATGTGCAAAGAAGTAGAGACTCGCGATTGGAACTCGCGGGTGGCTCGTGGGTGTAAACCGCCAGATGAGAGTCACGTGCCAAGCATGCGGGAAGCTGATGTGTTTTGCTAGTTGGTGCACTACAGGACAAAAGACCTAGGCTGGCCAAGCAGTTAACTCGTGCCTGGAACTCGCAACTCAGACCAGTCGCGAGGCCAAGCCGCCAACTAGCCATGTTTGGGAAAAACTGTCTCTTCATATTCCAAACACTCATCACTATATATAGATCCTTATACCCACCAAATGTAGATAGTTTTCAGAGAGAATTTTGTGCGAGAAACTCTAGAGAAAAATAAGATTGATTCATCTACAATCTTTACCTTAGAGACTCTTCAAATTCCTCTACTCTCTTCCTCTCCATTGTCAAATCCTTGAGAGGTCCTTAGCTAATTCCTATTCTCACCATACCCATATCCGTGAGAAGGTTTATTTGGTGCTTTGAGAAGCAGTTAGGAAGGAACCAATGTCTATTGGTTGATGCTATGGTTGATAGCGAAATTCGGTAAGCTAAAGAAGAAATAGGTTCGGCATAACCTAGTTGAAGCAAGAAGCTTGGAGGGCTTAGATACATCGGGCAGATTAGGCTTGGAGGGTCTTCTGCTGTTCATGTATCCCAACTACATTCTTTAGTGGATTATTTACCGCTTGGAGGGCGGCGGAGAGGTTTTATGCCGAGGGCTTTGGTTTCCTCTTCGAAAACACATCGTGTGTTGTCCGTGTGTTTGCATCTTCCTTTCCTTTATCTTTACCTTATATTTACTGCTGTGGATGTGTTTATATTTGGCTTAGATTGTTTATCAATTTTGTGTTTGGCTTACGTTCATGTTCTGCACATTAATTGTTTGATAATAAGCTTGAATTGATAATTTGTAATTTGGGGTCTAAACGTTCAAGGGTGTTTCATACCCATTTTGAACATTCAATTGGTATTAGAGCGGGTGCACTCGTTGTGGTTTGATTACCTGAGTGCGATCCTAGACTCCTTAGATATGGATATAGCTATGAAAAAGACCATGCTGAGTATGTTTGAAGGGTGTCCTAACAATGAACTCTTAGAGTTGTTAAAATCAAAGAAATATGCTAGGATGTTTGTTCACATGTTGAAATACTTTGAAAATAAGAATCACATCTTACACAATAGTCTATGTGAGTCTAACTCTTTGATTGAGAAGTACAAAAGAAGAAATAAAATGTTGTGTGAAAAGGTTGATAAGATGAAAAAGAAAATTCAGTTTGGCAGAAGCATGGAAAATGAAGATAAATTTCTGTTTGATGGTCAAGAGTGTTTGTCTCATGCGTGTCTATTTGTGCACACCTCATTGGAGGTTTTTAACTTATGTTTGTGGTATCTTGATAGTGGATGTTCTCGACATATGACAGGAGATAAATCTTTATTTAAGACTCTTAAGGAAAAAGCCTGTGACTATGTGACATTTGGTGATGGGAGTCATGCCCAAGTTCTTGGCAAAGGGACTGTTGAAATACCTGGATTACCTCTGTTGAAAGATGTGTTATACATCAAAGGTTTGAAGATGAATCTCTTAAGCATCACTCAAATATGTGATGAGGATTTTCTTGTCCAATTCTCAAAGAAGGGGTGCATAATCATCAATGAAAAAGGGATTCAAGTCTTGGAAGGAAATAGGATTACTGACAACTGCTATGGAGTAGTATCTACGACACCTATTTCGTGTAGAAGTGCTTGTGTAAATGTGCTGGAACTTTGGCATCACAGATTTGGACATGCAAATTTCAAACAAGTAGCAAAAGTGTCTAAACTTGAAGCTGTTGAGGGATTTCCAAAGTTTGGAAAGGTGAAGAAGACTATATGTGAAGCATGCCAAATGGGAAAGCAAACAAAGGCAAGTCATCACAAGGTGAATATGATTGCTACCTCATGGTGTTAGAACTTCTTCACGTTGATCTAATGGGGCCCACAAGAACTGAAAGTCTAGGAGGAAAGAGATACATTATGGTGGTAGTTGATGATTTCTCTAGGTACTCTTAGGTGGAATTCCTTAGGCAAAAGTCGGAAGCTTGTGATAAAATGGAAAGGCTATGCAAGAGACTGCAAAATGAAAAAGGAGTTCCCATAGTTAAAATAAGAAGTGATCATGGAAAAGAATTTGAGAATGCTAAATTTGAAGCTTTTTATGAGGAGCATGGCATTAAGAAGGAATTTTTAGCTCCAAAGACTCCATAACAGAATGGGGTGGTTGAAAGAAAGAACCGGGTGATCTAAGAGATGACAAGAGTCATGCTACTCAACAAAAACATTCCACAAAAATTTTAGGCTGAAGCTGTGAATACTGCATGTCACATTGGTAATAGAATCTATTTTCGAGCAGGGACAAAGAAGACATCGTATGAGATATGGAGAGAAAAGAAACCCAAGGTGAAGTATTTCAGAATATTTGAGAGCAAGTGTTACATTCTAAATGACAAGGAAAATCCGGAAAAATTTGATGCTAAGAGTGATGAAGGGATATTCCTAGGATACTCCACAAATAGCCGAGCTTATAGAGTATACAACAAGCGCACTAAGACGGTGATGGAGTCAATCAATGTGGTTCTAGACGACACTATATCAGAAAAGGAAATTGATGATGATGGAAAGGGGTTAAATCTTAAGAAGAATGAGAATGATAATGATAATGATATGTCCCTAAGTGATGATGCTGAGAAAGAATCACCAGAAAAGGAGTCCACACCCCCTATATTGAGAAAAGAGACTAGATCAACACAAGAAGTCTCAAGTCCACTCACACCTCCAGAAGTTCAACCCCCAATTTTTCGTGATGAGGAACCATCAACTTCAAAGAAACCTTCGTCGAGAGTAACTCTCAATCATCCTTCAAGTAATATCATTGGCGATGTAAACGAGGGACTTCGTTTGAGAAAAGGGCCAAAGTATATTGCTAACCATCTGACATACAACTGTTATTTTACTCAATTTGAACCCAAAAAGGTAGAAGAAGCCCTTCAAGATGAGAATTGGATAGAGTCTATGCACTAGGAGCTACATCAATTTGTGAGAAATGATGTATGGGAGTTGGTCCTAAGGCCTAAAGATACACATGTGATCGGCACCAAGTGGATTTTTAAGAATAAAACAGATGAAGATGGTGAAGTTGTCCGAAACAAGTCTAGATTGGTGGCACAGGGGTATACTTAAGTAGAAGGCATAGATTTCGATGAATCGTTTGCTCCGATAGCAAGACTAGAGTCCATTTGAATTCTCTTGTCCATAGCGTGCATTATGGATTTCAAGTTATACCAAATGGATTTGAAAAGTGCCTTCTTAAATGGTTTCCTAAATGAAGAAGTCTTTGTTGAACAACCAAAGGAGTTTCAAGATCCTCATTTTTTGGATCATGTGTTGAGATTGAAGAAAGCCTTGTATGGGCTAAAACAAGCACCAAGAGCATGGTATGACCGTCTCACCAATTACTTATTGGATCGTGGGTTCAAAAGAGGCCAAGCAGATCGAACTTTGTTTGTTAAAAGAGATGAAAAATCCCTCCTTGTCGCTTAAGTGTACGTGGATGATATTGTTTTTGGATCTACAATTGATCAACTAGCTCATGAGTTTTCGGAAGAAATGAAATGGGAATTTGAAATGAGCATGGTAGGAGAGTTGAACTACTTCTTAGGGCTTCAAGTAAAACAAAGGGAAGATGGAATATTTATCTCTCAAGAGAAATATGCCAAAAATCTTGTTAAAAGATTTGGCTTGGATTCTAAGAAACATACTTCTACCCCCACGAGTTCCTCATCGAAGTTGAGCATAGATGCAGCTGGTATTGATGTTGATCCAACACTTTATCGAAGCATGATTGGCAATCTTCTCTATCTCATAACTAGTAGGCCAGATATTGCATTTAGTGTCGAGGTATGTGCTCGATTTCAAGTTGCCCCTAAAGAATCCCACTTAACAGCATTTAAGCGAATCATTCACTATGTCAATGGCACGTCTGAATATGGGATTTGGTATTCAAAAGATTCGAATGAGTGTTTGGCGGGATATTCAAATGTAGACTGGGCTGGGTGCATTAATGATAGGAAAAGCACTTCTGGTGGTTGCTTCTATCTTGGAAATAACTTGGTCTCATGGATGAGCAAAAAACAAAATTCAGTCTCCTTTTCAATAGCTAAAGCTGAATATATTGTAGCAGGAAGTTGTTGTGCACAATTGTTATGGATGAGAAAGCTACTACATGACTATGGAATTTCTCAAGACACCATGTGTGTGTTTTGTGATAACACCAGTGCCATAAATCTATCAAAGAATCTAGTTCAGCACTCTAAATCGAAGCATATTGAGATCCAGTATCACTTCATTCGAGACTTGGTAGAGGACAAGATAGTGTGTTTAGAGTTCATCAATACAGAAAATCAAAAAGCTGACATATTCACTAAACCTCTTGACGGCCCGAGATTTGAATCCTTGTGTAAGACCATTGGTGTCGGTATCATTCCCTAAACTCTATCTTCCATATGTGCTGTTTGTAGTATGTTTTGCATTTTGTTTGTTTTAGCACTCCTTCATATCATTTCTTTTGTTGTTTTTGATCAACTTTTTATTGTTTTTGTGTCAAAAATCCAAAAACACATAAAAAGTAGAAAATCCATAAAAGTTTGATCGACTTTGTTGAGTGTTGTCTCAAAGCATGTTTTGCCTTGTACATTTGTACTAATGGCTTTGCGCATCTACGAGCTTAGCTTGTTTCCTATGCACGCATATCATTGTGGGAGAAATTTTGAAATCTATGTGATTGTTGTAAATAGATCTTCAACCTTGTCATGAATGATTAGTGAATGGTTTTGTTGATCTTGAGACATGCATAGACTTATTACTATATATCTTCCCACTATTTTTTTGTTTTTGTTTTTGTTTTTGCTTAAAAGAGCTCTCAAATATAAATCTCCAAATGAAAAGAGATATAGAGCTGTAAAAGTCTGTTGCACATACTAGTATTCGACTAGGAAAAAGAGAAAGAGACCAAAATAAAATGTATGATGCCCAAAACTAACTCATCAATTGAAATATAAAAAATTTCAGGCATCAATCTCACAATGAGATGTATTGTTTCAAAAAGTTCAAATGATATGATATGGAGCCAAATGAAAAGCTTCAAAGAATTGTAATCAAGTTTATGTGGGAAGTCATATATGCACGTTTCTATAATTGAGATAGGTCACATTATCTAGTGCTAATTGTGTATGTCTTGGTTGAATTGATCATTGAAGTTTCACATTGAACTAAGGACTATCTCATGTTTGATATCCACACACAACACACAAATCTATGTTCAATGAATGCCATATTCATTTGTGTGATTGTACTTGATTAAATGTGGTTTTCACATGCTCAATCTTTGTTTAATCAAATACAAAAAGATTTTTGAGTGTTTAGTTGTTTTTGGAAAGTATTTTGTTTTAACAAAAATGTTAAAAATTTCAAAAACAGTTTTTGCCCTGTTTTGGTGACTTAGTCGCGAGTCAGTCCAGTAGCATGCCCTAGTCGCATTCTAGTGGGTAAGTTTTGGTGACTTGTTCGTCGGTGGAAGGTCCAGTCGCTAGGGGTACACAGAGATTTTCGCGGCTTAGTTCACGACTCCCTCACGAGTAGACCTTCCAGTCGTGGAAACACTTAGAAAAATTTTCAAACTTTTCTCTTTTGAGTGTTTTGGCAGCTGGACCTGGCGACTTGCATGCGACTTAATCCAGTCGCAAAAAACGCGTGTTTTGCGTTTTAAAGTCAGTTTTCAAAAACTTTGCAGTTTTTCCCTCGTACTTTTGTGACTGTTCATTGTCCTTTCATTTTTGTCTCTGAAACATTCCGTGTCTCTTTACGAAAATCAACCATTTTTGCATCATTTCTGCTCCAATCTTCAAGACTAAGGTATGGGTTTTCCTGTTTTCACTTCATTATTCATGATTTGAACATTATTTTCTTGGATCTGTGTGTTGTGATGTTGTTTTGAGTTTTTAGTGGATCTGTGCTGTTGGTATATCTTCTTTTCGCATATGGGTTTCTGTTTGTGTGGTGATATTGTTCGAGATCTTTGGGTTTATTCTGTTTTACTCCTTTTTGAGAGTTCATTGTGTTATTGTTGACACCTACACACCTATTGTCATGTTTGGACCCAAAATCCCAAATTCTTAGGGTTTTTCCAAATGCTTTTTCTTTGATTCTAACCCTATGCTAATATTGTTTGGTATTTATTTGTTGGGTGTTTTCTTCTCTTTGATAATCTATGATGCAGAGTGGATATGTCTCCATTCAGGAGAGCAGTTGTGAAAGGGGGCAACAACAAAAGGAAGGAACCTGTCATTGATGTCGATGATCCCTCTCCTCGCACAAAGAGGACTCGTTCACCATCAGGTGCTTTCGAGCCAAACAAGTTTAGATCCTATGCTGCCTTTCAGACTTATGAGACTTATTTCAGAGGTGCTACACCATTGATTGAAAGGGCTGTTGATCAACCTTCTTTGTTTCCCATCGACATTCCTAAACGGTTTGCTTACAAAGATTGGAATTACCTTCTCTCTGACCTTGATGATGCTTATGAGATTTTGGTTAAAGAATTTTATGCAAATGCAATTGTTGAAGGTGATGAACTTAAGTGCTGGGTTAGGAGAAAAAGTTTCTCTGTCTCTCCCGCATACTTGACAGAGATTCTACATATCAATCGACCGATAGTTGGAAATCCACCAGTGTATGACGATCTGTGTCCGGATGAGGACTTACTTCGGGATGCCCTTGGCAAAGACTTGGAATTCTCACAAAACAGGAACTCAGTCAGTGTTTCCTCTCTTCCTCTGAAATTGAGGGTGCTCACAATCATCATGTTTAACAACTTGTACCCCTTTTCTAGCACTGGGTACATGAACCTCGGTCATGCTTTGTTTCTTCATGATCTGATTTTTAATGGTGAGATTGACATTTGTGCACATATCTTTCATGTTCTGTGCAAAATGGTTCAGCAAACTGAGTCCTGGATATGTATTCCATTCTATTGTCTCATCTCTAGGATTTTGAAACTCAAAGGGATCCATTCATCTGAAGATGAAACCCCCTGCACAAAACCCAATCCAATCAACATGCGTATGTTCAACGCGAGGATTGGCCATAGTAAAAAGGGAATCAAAATTGAAGCTTCAGCATCTCATAGTGGTTCGCGCTCTAGCTCATCCTTCTTCGACGAGAAGTTAGACAACATTATGGCATCTGTCCATGAATTGAGCACCAAAGTGTCCGGACTTACATCCATTTTGTACCGTCACAGCACTCGGTGGGACATGAAGTTCACCTCTCTCCAAACTCAATTGGATCAAATTCAACGAAAGTTAGAAGAAGATGAGATCTAGCTATTCCATGACAAAAAGGGGGAGAAGATCTGAGTAAAATGATAGGAGGAGAAAGAGCACAATCAAAGGGGGAGCTTTATATTTTGTTATGTTGCATTTTTGTGTCATATTAAGTTTGTCTCAAAACTTATGATTTTTTTCAGTTAGTTGTTTTTGTATGGTTCTTTTGTACCCATGTTGCTTCTGTAAGCTTTTAAGGGTTTGTTTCCATGCATTTGTAGGCTTTTATGGTTTGTACCATGCAATGCAATATTTTTGCTTTGTAGCCTTGCTTTGTGGCTTAAGTACTTGATGTTAAATGCTGTGCATTTTTCTTTAGTACATCACTCTTGTGCCCTTGTAGGATTGTTCCTAGATGCATATATGTTTGTATGCATTGGTTGAGTGTTGGACATGCAAATGATACTTTGCATATAAGCTTATTAGCTTGCATGTCCGGATATTCATTCCTTGTGTGAATAAGCATTGTGATTACTATTGTATAGTGATTGCATGTTTTGGTCAAGCCATGATTTATTGCTTTATTTCTTAAGTCCATTTTTGCTTGATCATGTTATGCTTGCTGCATATGCATTTCAAGTTTTTCTGCATACAATGATATTGCTGTGTTGTTGTGTTTCAGGAGATACTTGTTCATATGTTTCAAGAGCTTATCAGAATCTAGAGTTAGGTGTGAGTGAGTTTTGCTCAACTGTTCCCAACTCACGCGTTAAGTCTAGAGTCTGTTGTAGGGTTTTGTCATAGAAAAGCCAACGGGGGAGATTGTAAGGTTGAATTTAATCAACTATCTTGTTGGCTTTATTCTATACCAAATTTGCTTGTATTTTAGCATTTAGTAATCCTGTATTTAGGTGGGATTATTGTAAGGGTAATGTGTGAGAGAGTGCGTAGAAATGTTCCTCAATGTGCAAAGAAGCAGAGACTCGTAACTGGAACTCGCGGGTGGCTCGCGGGTGCAAGCCGCCAGATGAGAGTCATGTGCCAAGCATGCGGGAAGCTGAAGCGTTTTGCCAGCTGGTGCACTACAGGACAAAAGACCCAGGCTGACTAGGCAGTTAACTCGCAACTGGAACTCGCGACTCAGACCAGTCGCGAGGCCAAGCCACCAACCAGCCCTGTTTGGGAAAAATTGTCTCTTCGTATTTTAAACACTCACCACTATATATAGACCCTTATACCCACCAAATGTAGAGAGCTTCCAGAGAAAATTTTGTAAGAGAAACCCTAGAGAAAGACAAGATTGATTTATCCACAATCTTTACCTTAGAAACTCTTCAAATTCCTCTACTCTCTTCCTCTCCATTGTCAAATCCTTGATAGGTCCTTAGCCAAATCCTTTTCTCACCATACCCATATCCGTGAGAAGGTTTATTTGGTGCTTTGGTAAGCAGTCAGGAAGGAACCAATGTTTATTGGTTGATGCTATGGTTGATAGCGGAATCCGGTAAGCTAAAGAAGAAATAGGTTCGACACAACCTCATTGGAGTAAAAAGCTTGGAGGGCTTAGGTACATCGGGTAGATTAGGCTTGGAGGGTCTTTTACTGTTCATGTATCCCAACTATATTCTTTAGTGGATTATTTACCGCTTGGAGGGCGGCGGAGAGGTTTTATGCTGAGAGCTTCGGTTTCCTCTTTGATAACACATCGTGTGTTGTCCGTGTTTTTGCATCTTTCTTCCCTTTATCTTTGCCTTATATTTACTGTTGTGGATGTGTTTATATTTGGCTTAGATTGTTTATCAATTCTGTGTTTGGCTTACGTTCATGTTCCGCACATTAATTGTTTGATAATAAGCTTGAATTGATAATTTGTAATTTTGGGTCTAAACGTTCAAGGCTGTTTCATACCCATTTTGAACATTCAAAAACTAATAGTGATGTATATTCAAAAGGGCCTAACTTTTGGATACACAGCACATGTTTTAAACCTCTTTAACTCACACTCATTTTCCAATATAGGATTAACCCACTATTTTTCTTTTGAGAATATTAAGTATTTAACACACACACACAAAAGGAAAGGGGAGAAGGTCTTAAAGAAATTGACAGTGGTGTAAATTCAAAAGGTAAAAGTGGGGAAAATGTTGGAGGAAGAGTAATTGTAAGGTGATAAATTAATGAGGAGAAAAATAATTAAAGAGGAGAGAATATCACAGATGATGTGGCTTAATAAGAGCATAGTAATAATAAATGCTAGACTTCAACTTTTAAATTGATAGCATTACTATTGTACAGGTTGTCTTCAACCCAAAAAAAAAAAAAAAAAAAAAAAATAATAATAATAATAATATGTCATGAAATAGGCTAGGCATTTTAAGACTTGTGAATCAAATTCATTTTGGTTAGACATGGCTCGGTTTAGGATACAATAATGGAATAAGTCCTATATAAAAAAAAATAATGGTCACTAAGAATGCCTTATGAATATGAGTAAAGAGATGAGGCGATTATTCAACCAAAAGTGTGATCACTAAGAATGCCTTATGAATATGAAACATAATTTCATGTAAGGTCAAAGAAGCAGTGTCCCAAGTCGTTGCGCTTGTTATTAATTTTAGTAAGGTTATTCAAAAAATGGTTAAAAACAGGTTTACCTTTCTTTTTTTTTTTTTTTTGGGGGGGTAAAATTCATCCCACCAATATGTAGTATTGATGAAACTTCCAATGCCGCTCATTTTAAAGTTCCAATTGGATATATCAATAGCGTAACTAATTAATTAAATTCATTTGTTCAATTAGGAAGAAAATATCAGACAAGATACTAATGGTGGTGCATGTATTTTTTACTTGGAGAAACTTAGGACTAATTGTACACTACCTTTCCTAATACAATCAACTCTCTTGGGGTATTCACTAGTTGTTTTAAAGATTATTGACCTGTGATGCACACAATGAAGAAATGCAAAATTATACCTAAAAAATTATAAAACTTATAAATAAATAAAAACAAAATGGAGCTCTATGGATGTTTTTGTTTTTGCTTTTTGTTTTATTTTTATTTTTTTGTTTTTTGTTTTTTGTTTTTTTTTGTTTTTTGTTTTTTTTTGTTTTTTTTGTTTTTGGTTTTGTTTTGTTTGGTTTTTTTAATGAAGTGGAGCTTTATGTGTTGAAGCACCTTTGATTCGGTACATTCACATACTGAGATACACTATATTTACACAGAGAAGGTAATGCTTTTTGCCACTAAGTCGTGTGGAAAATTGGAAATACATTAACAACTATTGTTACTGCTCAATCAAACATCACAACATATTGGTAACTGACTCAAAGCAAAGGACTGCAACAAATTGGTAATTAACTCTGCAACTGTCTTGGGCACAGTAGTGAGCATGAGGTTGTGCCCTTGTGGTTAAGATCAATGAAACATTGAAATGAGAGGCCTTCATCAAATATGCAAACGAGTTGATCATTGCTACAAACTAATTTAGACTCTAGATCTTTACACAACTCATTCGCAAACAAAAAAAAAAATTTTGTTGACAGGTCAAAAACTTAACAAGCAAACCTTGACTAGAAATGAAACAGATGGTGTAAGTGTCAAAATTCATAAACTTTTGTGACAATGAAATTCTATCACACATTCAAAATGAAGATGGATCAAAAAGACTTGCTTCTATTTTGGTTCTATGCTAGCATGCATATAGGAATTTGAGAAAGATGAAATTAACAAGTCTTACTTAAAAAAAAAAAAAAAAAAAAAAAAAAAAAAAAAAAAAAAAAAACCTAATACAACTTCTAATTGTTGACAAGGAATCTCCCCCCCCCCCCCCCCCTCCTTTTTTTCCTTATTTTCTCTCCTTATTTTCTTTTACAACTTCTTATTTTGTGATGGTCTTCATGTATTTTTCATTTTTGGTTTTTTAGGTTTTGAAAGCAAGGCATTAGGATAAGATGTACCCTGGGTATCTTGTAGAAGAAAAAACAAATAAGATGAACCATCAAGGTTGCCTGATGAAATCTGTACTTTGCTTTTACTGCTGACTGCTAGTGAACACAGGCGGCTCCTTTGATGATGACCAATAGAGGCGGTTGGCAACTAATACCAATTACATACGTTCATCATTTTACTCTTACCAAATAATTCCAGTCAATTAAATCAGTCATAAGGTTCTCTTTAATTAAGAACTGCATATCCAGGTTCTATTCCTTTCTACATATGTTCATCCAACAAATCTTGCATCCCTAGTTTCAAACAAGAATCAAAATTTTAGATAGTAGTAAGCAAATTGTATCTCCTTAAATCCACACAATTTATGATCCAATTCGTATCTTATATATATTGAAATTGTCTTAAAATTACTCTGGCTCTTCAAAAACATCATAGAAAATCTCTTCAACGGTCGATGTCGCCTCTTTTCTGCTTCAAGAGTTTCTTGATCTCTGCAATGTCCTGTGCAAAGGAGTTGAAGATGATTCTACACACTAGAGCCCCCTAGACCAAATTTGGCCAATATAATTATCATTCCACCTAATTATATTGCACAAGAATGCTTAAAAAAAAATTAAGTAAAGCAAATTAAGTCCCATCTTTTGCCAATCGAACAAGATAGACAAGTATATCTACATGATTGAAATAGCTTTCGTATGTGCTAAATCCATACAACCAGGGTAATCTTCACTTGCTCCATATTTAGAGATAACCAAAGGATTCACTAGAGATAGAGGAAGGTGAAAGAAAAAGGAAAACAATAATATTCTAAAAAAGTAATATTTCCATAAAAACATAAACTTAGACAACCTTATTGATCAGTTATGAGGAGAAAAGAATCAGCTTTTATTAGAAGCAATATGCAATAGTGATATACCTTGTGCTGAAGCATTTTGGTCTAGATGAGCAAAGAAATCTGCAATGTGAGAAGAGCGATTAGCATCTTGAAGAAAATATTATTAAAATGAGCAAGCAATAATCTATCATAGAGAAAACTTAACTAATCATGTCAGTCTTATCATGCCATTATTGTTAAATAAAATGCAGCTATAAGAAATGATATTTTAATCCTTCAGTTCCTAGAATGCAATTGTGGCATGTGATATACAAAATCATATGTTAAACAATTAACTGAGAATGAAATTGAAAAGTCTCCAAAAAGCAATGAGTTCGAGGCTTACTATTTTTTTTTTTGGTTTAAATTTATTAAACAATTAACTTCACATGAAGGGTAGGATGAATCATGAACGTGACTATATGAAGTTAGAAATAGAACCAGTTAAGAAAATACAGGAAAGTTGTTAAGGTTATCTGCAAATGCAAATTGATATCCACATGAATACACTGACAAAAAGTAAATTAGTTCACATTGAATGTGCTACAAGGTCAAGAAATAGGGAAAGAAGAAATTTATCTAGGAGTCCTGGTAGCCAAATCTAAGGAAATCGCAATTAGAAGCTTTATTGATTTGATAGTTAGAAATCCAATACATCTGTCAGGGGATTCAGGTAGGCAAAACAATTTAAGTTTATAAGAGAATGTACAGAAATCAAAAAAGTTAGAAATTTAGAATGAACTAATACAATAAAGTTTTTAGGTATGAATAATTTTAGGTGAACACTTTTCTTAATAGGGGAAAAAAAGACAAAAATTTACCTATAGCCTCTAATTGAGTATAAGTGGGACGTCGGCCAGCACACCATTAACAGAGAAGTTGCCATTGTCAATGTAATTCAGGAATTGAGTTTCTGGATCATAACTATAACTGATGCTAAGTGGAACATCATTTGCGAAATCTGATGCAAAAACTTCTAGCTCTTCTTCATGACCAAGTAAATAATTAGTTTCATCTACATGCCATGAGTAAGCCTTGAGAATAAGATTTACAGAGGCAAATGTCTTGACAAATTTAAGATTCTTTAAGAGAGACCATAAGTCTGGTTGGTTGAAGGCTGAATCTCATCTTGTCCTAGGAACCGAAAGACTAGTTTTGCCGTTTTGAATTAAATCATGTAGTAATTCTTCTTAGGAAAGCAACCTCTAGTGGTGAAATATAACTAACAATTATACTTTTAGATATAGAAAGTATAAAGCTTCTCATACTCAAATTGTGTTGAGCGAAGAATTGATCATTCTGCACAAGTATTAGAACAATAGGGTAGGTCAAATGTAACTGTGCAAATAGATCGTACATGTTTAGAGATACGTCTTACCAAAGATAAGAAGAAAGAAGATCCAATAAAAAATTTAAGGAGTTGTGATCTTTTATTTACTTGAATGTTCAATTAGAAACCTGGTGGTGTGAACACTGAAGCCACATTTTTAATAGTGAGAAAGTGGAATGCATTGCCATCAAACTGATTAATTTGAGAGAAAACTCCTTACTAGAAGAAATACAGAAATTATCATTAATTGTTAATGCAAAATATTATATGAAATAATGCAGCACATAGCTTGATAGCCACCGTAGGAGTCATTGGAAATAATATTTTAATGTTGAAAAGGCACATTTAGTCTCATATTTCCATGCTTCCTTAAGAATAGCATTGGATAATTATAATCTTTAACCATGAGTAAAGAAAATGTTCTATCAAATCATCATATCTGGTTCACAAGACATCCAAGTTGCCAATAGCAAATACAAAGAAACAATGTTTGAAACAACTTTTACTTACAGGCAACAATTGTTGCCCCTTGAAGGTTATATCCACAAAAATTCATTCTTTGGTAGGGACCCCATTAATTAGGTAACCTTTTTCCTATTTTCGAAATACTTGCAATATCAGTAGAGTTGTTCACCCAGACATTTGGCGCACAAATCCTAATTCCATCCTTTGTTAATTGGATGTCTCACCGTAAGACCACATTGGGTACTCTAACCAGCAATACCAAAATATAAGACCAGTTCCATGGATTAGCTATAAGTCTATAAGGGAAATCATATATTAATTAGCTCACAGAAGATGAGGCAACAAAAATTGTTGCCTATTGTAAACACCCCATTTTACAACTTGCATTTAACCAACCGGTAGATCTTCAAATTTGTGATACAAAACAAATCTTGATGCTCTAATGATCATAGTGGTATGTCATGGGTTTTGATCGGACCATCTGATCAAAAGTTATCATACAAACAATTTTCAATGATCATGGCTCACCTACACGATGGGTCCGGTCACGTCCTATCTTAAACACTTAATTTTGATTAGTTCTCACAAGAATTAATTTAAAATTAATTAAGTGTAATTTTTGATTGGATTTCATTTTTATTTCATTTTTAAAATAAAAAAAAATGTTTTCCTTTAGGACATCTTATCTGCTCTTTTGAAAAAATATGGAGATAGGAAAAATTCAAAAAAATGCTCAGGAACGTCATTATCTTCAGCAGCAAATTGAATCGTATTTTTGGCCTGAAAAACATCGAAATTTAGTTTTCTCTATTTCTATAAAAGTTGTAGAGAATTAAATTTCCTTTCAAAAAACATCAATCCCGAATCAATTGGAATCTTGAGCAGAAAGTTATGGCCAAATTATGAAACGGGTGCAGAAGATAACACAAAATCAGCATTATCTTCACTCATCTTTCAAAATTTCAAATGGGGATCAAACTCAAATTTGTTCAAGCTTGTCTAATAGACTGATCCTTTCCTTTAGCTTCAGAAGAAAAGTTTTTTTTTTAAAAGTAAATAGGATAAGAAACAGATACATCCTGGGAAAATTTTCAAAAATGCTCAAAAAACGTAACTATTTTCAGCAGCAATTTGGAACACATTTTCGGCCTAGATAACGTTGGAATTTGGCTTTCTCTATTTCTGACAAAGTTGTAGATAATTGAATTTCCTTTCAAAAAACACCCATCTTGAATCAATTGGAATTTTGAGCGGAAAGTTGGAGCCAAAATACGAAGCAGGTGCAGCATCATTTCAAAATTCAAAATCCAAAACCAAATCCGTTTCAGCTCATTTCTCCCCTTAGCTTCAGAAGAAAGCTAACAACTTAGCTTTAAAGCTAAGCCATCCCTCCTCCTATAAATAGAGAAGACCTCTTCCATTTTCTGGACCCCGAATTCCCTCTAGAGAGCTAGTGAGAAAGCAGAAAAGAAACGCTGTTGGGCAACCATTGTTCCTACTTTGGTTGTAGTTTAGTACTTCCTTGCTTTCTCTCTAGCCCTTTAAGTGATCACTTCCCTTTTTTTAATTTATGTTCTATGCTGGTAAGTAATTAATCATGTTCTTATCTTTCTACACATGCTTGAACAAATGTTTAACATGTCATTATTTGTTTTTTTTTTTGGATGAACATGCCTATATTTCTTATTATTATTTCTTTTACATGCTTAGATGAGCACTTCTAGGCTAATACACAATTTTTCTCTTGAATGCTTAGATGGGCACTTCTAGGCTAAAACACAACTTTCTCTTCAATACTTAGATGAACATGTCTAGGTAATTGTTTTACTTTTTTTAATAAAAAAAATGCTTGAACAAACATGTCTAAGTATTTTGAGTTTCTCTAGATAAACATGTTTAGGGATTTTCCTTTACTTCTTTTCATAATTGTTTGGATGATCAAATATGCTCAAAGGTCTTATTTTTATTTGGTTCTCTCTGCAATTATGTTGATTACAAATAACATGACAACATTGTTTTCTTTTTCTCACATGCTTAGATAAACATGTCTAGGCTAGGGATTCTTTGCTTACTTTGATTTCTTGGATGAACATGCCATTGCTTTAATGTTTTCTTTACATTAAAATTGTTATCTAACAAGTTTCATTTTTTTTGTCTTTTTTATATTTGATTCTCTTAACACATATTTGTTTTCAATTCTTACAAATTACCATGTTTATATGACATATTGTTTATATTTGTTTGACATGACATGACATTGGCCACCTTAACCTAGGAGACCGGTTTTACCGGGCGAAATGGGTGCTTAATCCCTTCCCATCTCGTAAATTAGCCTCCGAACCAAGATCAAGGGTTCTAGACCATGCTTTTGCACATGTAATTTTACATTTTTTAGAATGTAACTAGGAAATAAAGCAATGTAATTTACTTTTCTTAGATTGTATCTAGGACAAAAAGCATTGTAAATCTTTGTTACAAAATTTGATGTAAATTGCAATATACATTAATACAACAGAAGTATTTTTTATTAAAGGTTTTCTTATTTTCCCTTTTAAATTAAGTAAGTGGCGACTCCAATGTAAAACCCTCGATCTAGGGGGGAGTACATTTCACACCTATACAAATGTGAGTGGAAGTCCCACATGGACAAGAAACAAAGAAAAAATTGATACAACATTATTGGTCCAATTGCCTAAACCCATTTCCTTTAGCTTTTGGGTTAAGTAATGTGTTGCAAAAAACAAGACCTACAAAAAGTTCAATGAAAGGGGTCTAAAATTTTGATTCAAGAAAAGTTGAAGGAGAGGCTTTCCAAAATCACCCTACCAAATGCAAATACAACCTTAGCATCATTTTCATTGTTTCTGTTTCTGAAATAAAACGATTGTACAAATATATTGCCATAATATACATATCTTCAGATAATAAAAAAATCACACGTAAAAGGTATCAAGAGCAACCAAAACAAAATCATAGCTTACATGATGAGATTATTAATAAACATGAGCACATTAAATTGATGAAAATCTCAAAACAACAAAAACCCCTCTAGTAGTGCCTGAACATACACATACACAAAACATTGCTTACATGAGAGAGAGAGAGTGCTACCTGTAATTGCAATTGATAAATCATTGCAAACAACATTAGAACATACAAAAAACACCACAGAGAATTAACTTTACCCCATAACTTCTTCATACCCCAATTAGGTTAATCACCAATTCAACAAAATCCCATTTTAACTAGACACAAATCCCTCTTCAGTAAAACTAATTTTATAGACATACACATACACATCTAGGTAGCAACCCAAATATTTCGAGATTAGGATTCATATTTTTTTAATGTGCAATGAAGGGACATCATAAAAGGGAAACAAATCTCAAAGCGAAAAGTGTAAAGAGTTGGGAACGCTTATTTCAATGTACCGCAAAATATGAACTTTTGCAATCAATAAATCCAGTATGTTAAAGGCTGTCTGTTACATTTAAAGCAAACTCACAGTAAAGATTTGGGAGTCATAAAAATATATTTTTCACAACTAAACACAAGCTCCTAATTAAGCCTGTCACTTGCAAGTTGAAACACAATGTGTCACCAATATGTTGCTAAGAATAAATAAAAAAAATGTAGCGTAATTAAGGACATAAGCAACTCAATTTCCATACCTTTCTACTAAACCAGGGGTATCAATGTCTGGAGGGAATATAAGAGACTTGAACGTCAAAGGAAATAAACCTCCTATTGCAACGCCTCTACCAAACCACGAAGCCCAAAGATACACACTGAAAAAGACATAAATTCAAAATTACAAAACAATAACATGTATTTATTAATTTAGTTTTTAGAATTGAGTTAGATTTTGGGATGTCCTACCTGACTGGCCTGGGAGGACATGACCCACATCCCTCAAATTCTTCATAGTGGAAAAAGCTTATTTGAGCGTATTAGAAATCCCCATAAGATTCACGTCCTCAGGGCCTTGTTTATGGGTATATATATAGGTTGTTTCTTCTTCCTTCTTGTTAGGACATATGTGTTTACATGTTAGGAACATATGTCACATTTTATGTAAATTGGCTAATCCTTTGACAAAACGCACTCTACTTGTAATTGGGTAGTTCTAGGTGTATTTAATACTTCAAGAAACTATGTTTCAAGATCAAGTGTTGAAGTCATCAAGTCTGTCCAAGAAAAAGCAAGTTGAAGTGCAGAATTTTTAAAGCTCGACACCTTATCGACACCTACCTCGACACCTGCTAGCTGTCGAGATTTACAAAAGTCAGAATTCTAATCTGATTTTCTTGGGATCCGTGAATGTGTTTTTGGGCCTTCTTTTCTTCTAACCCTAAACATATTTAAGGAGTGTTTTAAGAGCCGTCAACATAGACACAAGTCGCATAAGCATTGAGCAATCCTTGTTCAAGCAAATTGTGATCTAAGACGAAATTCTTGACCTAGTTCATCTTCTTCAAGAAGTTGCTGTGTACTTTGCACCGTAGGGTTTTGTGACCAAGCATCTTCCTGATCTTCATTGCATAGGATGATCTGAAGAACTTTGCAGCCAACCTCTCTTTCTAAAGTTGGTGTTTGAAGTCGCGTACTGGGATCCGCGCATCTGGTTAGTCACGTACTTGGGAGCCGTGCATCAAAAGGGGGAACTGTCACTACAGATCAAGTCCGATTGGGTATTGGGGTAAGAGTTCAACTGTAGGTTGATAAGGTACTTGGGATTCCTTATTTGTAACTGCTTGATTTGATAATAGTGGAGTTTCGGGAGTGGTGACCTGAAAATCACCCGGTGGGGTTTTTGCCGTTAGGGTTTTTCCCCATTCGTGAACAAATCACCGTGTCATTTATTTTCCGCTGCATATTTAGTTATTCGGTGATTTGTTTGTGCTGCCACGTATTTGCATGTTAAATTGATTAATTAATAACTTGACTTAATTAATTAATTAGTTTAAATCACAAGGGGTCATTCAGTTTGTGGCCTATCACTTCTAGCCGTTGGTTTTGTCTTAATGGGGGGGTATTATTGTAGAATCTGTAACGCCTGTGGAGGGTGTTAAATGGGTAGATACACTTCCAACGGTATGGAGGTTCATCATTACCTTCGTAACGTTTCATCATGGCTGATGGACGATGGTTTAGTTTCTGTCAGTCAATTCCCCTTGGGCTGGGCTGACTTCAGGTTCGTCTTTGTCCTTCATCCTCCCCATATGGATGAGCGCATTTCCAGGACTATCAACAACATACCAAATGATCTTTCAAAAGAATTCCGACCTAGAAACACTAGTTAATTTATTTGCACAACTATAGGTTTCTCATATTTAATTGAACACATATTTGTCAATCATTGCAAGGTCAGTTTGATACCGTCTGAGGTCTAACACGATAATTAAATAAGGTTATATGTTTTTGGCTTCTTGAGATACAAAATTATTAATTAAGTTTTTGTATTTAGGTTTTGCTAGCATCTCCTTTTTAATTGATAATATAACTATTTTAATTGATCTAAAGTAGGATTTTATCCATTTTGATTATGAAAAAAAAAATCTAAAAAAGAAAAACTATAACAATTATTGCAAGTAAAATTTTGTTAGTGGTTATACATTTGGAAAAATAATCTAGTATTTTTATATGATCAAGACTTTTGGTGTTACATATTTGAATATCATTAATTACTTTCATGATTAACTTTCTCATCTCTTGAATTATTTCATTATTTTCCACGTCTGTTTGATGATTTTTTTTTTTTTAATTTATGAGATTTTAAACTATATTTTCTTTATATTACTAATAACAAATTTATTAAGATATTTAATATTCAATTAGAAAAAAACTAATATCTAGAGTGATATTTTCTAATAGAAATTCATCTTTTTTTTAGAAAATGTTTATAAATAAAAATATGAAAGCATGTTCTTATTTGGCAGGTACCTGCGCCATTAAACATAAGTGGTTGGCAATCCAATGAAAAAATAAATAAATAAAAGAGGAATACAAAGGAAAGGAGGACCATCCTTTTCACATCTAAAGGACGAAGTAAAGTTGTGGGGTATTGTTACTATTGTATTGTCATTTATTTTTTTTAAAGGGGGGTTTGAATAGGTGTATTGTGACTTGTGAGTTTGAAGAGGTGTAAATTGAGATTTACATTATGTCCACTTTTAAGAATTCTTACTAGGACCGTAAATGAATCAAGCTGTTTAGGAACAACTCGGGTTTGACTCAATAAAAAACTCATTCATGTTCGTTTGTTTACAAATAAACCAAACTTGAGCCTTAGTTTTAGGCTTGTTTGATAAACAAGCTGAGCTCAAGCAAAAAAAATTGTTTATGAACAATAGGGCTCGATATAAAACATGCCGAGCTTAAACTCGTTTATAGCTTGATATTTGTTTACTGAATAAACTTATTATTTTGACATTACACATATGTTTTGGAATGTTAATTTATTTAGATTTGTGAAGATCATAGTTGTACGAATGAAAAATGTGAATGTAAAAATTGTATTTTGAACAATTACTCAGGCTATAGACAATAAATGATGATGGATGGATTTAATTATGTAAAGTTGTAATTTGAATAAATTCTAATAATGGGTGTTAGAAGCATGATAAAATGTGTATATTATATATATATATATATATATTTGTTTACTTGATTTTTGGTGATATAAGCATTTGATGATGCAATTTTTTTGGATCCCAAGTTAAAAAGCTTGACTTGAGCTCGAGTTTGGCTTCACTAATTAATCAAGCCAAACCAAGCCGAGTTCAAGATTTTTGGCATTCTCACAAGCTCGAGTTCAAACATTGTTTTTAGGCTTTTCTCAAGCTTAAGCCAAGTTTGAGCATTTAATTTTTATTGACGAGTCAAGCTCAAACACACACTACTCAGCAAAGCTTAGCTCATTTACAGCCCTAATTCTTACTTTGAAATGTCAACACTCTTTCAATCTAATGGCACCTCTACTTTTGTTATAACTTATTATATACAAAAACCCCTCTTTCTCCAATTTTCTTTGATTGCAAATAGTTCTCTTTGATTGGACTCTTTGCCTTCCTTGACCATGATCTTAAAGGTGTAGTTACAAGACATGGAACAAAAATAGAAATTTCTGATTCTCAAAAAAAAAAAAAAAAAAAAAAAAAATATCTGAAGCAAAAAACCTATAGCATACTAGCACACCATATGGGTCATCACCTATTTCCCAATAAACATTCAAGGTTGAATTTTTCACCAGGGACAAAGTAGACTTTTGAGATGCACCCATCTATAGTGGAGCTTACGCTTCCTCCTTAGATTCTAGTTGCAAGGAATCCACCAAATAGTTTGCCCAGATATGCAAAAACATGTCTTTTTCATTGAGACTTTACAAAGTGATCGCTAAGAGATTCTAAAGAGAAAATGGGCATCGTTGCAGGGTATTGAATATTTACTTTTAGCATATCAATTACGTTTAAGAACTTAAATGTAATTTTACACCATTAATCTATAGGAATAATAAAACTACAAATTAGACTGACATTGACATTCATAAGAAGAAACATCATATTCATAAATGTTAATGGAGCGAATATAGCAAGTAATACAAGAAGTTATGAGCTTCAAGATCATAAAGAAATCATCAAACTATTGATTAATATGATTACGTGACATTTGCACTAAATATTAAGAATCTTACAACAATTACTTACAACAGTGCCAAGTTTGTGTCACTACACCCCTAAGCTTGTACCAAGAATTGAAAGTACAAAACCCTCCATTGCCTGTTCAACAGTAAAGGACCCAATACACCCAAAATCCAACAACAAATCCAAGTGCCATGAACACATAAAACCAATCTACCACAAGTCCACTAAAAACTTTGTGTTCTTTATTTTCAATGTTTGGTTGTACGTCCTTTATTGTACAGTTATCAATAAGTGGAGGTCCACAAAGTTTGTTTCCAAAAAAAATGGATGCATTGAGACTTTGTAGCTGAGTGCTTGACGGGATTCTCCCAATCAAATTGTTGTTTGACAAGTTCAACAGATTTAAAAATGTCAAACTTGACATACTTTGAGGAATTTGACCAGAAAGTTGGTTGCTTGAGAAATCAATAGACTCTACTAATCCCAAATCACCTATTTTCTTAGGAATTCTTCCAGTCAAGATATTAAATAAAAAATTCAATGATTGTAATCCTTTGAGACAACTCACTTCTTTAGGGATCTCACTTGATAAATTGTTGTTGGAAAGGTCTATAATTTTTACCAGTTGAAGAGTGGTGGAATACTCAAGATCTTTGCCCTTAATCAGAACCAATTGACTTTCAAAAGGCATAGAATTATATCCTGTTGATATGGGATATAAAAGAAAGGGATAATCTGAATTTTTACTTGTGGCCATGGCACTAAAATTGTGGACACATCTAGGTATGCTTCCAAATAGCTTATTATGTGAAAGGTCCAAGATTTGGAGTGAAGTTAGAGAACAGAGTTCTTCTGGGATGTAACCTTGAAAATTATTTGAGTGAAGGTTAAGAATCACCAACCTTGAAAGTCTATGTCCTATCCAAGAAGGTATGCTTCCAACAAAATCATTCTTAGCAATATCAATGGTCACCAACTCTTTACAATTTTTCAAAGAGGATGGTAATTTTCTAGAGAATTTGTTGTTGTCTAGGTGAAAATATGAAAGAGAAACCAAAGATCCAATGGATGTTGGAATATTACTAGTGAAATTGTTTTTTCCCAAATTTAAGGCAGACAAGGTTGGCCACATCATCCAACAATTACTTAATTTCCCTGATAAATGATTTTTTCCAAGATTGAGAAATTCCATATATTTGGGCTCATTCTTCTTGTAACACAAAAAGTGAGAGATAGATCCAGACAATAAATTGTTAGAAAGATCAAGGAAGCTCACATTAGAGGATATACAAGGTAACAGACCTTTGAAGCGATTTGAACTCATATCAATTATTATTTCAAAATAGGACAAAATCATTGGGATATGTGGAATCTCTCCATAGATATGATTATGAGAGATATTTAGATAAGTAAGCTGAGAAGTCAAGTTCCAAAAGGAAGGAGGAACTGCATTTGAAATCCATGTGTTGGATATGTCCAAGCTCAAAAGTTGCTTTTGTGAACAGAGCCATGAAGGAAATTTGGGCCCTAAATTCCATGATTCCAAAACTAAAGAGTTGAGTTGAAAAGAAGGGGTCCAGTTGTCACTTACTTCTAAAGTCAATTGGTTTTGAGATGCAACAAGTGTTTTTAATCTCATTAAATTGGCAAAATGAACTTCAAATACTACACCCGCCAATATATTTGATTTGATATTCAAATGCTCTAATTTGGAGAGCTGTCCAAAACTTTGAGGGAGAGTACCGTTAATTTGATTACTCTCAAGGTATGAGGATCTTAAAGAGGAAAGATTTCCTATAGACCATGGAATTGGACCTGAAATTGAATTAGACCTCAATGAAAGGATGACCAGATTTTTAAATTGACCAAGTTCATCAGTCAAAAGCCCACACAGTTGAGCACGGTCCATTTCTAAGATCTCTAGTCCATTTGAAACACATCCCGATAGACTTTCAAAGATTTCAATATCTCTTGACTCCATTTGTTGTATGGCAATCTAATCTCCCTTAAGTTGCAGAGATTACCCAAAGATCTTGGTACCTTTCCTTCAAGTCCATTTGATGACAAGTATATGCTAATGGCAGATGTTAGGTTTCCAATGGCACTAGAGATTGTACCCTACAAATTATTGTCCCAGAGGATGAGGAACTCAAGATGACTAAAACTGTACAGCCAATTGGGAATTGAAGAGTTGAAAACGTTTCTAGATAGATCAAGGTGCCTCAGTGAAGTCAAGTTCTGGAGATGAACAGAGATTGGACCTTGAAACCGATTGTCAGATAGATGAAGAGAAACTAGATTATGAAGACCAAAGACCCAAAACAGAATAGAAGTGTTCTCAAAATTGTTGGATGAAAGATCAAGGGTGGTGAGAGATGAAAAGTTAATACTACTGGGCATCGATGGTGGGATGAAACCAGAAAGTTCACAAGTTGACAATCGCAACTCTGACAAGGAAGGGAGTTTGTTTATCTCCTGTAGCCAATCAGAGGCTTTGTTAAGGTTTGCACCACTCAAATCAAGGTGTTGTAGTAAAGGAAGACCAGAGAGCCATTGAAGGTTCTTGACATATAAATTATTAAAATTTTCTCCAAGATTGAGATAGTGCAAATTAGAGAGATTCCCAAGTTGATGAGGAATCAATCCCCCAAATCTCGCATGGGAGAGATTAAGATATCTTAAGCTCCCCATGGAACCAAGGAATTTGGGAATTTGAGTCCCATTGAAATTATTGCCATTGAGATCCAAGTAAATCAAATGCTTCAAATCAAGCAGAGAAGGATTTATCTTACTGCCGAACAATGACCTCTCATAAGCTTCATATTGAGCAACTGTAAGCTCATCATCTAGAGAAGGAAAGCTTCTGAGACGGAGTTGGAGGACGTGACCAGTAACATTGTGGCAGAGAACACCGACCCAGTCACAACAATCCACATCAGATGCCCAAGAGGCAAGCCGGTTTGAAGGATCTAGAAGGTCATGCTTGAAGTTGAGAAGGGCGTGTCGCTCGCTTTCAATGCAACCTACCTCAGAGTCAGAGTGGGCAGTGCAGAAGTTAGGAGGATGAATAGTGAGCAAAGAAAGGACAAGGGTTAAAGTAATTCTCAACAAGGAAAACTCCTTCATCGTCATGCTTTTATAAAAATAAAACTGGTTTATGATTTTGTTATGTAATACGAAATGCTAATAATGGCATGCTAATTTATAGGAAATGGACCGTCTTCATTTTATTGCGTTGTGTTGACTACGAGTTTGAGTTTGAGTTTGTTTGTTTGAGCTTAATCGGTTTTTTGATGTTTTAATTTTTACCCCACAAATGATGGGACCCTTCATTTGGATTGAAATCAATTTTCTAACTTGTGCAAAGTGAATTTGTGGGCCCTTTGGTGCATTTGGATTTACATATCATTTTGTAACTTGTGAAAATTGCAACATAATTTGATTGGTTATTCATTACTTATGTCAAAATTTCAAAATTTCAACCATCTTTAAAATGGAATATGTCACTGCTTGGAACAATGGAACTATAGAACATATAGTACGCATAAATTAAATAATAATCATATAATAATAATAGGACATCGTGTGGAGTTGACCTAAATCTTACTTTCAAATGTTGCAAAGAATAAAGAGAACAAAAGTTTTATGATGCTGTAGATTCGTAGACAAATACTCCTTGAAATCACAAAATTAGGCTGGATTGAACTAATTCTAAATGTCCTAAAGTGAATCATCATTAACTTAATTGATTAATAGGCTGCGTTTCTTGCTTTCACCTACAATTGAAAAACAAATTTATTGCATTATGGGGTCAAGCATAATGCATTATTTAGCTTTGTTATGCCGGAGCACAATGTTAATTTTATTATCAAGAAAATCAAAAGGTCATGAATGTGCTAGTGTCCAAAAAATATTTTGACACAATTATTCTTTTTTTTTTTTTTTTTTGGTAAAAAGGAAAGCAACATTAAACACTAAACAACTAGCAGAGATTCAGGACAAAGCCTGTGCACAAACAGACCAGTGGCATCAGCCTCTAAAAAACTAAGTCCACAGGCGGACCGGAAAATACAGTAAAGTCACTCTCAAGCAAAATGCCTATTCTAGCCAAGCAGTCAGCGCACTTGTTAGCCTCCCTATAGATATGTCTAAACCTCTTCTGGGGAATACGGGTAGCCATGCACCTGCAATCATCCATTATAGAGGAGACAACACAATTATTCTCTTATTAGTGCCTGTATCCTGGAAGTCTTCTTTGTGCTTGATACAACTTTCTCAAAAAAGATTTATCTAGGAATAAATTTCTTCCCATGTACACTAATGTTAAATATACTCTAGTTTTTTCTCCATCAGATAATATATTTTGGAAATTGTCATCCAAGTTAATTGAAAGTGTGATGCTCTAGCCCAAAATCTTTCCTAATCAATACTAGTGTGAAGTATGGGAAGTATGAACAATTCAACATCCCTTTGATGGAATAGGTGACATTGGAGTTTCCAACTGTATACAATGGGTTTGTTTGATATTGTGAAATTGTTTTAGCTAGCTATTGAAAAGTTTAATATGGCTAGTTCCAAAAGTCATGTGCTTTCGAGTAAAAATGTGAAGTAATTATTAATCAAAATTGTGATTATTTTAGGACCAAAATTGAGATTATATATTAACACTACATTTTATGAATGCGTCATGGATATGAGAAAATTTTTTGATGTTAGGTAATAATGATCTCCTGTCCTGAATTCATTTAACGCACTATTGGTGGTTTAACCTGACTTTGAAATTCCTTCGAAAATGAAGTTTATCTTTCTCCAAAAAAAAAAAGCTGTGTGTGCATAATGTTTTGATGTTAGGGGAAATGAAGTGGCGTCCTAGTTGTTCTACATTAGCTATTTTAGTTGTCTTATTCACAATTTGAAAACATTGTTTTGTTCCGTTTGAAATTCATGCCAAAAATATGTATGTTGAAACTTCTAGTTCCACTGACTTTAAAGTTCCTCTTGCCAAAAGTACGGCCAGGGCTAATAATTTGGATGGAAATCAATTTTCTATTTTTTTTTTTATTCGTTATTTTATTTGGAAATGGAGTTTAGGGTTAGCTAGTTTTACTATTAAATGTTACAATTCCACAAAAAACTGCATGCTAAAGCTGAACAATCAAATAGTCGGGTGAAGCGCAATGAACTGAGCATTTGAATGCAAAGCAGAATAATATGAATTTTATCATCTGACTATATCAAAACTTTATGAATGTGTGAGTAATAAAATCTTAAAAAAAAAAAAAGAAATATTGCTTTTCTACTCTGTGTTTGCTTTATTGTGCTGGGCACAACTTTCTTCGAAAAAATGTTTCTCTACTCTTAACGAAATTTCCTCCCTTCTGCACAGTGCACACTAACATTAATAAATCATTCAATAGCTTATATTCTCCATAATATAATATGTGTTGTGGAAAGTGTCATCGTCGTCGAGTTAAATCATTCAATAGCTTTTATCTTCGGCGTTTGCTTTATTGTGATGGGCGCACGACTTTCCTCGAAAAAAATACTTCTTTTTTACTCACGAAATTTCTTCCCTTCACAGTGCACACTAACGTTAAATCATTCAATATCTTTTATGTTCTCCATAATATGTATAATATATGTGTTGTGGAAAGTGTCATCCACGTCTAGTCAAAATGAATAAAAGTATTAACTCAATTAAACCCAATTAACATTAATGTTTATTGAGATTTAATTGGGTACTCAATTAGACCCAATTATGATCTAAGGCTGTGTTTGGTTCCCGTAAAATATTTTTTGGAAAATAAATATTTTCTGAAAATGGTATTTTTGGGAAAGGAAAATATTTTCTAAGTGTTTGGTTGTATTATGAAAATTTTCTAGAAAATGTTTTCATGTGTTTGGTTGCATTCTGAAAATACTATTTTCTTACTACTTTCTCACATTTTTTCACCCATTTTCTTAGTTCCCAAACAAATTTTATAATAGAAAATTTCAACGTATAAACTTAAAAAAACAAAAATCACAACAACTCCATTCAATCAAATCCACCATTCGGTCAAACTGAGAGAGCGAGGAAGAGAGAGTGATAAAAAATGGATGGAAAGGGAGAGATCGGTCATGGGCGATGAGATTGGTCATGGGTAACGATGAGATCGAGCGGCGAGATTGAGCAGCGCGGTGCGATCGACGAGACCGGTGCGATCTGGTGCGTGCAATTGTCGGACTGGAGCTCGGGGTTCGCAGGCGACGTCGAAGGCGTGATGCGATCTCGGTGGGGTGCGATTGGTCTGGGTGGATCGGTCTTTGGTGGGGTGCGATCGGTCTGGGTGCGATCGGTCTCTCTCACCGTCGCGTGGAGGGGATGACGACGGCGGTCTGGGTGCGCGTCTGAGTACTTTCTCTCTCTCTCTTTCTCCCTGTTGCGCGTCTGGTCCTTCTTTCTCTCTCTCTCTTTCTCTCTTTCCGAAAGTGAATTGAAGGTAAAATAGAAACGGAAATGGTTTTTCGTCATCAGAAGGCTTTTTTACGGTCAACGGAAATGATTTTCCATTTGACCCAATTTTCCTTGCGCACCCAAACAGCCTATTTTACGGAAAATGATTTTCGGAAACCATTTGAAGCCAAAACAAACACAGCCTATGTATCATTTCTACAAATCACCAAACTCTAAAATACACAAAACTACTAAAATTACCAAAATACCCCCTCAACATAAAAAATGGGGTAAACTATGTATTTGGTCCCTATTCTATACATCATATTTCAATTTGGTTCCTAACTTTTCAATTGTATCAATTTGGTCCCTAACCTTTCAGTACCGTGTCAATTTAGTCCTTACTATTATTTTTTGGATAAAAATTGATAACGCGTCTAATGGTCAAAATAAAAAATTAGCTTTCATTGATGTGACAATACGCTATAATTTTATTTTAACCGTTTGACATGTCATTAATTTTCATCCAAAATATAATAATAAGGACTAAATTGACACAACATTAAAAGGTTAAGGACCAAATTGACACAATTGAAAGGTTAGGGACCAAATTGAAATATGCTATAAAGGATAGGGACCAAATACGTAGTTTACCCTAAAAAATGACTAAAATAACACCTAAAACTAAAAATGACCAAAATACCCCTAAAACTTACAAAATTACCAAAATATTCCAAAAACTTGAAAATTACCAAAATACCGCCGAAACATAAAAAATGACCAAAATACCCCTGAAACAAAAAAAAAAAGACCAAAATACCCCCAAAACCCAAAAAATTAGCAAAATACCCTTGAACCCCAAAAAATGACCAAAATACCCCAAAACCTAAAAATTACCAAAATACCCCCAAAACCCAAAAATTGACCAAAATACTCCTGAAACCTAAAAACTACCAAAATGCCTCAAAAACCTAAAAATGGCTAAAATAACTCTGAAGCCTAGAAAATGACCAAAATACCCCTGAAACCTAAAAAATAACCAAAATACCCTCAAAACGTAAAAAATGACTAAAATACTCTCAAACTTAAAAAATGGCCAAAATAACCCCGAAGCCTAAAAATTTATCAAAAAAACCTAGAAACCTAAAAATGACCAAAATACCTCCTGGAACTTAAAAAATGACCAAAATAACCCCGAAACATAAAAATTGACAAAAATAACCCCGAAACCTAAAAATGACCAAAATACCCCCTAAACCTAAAAAAATGACTAAAATACCCCCGAAACCTAAAAAATGACCAAAATACCCTCAAACCTATAAAGTGACGAAAATACCCCTAAACCTTTGAAATGACCCAAATAAACCCCAAACCTCTAAAATGGCCACAAACAACCTGAAACCTTTAAAATTACCAAAAATACATTGAAACCTCTAAAACGACCAAAATACCTTTAAACCTATAAAATAACCAAAATACCCCTCAAAATATAAAAAATGACAAACATACCACTAATCCTATAAGATGAGCAAAATACACCCGAAGCCTCTAAAATTACCAAAATAGGGGTTTGGGGTATCTTAGTCATTTTTTAGTTTTAGGGGGTATTTTGGTCATTTTTTATTATTTCTATTTAGGGAGTATTTTGGTCATTTTTTAGTTTTTGGGGGGATTTTGGTAATTTTTTAGGTTTAGGGTGTATTTTTATCAACTTACAGGTTTAAGGGCTTTTTTTTTTTTTTTTTGTCATTTTATAGGTTTTGGGGTATTTTGGTCATTTTTTAGGTTTCGATGATATTTTGGTCATTTTAAGGTTTAGGGGTTATTTTGGTCATATTTAGATTTCAGGGGGTATTTTAGTAAATTTTTAGGTTTTGAAGGTATATCGATCATTTTTTTAGGTTTAGGGGGTAATTTGGTCATTTTTAGGATTAGGGGCTATTTTGTTCACTTTTAGGTTTCTAGGTTATTTTGGTCAATTTTTAGGCTTCGTGGTTATTTTGGCCATTTTTTAGGTTTCAGAGGTATTTTGGTCATTTTTGGGTTTAGGGGATATTTTGGTCATTTTTAGGTTTCGGGGGTATTTTGGTCATTTTTAGGTTTAGGGGGTATTTTGTTCACTTTTAGGTTTCTAGGTTATTTTGGTAATTTTTAGGTTTTGGGGGTACTTTGGTCATTTTTTTGGTTTCAGGGGTATTTTGGTCATTTTTTATGTTTCGGGGGTATTTTGGTAATTTTTAGGTTTCGGGTGTATTTTGGTAATTTTTTGGGTTTTGGGGGGTATTTTGGTCATTTTATGGGTTTCAGGGGATATTTTGGTAATTTTTAGGTTTTGGGGGTATTTTGGTAATTTTTTGGGTTTTGGGGGGTATTTTGGTCATTTTTTGGGTTTCAGGTGATATTTTGGTAATTTTTAGGTTTTTGGGGGTATTTTGGTTATTTTATTGATTTCAAGGGTATTTTGGTAATTTTTTGGGTTTTGGGGGGTATTTTGGTCATTTTTTGGGTTTCAGGTGATATTTTGGTAATTTTTAGGTTTTTTGGGTATTTTGGTCATTTTATTGATTACAAGGGTATTTTGGTAACTTTTTGGGTTTTGAGGAGTATTTTGGTCATTTCCTAGTTTTAAGGGTATTTTGGTCACTTTTTATGTTTCGGGGGATATTGTGGTCATTTTGTAGGTTCTAGGGATATTTTGGTCATTTTTTAGGTTTTAGGGGTATTTTGGTCATTTTTTGGGTTTTGGGGGTATTTTGGTCATTTTTTGGGTTTCAGGGGCTATTTTGGTAATTTTTTGGGTTTTGGGGGTATTTTGGTCATTTTTAGGTTTTGAGAGTATTTTGGTCATTTGTTTGGGTTTCGGGGGTATTTTGGTTATTTTTTAAGACTTTAGAGTACTTTGGTCATTTACACTTTAGGGGTATTTTGTAATTTTGATAAATGGGTAATTGGGTGGGTTGGGGTTTACCCATAATAATTGGGTTGGGTTGGGTTGAGTTTGGGTTAAAAGCAATTAGTTAAATAAGTTTTAATGGGTAAATGGGTTTTATATACCCAACCCAATTATGCCCACCCCAAACCCACCCATTTGACACCCCAGGACCACAACACATATATTATATATATTATGGAGAACATAAAAGATAGGACACAGATTTCCTCTAAACAGGTTTGGAGGAAATCCTTCAAACAGGGGGCAGCTGTCACTTAAAGAAGGAGACACGACAGCTTGAGGTCATGTGCAATGCATATGACCCATTTAGGTGTGGAGCTATTAACCCTAATAGCGTTAGCCACACTTTCTTCTCAAACACACACAGCTCAGCCTCACACCTCTCTCTCATCTCCTCCACCTTTGTTTTCTGAGCAAACTTAGACCGGCGAGATCTTGTGAGGCGAGATCGACGGCGGCCACGTGCAGCAGCTGCCGATCTCACCGAACAACTAGACAACCCCTCTCTCTCTCTCTCTCTCTCCTCAAACTCCTTAAACTCGTGTCTCAACCTGAGGTTTTGAGGTTCTGGCCGACAAGAGCTTGTGTAGCGGAATGGACGGCGGCCACACGCAGCAGCAGCCACCAATCTCACTGGACCAACTAGACAGCCCCTCTCTCTCTCTCTCCTCAAACTCATTAAACTCGCGTCTCAACCTTTTCACCTCTGTTTTTCTCAGAACCTCAGACCAGCAAGAGAATCCGACCACCCACTACACATGGCCAACCTCTTTCTTTCTATTCAAACTCGCCTCTCTCCTCTCTCTTTCTCTCTTATCCCTCTTCCCAAACTAGTAAGAGAATCCGGCCACCCACTGCACATGCCGTTCCTCCACCGATTCCGCCTCATCCCTTCTCTCAATCCATTAACAGCCTTCTTTCTCTTTGCCATTCCCATCCCCCACCCATCTCTTTGCCGCCAAGGACCACCGATTCTACCACCCATCTTTTCAAGGCTCTGATTTTTTCCAAGTTTGTTACCAAATCCCTCTGTACTTGAGATTATTTTGGTATGCTTTGTTTGATATATATGGATGATTTAATTCTAGTTTTTTCCTGCTGTGATAATTAGTTTAATTGTTTTTAATTTTTTTAAAATTACCATTTTTAATTCTAGTTTTTGCTTGCTATGATAATTACATGGTGTCTCTTGTTCCTAGATTTTAAATAGTTAGTTTGTTAAACTCACACTGATGGGACGAATGTGTTATTTGTTATTATAGATTATGGTATTTCACTACTCATGTCATGTTTAAAGCATGATGGCCTCTCCATCATGAATAATTTCTAAATTCAAGCTCTTGATGCTAACATCTATTCGTTTCTTCTTGGGCAGAGATATAACCACTTCATTCCCAAGTTTTGTTTTCCACTTGCAAGTTGATGACACCTGAGTTTCTAGCTGACATCAAGTTGATAGTATTTAGCTAGAAGAGCTTGTTTTTCTCTTACTTTAGCTGGAAGAGCTTGTTTTTCTCTTACTACCAATGTAGCTGGAAGTGCTTGGTTTGACCATTTTAGCTTTTGCCTAAATGGGTCTGAGCTATTTGTTTGTTGGTTGGTCTCATTGGGAATTAGAGAGGAAAGGAATTCTCTGGCATTTCACCATACTTATGGTCAAATTGAGTTTGTGCTACTAGCACTTTGAGAGTGAAGAAAAAAAATTTGTAAAGTATACCATGACTTGCAGATGAGGTGAAACTAAAAGCAGAAGTGCAGAAAATTTATTGGAAATTGTAGCCTTGGCTTCCCTCAGTTATTATTATTATTATTTTGTAAAAAGTGCTTTTTTTTCCTCTTTTGTGTAACCAGTGGCACTTAGTTGGTGATTTGTGTACAAGTAGCATTGATGTTTTTCAGTAGATTATCTTTGGTGATGTAATGAATGGAAAGTGTTATTGATTGTGTATTTTTCAAGCTTTGTTGTGTTATTATTGTGAGGCAAATGAGCATTTTTAAACAAAGAGATGCAGATGGGTTATGGTATGGATATTTCTTTTTGATGATTGAAAGGGAATAACAAATGGGTTTTTCTTTCTTTCTTTTTTTCTTTTAATTTACCTTTCCCTTTTTCTTTTATGTTTTCTTTCCGGAAAAGAGAGTGGCTTGATTGGCAGATTCTTTTTGTTCTTAGTAGGGAAGGAGGAATCAAAGAATCTAACCCTAGATTTTTGGACCCAAACTTACTCTATTTTTTTTTTCTCTTAAAGTACTCCAGCAAAAGAGAATCAAATCAGCTCTCTTATTGAATTTGTAGGTGATGTTCCCACGTAACCACATCCTCCATTTTTTTATTTTCTTTCATGAAAATTGAACCAACTGGTGTCATGTAATTGCAAGATTATCCAAATAGAAGGGAATCTCAGGCCCTGAGTTTTATATAGAGGCTGTCAATTTGGCCATTACTACACATTGCTTTTAACATACAGTACTAATAGCACCAATGTGTACTATATCAATCAATGTGTGACGTGTCTTGCCTTACAGATATATGAGCATCCAAGACCCAACGTTACCGAAGATCCTTTTTTGGCTCAGACTCTAAAATGATTTCAATTACATCCAGCCATCAAATGGTATATACAAAAGAGGACAAAGAAAAAAAAAAAAAAAAGAGAACACACTATAAGTTCTTATTCTTTCAAGACTAAACTTGCATGTTTCAATGCAAACTTTTGCATGGTTCAATTATAAAGATACTGGGAGATATTTGTTTCATCCAGCCACCCAAGTTGCAAACTTCTGCATGTTTCATCCAGCCAACCAAGTTGCTTTTTATTACAAAAGTTGCTGCTTTCTTCTGCAATTCAAGCTATATTTGTTTCACCTGAATGTTTTCTGCCAACCAAATCTATATCTAAGTTTAAAATTTCTAAATCTTAAAGAGAGCCAAATAAAAAGAAAAGCTCAACAAATCTATTGCTAAATTTAAAGTTCCTGAATTTAAATTTCCATCCATATCATTCTATTGCATTCACTTAAAGCTGCCTTGTTCAAATATGCAAATACATAGATATAAAAATATAAAAATGAACTTTCCCATTGCATACATCCAAATTGTGATGTCCAAAAAATCTATCCAAATTGTCAGATATGCTCTCCAAAAATCTGTCAAAGTCAAATGTGTTGTCCAAAAAATACTGTCAAAGTTCTGTCCACTAAATGTTATATAACAGCCAATATATTGTCCAAAAGCTATGCAAAAGACAAGGAAAACAGCCAATATGGTGTTTTTCAAAGGTTGTCAATATCAGGATCTACTGAAACCTGCAAACTAAGTGTATGGAAAAAATAACTAAAAGGAAAATATAAGTTTAAGTTGTAGCAAAATTTATAACGAGTATACACACCTGATTCAAGCCATATAACCCAACGTGATCTTGTCCAACCAAAAATTCACAATCAAAAGATTCCCACATATAGCATTTAAACAAATCAATATTTCATTTTCTATGCTAATGAAAGTAACTGGGTAGTAGGATATTAGACAAAATTTATAAGCATACCTGATTCAAACCATTTAACCCAACAACATTGTCTTGTCCAACCAAATTACTACAACTGAAAGATTCCTGTATATGACATTTAAATAAATTTATGTGTCACTTTTTAATATTAGTATTTGTTTAATAGGATATTAGAAAAAATATGTAAGTAGTAGCATCATACTTGAGTTATGTTATCTACTAATTGTGATGGTTGTTCAACATTACTATGTTCTTTGTGAGAATTAATATTAACTGAGGAATCGACCTATGTGGAAAGAAAAAACAATTGTCACATAAAACAAATTTCTGAACCTACAAATTCATGTTCTATAATGGAATGTAAATGAACTTACTTTGTTTAGGCCACCACGTGATTGAACTTGTCTTGCTCCACTAGTCTTTTTGGATTGATCCTTCTCACTTTGAGATTTTTTTTTTTGTCCTTTCTAATGAACTTTTCAACCTTCCTCTTGGATGACCTACAGTAGGTTTTGTTTTGATCCCACATATGCCTTGAGAAATGTCCACAGGTGACTCAAATCCATCGTTACCTTGTAAAACATTCTCGGGAACAACTTCACCATGGACCTCACCCTCCATAGAGGACAAACAATATTTAATTCTCATTTCTTGCAAATCTTGCAATAATTTGTCAAAACATTTATCAACATGTTCATACATCATCTCTCTCTTTGTTGAAAGTGTGTTAATTTGAAGACATTTGTGACTCAAGTGAGAAAGATGCTTTCCCACTGACTCTCGAGCACTACCTTTAACATCAATGCCACGATAGTCCTTGATAGAACCATGTCCATCTTTTCAATACATAATGGGCTGGAATTCTCTTAACATTTTTCTTGTCAAGAACTTTCAAAGCATGGGAACATAGAATTCCCAAAAAGCTAAACTTCATGCAATTGCATTGGACTGTCATTGTTGAGGCTTCATATTTGACTAAGTGCTCTTGAGTTTTGTTTCGATATTTCACTCTGTATTTTGTGATAGAATCAGATTTACTAGCCTTGTAAATAGTACAATCCATAATCTTCACATATTCATCTTGAAACATTTTAAATATTTCTGGAGTGTACAACTTTGCAGCATGTCTCAACATCTCAAAATCAAATAGTAAAACTGGTGTTGTTTGTCTCATTTTGAACTCTGCTTGTAGTTCTTGACTTCGCTTATCAGACAATACTCTAGAGTAATGTCCAAAAAATTGCAAAAGACCATGTTTTGGCTTCAAGTATTTCTTTAGCACACTATTCATTGACTCACTGCATTGAGTGCTTTTCATATCAGTAGTGAACATATGTCGACCATATACCATACAGCATTTCTCTTTCACATCAAACATTTCACACAACCATGGATTATCAGTTAGATCATATGTCTCAAGCATGTCATTCCTAGCAACTATCCATTCATTTTCATCTTCAAAATCATACACACAATTACTAAAGTCATTTTGAAAATGGTTTGATGAATTAAATATATGATATAGACACTTAGCAGCATTCTAATAAATATGCTACACACATAGACGGTGATTTGATTCAGGAAACAAATCTTCTATTGCATTAGCCATTACAGCAGATTGATCTGTAAATATAGTTTTTGGTTGTTTCCCTGACATTGCACTAAAAAAAGTTTCAAACAACCACTTGAATGACATTATAGTTTCATCATAAAGTAAAGCTGCACCAAAGACAATTGATTGTTTGTGATGATTAACCCCAATAAATGGAGCAAAGGGTCGACCATATGAATTTGTTCGATAAGTGGTGTTAAAACATACAACATCCCCAAAGTGTCCATAATCAACTATAGATCTAGAATTAGCCCAAAAAATATTCAAAATTTGATTATCACCATCAAGTTGTATAGAATAAAAATAAGATGGATCTTCTAATTGCATCTTTCTAAAGTGATCCATCACAGCACGACCATCTCCTCTCTTTAAAGCCTCTCTCCTCTTGGAATTTACATGATTTTTATAGTCAACATTCAAAAACCTAAGATTTTCATAACCACCAACTTGCATGCTCAACAAATCTATGGTTTGTTTTATTGATACCTTAGATTTTTTTGCATCATCCGCAAAAGATTGTTGGGCAGGTGTAATTTTCCTATTTCATCTTAACATGTGTTTCATTAGAGAAGGAGCAAACTCATGATTATGTTGTTTATGAAAAGAAACAACTTCTAGCATACCATCCTTCTGAAGTTGACAAGTCATTTGTGCTAAACAACCAATTCGTGAAATTGGGTGATGAAAAGATACCTGTTCACGACATTTGTCAATAGCTCATTCACCTTCTTTTGAACAACAAAATGTTCTCCTCTTAACATGTCCAGCACTTCCTCGCCTAACATACTGTTTCCTTACACTGAAGCCCATTCTATGAGCATATTGTTTGTAAAACTCATATGCACTATCATCACAATCAAATTTCATTCCAATCATTGGTGCCTTAATTTCCTTATTGTGTTTACTAGGAGTGTTTGGATTGCCATCAATAGGTTTTACTTGTGCTTCTTCCTAAATCCAAAAACCAATAAAAAGCAATAGTGTTAAGAATATTCAATATGAAAAATAATATTCAATTTTTTTAATAAACCCAGCAAAAAAACCATAGTTGCTTATAGTCTTACAAACAGTCACGATCAACAACAACAACAATATTCAAAACTCAAAATACCTAAACATCCTATTCAACATAAATTATACTAAAATACTCCCAAAAAATAAGTAGTATATAAATCCTTGCCGCCAACAATAAATACCCATTCAAAACCAAAAAAACCATAAGCTATTAAGCTATAGAACTCAACTATGTCCATAATCATAAGGACAAATATTCAAACTTCAAATATAATGCAATTTGAGAAACCAATTTGAGGAAATAATTATCTTTAAATTTTTTTTTTAAAAAGAAAATCAGACCTAAACAAATTGAGAACCATTGCATTTGTCACTGTTAGGGAGAATGCCAAGACACGATGGAGTGGTAGGAGTGGTGGGAGCGGGGGTCCTTAGTGGAAAATTTATGGGAGTGGCATTATCTGAGTGAGAAACTAAATGGGGTAGAATCAACGAAGGGGGAAGCGGGTGAAGAGGAGGAATGGAGATATGGTCTGGTGAGATCGGTGGCTGCTGCTGCATGTGGCCACCGTCCATTCCGCCTCACAAGCTCTTGCCAGTCAAAACCTCAAAACCTCAGGTTGAGACGCGAGTTTGAGGAGTTTGAGGAGAGAGAGAGAGAGAGAGAGAGAGAGAGAGAGAGAGAGAGAGAGAGAGAGGCTGTCCAGTTATCCGGTGAGATTGGCGGTTGCTGCACGTGGTCGTCGTCGATTTCGCTTCACAAGATCTCGCCGGTCTGAGTTTGCTCAGAAAATAAAGGTGGAAGAGATGAGAGAGAAAGAGAGAGGCGTAAGGCTTGGTTGTGTGTGTTTGAGAAGAAAGTTTGGCTAACGCTGTTAGGGTTAACAGCTCCACACATAAATGGGTCATATGCGTTGCACATGACCTCAAGTTGTCATGTCTCCTTCTTTATGTGACAACTGCCCATGTTTGAAGGATTTCCTCCAAACCTATTTGGAGGAAATCCGTGTCCTATGTCCTAAAAGATATTGAATGATTTAACATTAGTGTGCACTATGAAGGGAAGAAATTTCGTGAGAGTAAGAGAAAAAGGGCGGAATTAGCAAAGGGGGAAGCGAGTGAAGAGGAGGAATGGAGATATGGTTCGATGAGATCGGCGGCTGCTACTGCATGTGGCCGCTGTCCATTTCGCCTCACAAGCTCTTGCCGGTTAGAATCTCAGAAGCTCATGTTGAGACGCGGGTTTAAGGAGTTTAAGGGGAGAGAGAGAAAGAGGGGTTGTCCAGTTGTCCGATGAGATCGGCGGTTGCTGCACGTGGTCGCCGTTGATTTTGCCTCACAAGATCTCGCCGGCCTGAGTTTGCTCAGAAGACAAAGGTGGAGGAGATGAGAGAGAGAGGCGTGAGGTTGGGTTGTGTGTGTTTGAGAAGAAAGTGTGGCTAACGCTGTTAGGGTTAACAGCTTCACACCTAAACTCAAGCTATCGTGACTTCTTCTTCAAGTGACAGCTACCCTTATTTGAAGGGTTTCCTCCAAACAGGATTTCCTCCAAACCTGTTTGGAGGAAATCCGTGTCCTACGTCCTAAAAGATATTGAATGATTTAACATTAGTGTGCATTGTGAAGAGAAAAGGGGTTTGTTTTTTCTTTTTTGATATTGTGGAATTGCTTTAGCTTCTTCAATGTTGCATGATTTTAATGACTTGAAGTGGTAAAATAATTTTGAATGGTGTTTTACTACTACTAATGTGAATGGTCTTACTAGAAAGTTATGTGTTTACATGTGAAGAGTTGAAGCGATTGTTAACAAAAATTGTGATTATTAAGAATGCCTTTTATCAAAGTTCCATGAATGTGAACCAAATTTTTGACATTAAGCAATAATGTTTTGGAAGATTTCATTGCAAAATGGGTAACTAAATTTGACATTATCAAATTATGAGAGCATTATTATAAGGACCAAAAAGCTAAGACTACACAAAGCATTTAAATCTATCCATCCTACTAAATAAAAATGTTAAAAAATTAAAAAATTTTCTATCCTCCGAATATTCTCCAATCTCTAACTTTTCCATCTTTCCAACTAAATAGAGTCTAAATATTAGGAAAAAAAAAAAAAATTCACTCATTTGCACCCCAGCACATTTCTACACATGATTCTAGATTGTTACCTATTTAGTCCTAATAAGCACAACAACTTTCTTTTTAACTTTTAAGATGGTAACTTCAGCCTTATTAGTTCTTTGGAAAAAAAGCAAAAGGACTCTTTCAATTTATGCATAGAGAAGTAATAAGCAAAACAACTTTCATAAAATGAGGTGGTGATGAGAATGTCAAATTTAGGATAAACCACTGCTAGTTATCCATTTTGCAATGAATTCCTGCAAATCATTACTGTTTAATGTCAAAAGTTTGGATCACATTCATGAAACTCTTAAAAAAAAAAAGAGGGAAACTCAATAATCACAATTTTGGATAATAATGGCTTCACTTCTTCACACACAAATGACTTTCTATTAACTCAGTGTATATGCTCATTAAGAACATGTTTGGTAAGAGATTTGTAGTAAAGTTGTTTAAGTATTGTAAAAATACGTGCAGATGAAAAAGTGTTATAAAAATAAACACTAAAAACTGTGTGGGGGCCTTTTTTTGTTTTGTTTGGCTGGGCTGTCCCTTCGTGGTAGTAGGCCTAAGTGTTCTAGGTTGCGGGAGTCAAGACCGGTCCAACTGGAATTCAATTTGGCCAGATTGTGCACAAACTATGCCTCATCTGCCAGGAGAGTGCTTATGGCAGGCAGAGTTGCTTCAGAGAAGCTTGTGGCAGACAGATATAATTAACAAAAAGAAACAAAGCACTCTGGAATGACCAAATAGCTAAAAAATGACCAAATAATCTGCAATCACAGTAATATTAGTGACTTTTACAAATAAAGTAAGAGGGGCAAATGGTAATAGGAGTTAATCAAAAGATAAAGAAAGCTAAGTTAAACTTGGTCCGTAGGAGCAAGAGAAAAAAAAAAAAAAAAAACCAAAGAGGATAGAACGCATCTTCTCAACACAATCAATCTCCCAGGCTGATCCTGTCGTAGAAATTGATCGTTCTGAGAGAAACGGACCTAAATGGTTAATGCCCAGAGAAAAATTCCTTCTGCTTTTGGCAGAGAGCAAGGATTTTGAGAGGGAGAGAGGGGAAGAAACCTATCGGTGCATGCCTCCTGACTTTCGTTTTGTTTCAATTCTTTCTTTTATCTTTTCTTTCTTTCTTTCCCTTTTTTGTCTCTCTTTTCTTTCTTAGTTTTCTTCCTTAGTAGTTCTTCACCACCGTGATTTTTTTATGTTGTATTTTCTTTTTCTTCCTCTTGTATGTATCACCCCGTCCCCCTGTACACAACAAAGGACCCCTTTTTATAGTGCCTGCCGTGACCAAATTTTACTATTCTGCCCCTTAACTATCTTTGTCTGGTTTGGGTGTACCTGCCGACCATTATTGTTCTGTCAGCGAGCCACCCCCATTACCAGACAAAGACAACTATTTTGTCTGTTAGTCTGCTGTGGCTCTTCTTCCTGTCGTGGTGTTATTTCTCCCTCTCTCTATCCCTCATGGCATGCACCTAGTGGTTCCAACTCAGTTCTGCCTATTTTAGGAAGTATGTCATCCCAGCAGACGTATTCCCCAAAAGAGCTTAAGCAGGAACCCCAAAATAGGTTTTCCCCTCTCCCTACCACCAAACCATGCCCTCTTACCTCTGATCCATGACCTCACCATGTCCCGTATTGGCTGGGTACAGGTTGGTGGTGCTTGGGCCTTGCGCGTGCCTTCTGTCCGTATGTGTCTGAAATCTGCCTACTGCTCATGCGTCTGCCGCAGTCTGGAGACTTTGCCTGCACAGCCTACCGCCCGTTTTTGGCTTTTTATGAGTTGTTACTTTGATTTCCCGCTTCTTTAGAGACTGGGTTTCGTTTGGTATTGGGCTTTGCATTTTCTTTCAGCCCATTTCTTAATTTACTTAACTTCCTGCCACATTACTTGTCATTCCTGCCATGGCAATTTACTCATGTAGGCCTCTTTTCAAGCCTGTCGTTTCATTCTTTCCTCCAGTGGCTTAACATGGCCATTGGTGTTCTTTCTTATGGGCTCCAGTGTCCCTTTCGTTTTCCCTCAGGCCTCTCCGGCCCATTTACTTCCTTCGGACTTCCTCGGCCCACTTACTAACTTTACGTTCCCATGGGCTTTTACTGACTTGATTGGGCTTCTTTAACCCAATTTCCTTATTCTCATCCTTAGGGTTTATGGGCTTGCCATTAACCCCTTACTTTCTTTGTTTACATTGCTTTGGGCCTGCTGCGGTCCATTCTCACTTTTCTATACCACATATTGCCCATGGGTGCTATTTCTCTTTTTCCAGGCCTTTTAGGTCCATTTGCTTCCTCAAGACCCATTTGTTCATATTATGGGCCTGTGATCCATTATTCCTGTCGCATGGGCTTAATGGTTTTGCTCTATACTTGCCATTTCTTTGCTACCCATGTTGCTGGGTTGGGCTTCCGTCTTTCTATTTGGATTCCAAAAATGACCCTCAACGTTTAGCCCTCTGAACATATGGAGCGTTCCTGTGGTCCATATGTGAATGAAAGACCTTCCTATCCTTTCTGTTTCCCCTCTTTCTTTTCCTTCGCGGGCTTTTTTGAAACCGTGGACCCTTTCTCATATATATATTTCTTTTCCTGCCGTGAACAGTAGTGATTCTTTGAATTTCCCAAAATGGCAGTTATCTTAAGACATAACCGCCACTTCATTAATTTCATTCTTCTTTTGATGGCTGACCAGTCGCCTCATTTCAGGTCGGTATTAATGACTCAGGTATTTAAGAAGAGAGCCCCTTTGAAATCCAAACACAAATTCCTTCTTTTCCAAAACATTGTATCTGTCCATCTTCCTTTACCATCTTCTTCTCTTCGAATACCCATACCCATTTTACTCCGATTGAACCTTCGTACAATGGTGCTGGTGAAAAGCCAAGGTTCTTCCCGCCGCAAAGGGAAAGAGATTGTGTCCGATTCTCTTGCCGAACAAAAGATGGGCGACCTAGACAGTGAGGAAGAGGTGCCGTGCGACCTAGACAGTGAGGAAGAGGTGCCGCGCGACCTAGACAGTGAGTGCGCCCCTCTGATTAACCCTTGGTATAATGCTTATCCTCATTTCCCCGAGGTTCTTGGTGACTACGCGCCGCTGCCACCGGGCCGTGTGTGGCTTGCCCTTTGCCGGCGAAACCCGATATTTCTTGGGTCCTAGTGTCTTCCTTCATTTCCAATTTGTTCATCTGTCAGGGTATTTCTCTTCCCGTGCCAATTCATTTCGAGTTTGGATCGGGCACGGCCTTGGGTTGGAAGGAGTGGGTTGACAGGGAGTTATTTGATACGGTTTTTATGGGTTTGCTACAGCGGGCTGGTGTTCTGAAAGCCATTGTCTTATGCCGAAGTCTTTCCAATTTCCGAGACCTCTACAACCTTCGTCACTTGGTCCGCCGGTGGTGCGCCACCACCCACACATTCTTCTTCTCCTGCGGCGAACTAACCGTGACCCTTGAGGATGTGGCCAACCAACTATTCTTGCCAATCCTTGGCGATGTGGATCCTACCACCATAGAGATTTCTCCGGAGGAAGAAGATATTGAGACTGAGTGGAGAAAAAAGATGGCCGAAAATGCTAAGTTATCGTACTGGGTTAGTTCTTCCTCTAAATTCTCTACTGCTGCCCACCGTGCGGCTTTTGTTGCATTTTGGCTCTGCAAGTTTGTCTTCGGCTCCCACCCCCACTATGCCATTAAGCCTTTGTACTTTCATTTGGCTATCAAAATATCTGCCAGGGTGAGCCTACCGCTGGCCCCCATGTTTCTAGGGCATTTGTATGTTCAACTGGATATCCTGCGGAGTGACGAGAGCTAGGTGGGCTCCTGCCACATAGTCACTTCCTCTGTTCACAACACCATCCTGTAGCGATTGTTGTTTGAGCGCTGCTCTCAATACTTGACGAAATGCAGGCCTGTTTGTTTTGCGAAGGAGAAGTACCCATTATGTCCACAAGTAATCACTGACTTTTGCGGCAGGTTTGAATCCGATTTTCCTTTGGCTTTTCCTTGGTCCAGTTTAAAGCCCATTGGTCATTTAGTTGTTGAGTCTTTTGATAGAAGTATCGATTTTACTTGGAGAGCTTATAGAAACTTGGGTAAGGGTTATATGTGTATTGATTCTGCTATGGGTTCGTTTACTGATACCATTAGGACCACCACTCCTTTGGCCAGTCTCGATGAGATGAAAATTACCTACTTGGTAGCCACCAATGTTGGATGGTTGCGTTATTTGGCTGATGAAGGAATCAAGTTTGTTCACTACCCTGCCAATCAGGTAAGAAGGCAATTTGGGCTGGATCAAGACATTCCTGATGACCTTTCCTATCTCATGGAATCTCCTACTTCAGTTCGGCCTTTCTTGCGGCACACTGCCTTCGAATTTTGGAGACAACATTTCAGTGCAGTTACAGTTCTTGGCTCATTGAGGGAGGGAATTTGCACTCCTGCCATGCATGGCTATTGGTAGGCTGTGATGACTTCGTTTGGACAAGAGTTGGTAGGTAGTCGTAGTTTCTCCCTTATCCCTCATGATGGACTCAGTATGCTTGTCTCACCTAACCCTCGGTTGCTTCTGCCTTCCAAGTCCATTTTAGCCTATGCTAGGAAACAAAGCCGTTTTGCCATCTTCGAGTGGGATGAGGAGAAGAAAGGATGGTGTTGGCTCACGGGTGATTTTCCTCCTGGTTGGGAGAAGAAAGTTAAGGTAACTAATATTCCTGCGCTGGTTAAGAAAGGTTCTGCTAAGCTCAAGTCCGCAAGCAAGCCCAAGCCTGCTGCTCCACAGCCAGCCACAGATGTTCCCCTTTCCAGCAGGACACGGGGTAGTAAGAGAAAGACAACTTCCCATCCTGCGTTTGCCGCTGAGCGAAGGGTACGTCATGTTAGAAAAATTTGCTTTGTCTTCTGTGTTTTGACTTTAACTTCCTTGTGGCTAACTCATGTCATGCCTACTGACTTCTCTCTTTAACATTGTCTCTTGTTCCCCTTTTTCGTTGTAGTCTAAGCATAAGGAGGATGTGTCGGCTACCAATCCCATTGAGCTTGATGAGCCTGAATTTAAGGTACATCTCCTTTCCCTTCTTCTTTCCTTTTTTTTTTTTTTTTTTTTTTTTTTTACACGTATCTCGCCTGCCACGTGCCTTCATCTGTCTTGATCAATCATGGGTTCCTTTATTCTTTATCACATATGTATATATATGTTTTCCTTTTTTTTTTTTTTTTTCTTTTGCCTTCCAGGATCAGCCCGAGCCCTTTTCCATTTATCATCCCACAATCGAGGAACTTTCTACCTCCATGGGTACACCCGTGAAGGGTTCCTTTGGCAGTGCTGGTGAAACATTTTAGGCACCTGTCACTTCTGCCGCTACATATGGAGTTCCTATCGAAGCTTCTAGCCCTCCCACTGGACCAGTACCTAGAGAAGAGGGTACTTATATTGAGGGGGTTAGCGAGACCACTCTTGCTTTGTCCAAAATGCCTACTCCTCCAAAGGGAGTTATTACTCCTATTATAACTCAGACCGAGGCTGTTTCACCTGTCACGCCATTTATCATTTCCACCAGTGACCCCTTTGCGGCCCTGTCTCAAGCCGTGAAGGACGGTTCATCCTTGGTGGTTACTCCTGCCTCCATTCCTAGTTCTGCCACCCGCGGGCCCGATGCTGATTTGTCTTCTGAGAAATCCGAGGACATTCTTGAGGATCCTGACGATGAGCCCGTCTTGGTGAGGAGGATTTATGAGTTTGAGGAAGAAGGGGGGTGCTCCACCCGAGGCTGAATTCATGGGTATATGCTCCCTTCTTTTTTTTTTTTTTGCTAAGTTCATTTCTCCTTCTTTATTTGCTGGGTTCACTTTTCCTTTTTTATTTACATGTTTATTTTCTCTGTTTGCAGAGACCTTTGAGGGGCTAGGCATTGTAGCAAGCGTAGGGGCACCTGCAACAGTTACTCCTACTGTGCCTACAACACCCATTCCTGTTGTATTCTCTGTACCAGCTTCTGCCATATTCATTGTGTCGGTTTCTGCTATTCCTTCTGTGCCTGTCTTTGTTTTTTCCACAACCCCCATTATCACTGGCCCTGGTAAGCTTTTTTTCCCTTTGTCCATTTCTTCTTCCTCGTGGGTTTGCCTCTTTCCTCTTCCCCTTTTAGTTTCTCACCTCATGCCTTGTATTTTCCTTGGCAGGTTCACTTCCTACGGCCCCTCCCCAGTTCGAAGTGGGTAGCAGTTCCACCACCATTCTTGACCCCGTGGGTGAGGCTGCAGCCTTTTTTGCACGCTTTAACCAGTTTGAAGTCAATGAACTTGGACCTGCGGATTTCTGGGGCTCCGGGCCTCCTTACATAGATTTCCATACCTTCAGGATACCCGAGGACTGTGCTTCTCATTTGGTGATGATCTATAACAACCGCGGGGACTTCATGCAGGGATTCCGACTTGGCCGATCCGCTAGAGAGCATTTCTTAAGGATGTTAGGGAGTGTGCTGAATGACATTGAGCACAACTTTGTTGATACCGTCTTCACTGAGAGGATCCTGCAGTGGAAGGCTGCGGTGTAGGAGCTTATTAGCGTTGGTTTTGCCATGGAGTTTATCTTGGACCACCTTCGAGAGATTGCCCGGGCTGTTTTCATAAGGAGAGTCCAGCCTACTGTTGATGTTATTGACTCGCGCCTTGAGGTTCTGAGAAAGGAAGTGGCAGACTTTGAGGGCCGTCGCAAGCATCTTATTTCCAGCATCGACGGGTCCAGTCGTTTTGGGGATCGGCCACTCATTTCAAGACTCCATTGATGCTACTGTTTCTTCTTTGTTTTGTTGTTTCTTTTGCCTTATTACACTGTCTAGTACATTATATTTCCTATAGTATCTATTTGGCTGGTTTGCCACAGTTTGGGTTTGTAACTTATAATGCTACACTTTGCTACTATTTCTGGCTTTTGCTATGACATATTATGATAATATTTTGTGTTTTTCATTACATCCTCATTAAAGCGAGTTACAAAAGCAATTCGGTCTTGTGATATAATCACTTGAAAGATGGAAAAGATAAAAGGAAACATAAGGGTCTTTAAACAAAACAAAAGAAGGGGACAACCACATGAGTCTTCTCCTTAGGCATAATAATGTTTCAACCATTTCCTGTTGATGGGGTCCATTAAGTCTTTGCCATCCATCTGAGTCAAACGGTAATACCCACTTGGGTGTGCCTCCCTTATCACAAGGGGTCCCTCTCACTTTGGTGCAAACTTGGATGTTCCTGCTAGGCCTCTTCTAACGTAGTTTGCTACTTTCAGAACAAGTTGTCCTTCCACGAACACCCTCTCTTTAGTCATCTTGCTGTAGGCCTCAGTCATTCTTTGCCTATATTTGCGGCTGCATTCCTAGGCCTTCTCTCTTTTTCATCAAGTCCTTTTAGGTCTTCACACCTTTCTACTGCAAAGACTTCTTCTTCCCCCTTTTTTTCTTGCATCTGCATGACTCTTAGGGATGGGGTCATTATCTCTGCTGGACTCACTGCTTCAGTTTCGTAGACTAAGAAAAAAGGTGAAAAACCTGTGGCTAACTTGGGCGAACTTCTATAGGCCCAAAGAGCGTTTAGCAGGTGCATTGCCCATCCTCCCGTATACTTTTGGCTCATTTTACTGATAACCTTTATGAGAGTTTTGTTCGTTGCCTCTGCTTTCCCATTTCCTTGAGGGTAATAAGGTGATGACTAGTGATGCTTGACTTGGTAGAACTCTAGCATCTTCCTTAACTCATTGTTGATGAAAGGTGTGCCATTGTCACTAATGATCCTGTGGGGCACCCCAAACCTCACAATTATGTTTTCCTTGATAAAGTTTGCCACTACTCCTACTGTGGCTTTACGAAGTGGTACTGCCTCTGTCCACTTAGTAAAATATTTCGTAGCCACTAGTATCCATATGTATCCGTGTGATGTTGGATTAACCGGTCGTACCAAATCAAGCCCCCAAGTGTGGAAGGGCCATGGGGTTACCATGCTGTGTAAATTCTGCGGATGAGTGTGAATCTAATTGGCTTGTACTTGACAACTGTGGCACTTCTTTACAAATTTTGCCATATCCTTTTTCATGGTAGGCTAGTAGTAGCTCATTTGCAGCAGGCACCTGTAAAGCCTTTTCTTTCCCTGGTGCTCCCCGCACTCTCCTGAGTGCACTTCCATCACCATTTCTCTTACTTCCTCAGGGCCCAAGCACCTTAAGGGGTCCCCCATCATATCATTTTTCGAAAAGGACCATATTATGCATAAAGTAGCGTGTTGCCAACCTTTTAAGTTTATATTTTTCACTGTGTTTTTGCGGCCTGCCTTCTGTCAGGTACTATATGAATAGGCTTCTCCAGTCCTCGCTGATGAATATAGCGTAACTCTCCTCTCTGTCTGCCACAAGTTGACAGGTCTCACATTGGGTTTGGACTTGGTCTGCATCTTTACCCATGTTCGGCCAATAGAAGCCTGCCCTTTAAAGTCTGCGGTAAAGGCTGACCTTCTTGCAAGACCCGCAAGTCTTGTTATGTACTTCTTTCAGCTTTCTCTGGGCCTTTTCTTGCCTCACACACCTGGACAAGACTCTGCCGGGCATCCTGTGGTACAATTCCCCCTTTACCAAGGCGTAGTCTTTTAGTACCTTCAGTCCTGCGGCGTCATCTTCTTTTATCAAGGCTTCCTTTATGGGAATCCGCCAGTCCCTGTCACGCTGTTCCTCCTGGAATTTCTCCTTCAACGTCTCAATTATTGATTCTTTCCTCTTACTGACCTCTATTCTAGTGCTATCACCTTCGAATATTATTTGGGAGCCCAGCGTGGCTAGCGCGTTCGCAAACTGGTTTTCATTTCTTGGAGCATTCTCTATTTAAAAAATCGAAAACTTTTCTTTCATCTTCTGGGCCATTGCTTTGTATAGGGCTAGGCTGAGTTCTTTTAAGGAGAAGCTCCCCTTGGCTTGACAAACTACCAAATTCGAATCACCTAATACCCTTAAGTGCTTGACTCCCATTTCGAGAGCTGTGGCCAGCCTGGTTAGATAGGCTTCGTATTCTGTGGTGTTGTTTGAACAGGGAAATCCTAACTTGAACGACACTGCTACCGCTTTATCTTCTTCATGGTACAAAACTATTCCTACCCCTCCAGATTGGGTGGTAGAAGACCCATCAAATTTCATTACCCATTGCTCTTTGCCCTCTTCCGCCATTGCTACTTCCCCTGGAACTTCATCATCTAGTGGGAACTCTTCCTCTCTTGGGAATTGCGCCAATAAATCCACTATGGCCTAACTCTTCACCGCCCTGGGTGTCCTTATTCTTAAATCATATTATAACAATTGTAGCAACCATTGGGATATCCTGCTAGAGAGGATTGGTTGCCGTAGCAAAGCTTTGATGGCATGGGATTTGGTCATCAGCCATACTTCGTAAGCCAAGAAATAATGGCGCAACCTCTGTGAAGCATATACAATGACCAAACACGCCCTCTCTGCCCTTGGGTAATGAGTTTCTGCATCTTTCAAGGCACGGCTGATGTAGTACACTGGTTGCTCAATGCCACCCCCATCTTCTTAGGCGATTAATGCACCAATTACATACGAATTGGTAGCCAAATAGAGTAATAGTGGCTTTTTGTGAATCGGGGCCTGCACTGTGGGGAGGTTCATCATGATCTGCTGTAGCCTTTTGAAGGCTGCCTGTTGCGCTTCCCTCCACTCAAAGTTCTGCCCTTTCCTGAGCAGCTTGGTGAAAGCAGAGGTGATTGATGTCAACCCAGGGATAAATCTCCGAATATACGAGACTTTCCCTAGGAAGCTTTTTAACTCCTTCACCGTGTTTGGAGGTCTTATGGTCGCAATGGCCGTAGCTTTGGTTGGGTCTACATCTATTCCCCTGCTATGAATTAAGAAACCTAGGAACTTTCTAGAGGACACTTTAAATGCGCACTTGAGAGGGTTCATTCTCACCTTGAAAGCTCTGCACCTCTCAAATACTCTCCTCAATACTTAGAGGTGTTCCTCTCTCTTCCTTGATTTTACTACTATATCATCTACATAATCCTCCAGTTCACGATGCATCATGTTGTGGAATATGGCTGTCATTGCTCGTTGATAAGTGGCACCTGCATTTTTCAGCCTGAAGGGCATTACAGTGTAGTAGAAGTTGCCCATGGGTGTTCTGAAAGTAGTTTTCTCTGCATCCCTTGGCGCCATTCTGATTTAATTGTACCCGCTGAACCCATCAATGAATGAAAACATGGCACTTCCTGCCGCAGAATCTATCAGTAAATCCATGTTTGGCAAGGGAACTCGTCCTTCAGGCAGGCCTTGGTAAGATTTCTGAAATCTACATAACATCTTATCTGGCCGTTCTTCTTCCTTACTGGCACAATGTTGAATAGCCAGTACGGGTGTTGGATAGGCTTGATGAATCCTGCGGCTAGCAATTTCTGTACTTCTTTGATTATTTGTCATTCTATCTCAGTGTGGAACGTCCTAGCAGGTTGGGCTATTGGCCTAGCCTCTGGGTCCACATTCAGCGTGTGGGCAACTAGCCCAAGGTCTAACCCTGGCATTTCATTGTATTCCTATGTGAAGATGTCTTTGAATTCTTTTAACAGTAGTATTAGCTCCGATTTTTCATTTTCTGTCAGACTTGCACTAATTAAGATAGGCCTTGGTCCTTGTGAAACAGACCCTAAGTCAACTTCTTCCATTTCTTATTCTGCCGCAACCTGTACTTCCTTTTCTACCACGACTTCTTCACTCTCCTTTCTATTACTTTCTTCCATTGAACTTTCTTGAACCACGCAACACGCTAGACTCTCGCGCTGCCATTCCTAGGTGGGGCCCTTCTGCATTTTACTCGTGGGCCCCGCGCACCTTCATAATTTATACACAATCCTGGCATTAGGACCTCGGATCCTGATGCAGTGAGGTGTATCTTCTGATCCCGCAGCAGACACTTCTTTCCTTTTCCTTTTTCGAGCCAGCAACTCCTTCAGATCAGGCTCCAGATCATCCTGGACGTCCCTCCATTCAGGTATGAAGGTATCTCGTGGTCTTGATACTGAACTTTCCCCTGACGGAGCCCTTTGGTCGTAGAACATGGTTTCTACCAAATGAGCCTCTACCTGCTCAAATGGTGAGTGGTTCGCTGCTATGCGTACTATTCTGCCATTTATCATTCCCTTCACACATTGGTGATATGTGGATGGAACTAGCCTGTATTTGTGTAACCATGGCCGCCCCAAAAACACATGATATGAGACCTCTGTTTTCATTACGTGGAACCGAGCTAAATAAGCTATGGGTCCCACTTTTAACCACAACTGGATATGGCCTGCGGTGTTTTCTCCTCTTCCGCCAAATCTGGTTACTTCCATTGGACAGCCTTGGATCTTTCTTTCTGAAATCCCTACGACTTATAGAGTGCTCAACGGTATGAGGTTTACGGAAGCACCTGTATCTACTAAGGCCCTCTTTATGGGGATCTAATTTAAGGACGATACCAGGTAGAGAGGCCTCCTGTGGTCTGGGTACCCCACTTCCATATCCTTATCACTGAAAGTGATTTCAGTTGACTCCTGTAAGAGAGCCCTGTCACCTTGGACTTCTATCGATAAAAATTCTACTCCTGCCCCAAAGGCAATGCTTACCAAAGCCTCCGTGGCTACTTTTCTTTCTTTTGTCGTGAGCCCCAGCTGGTAGAACAAATTTTTGAATTTGGAGCTTTGCTGTAAAGTGGTAATTGCTGCGGCAGGCAGGGCTTGATTCTTTTCTTCGTCCTCCCCTGGGTCCGTACAGATTACTATTGTCGCTACGCCTTTCCCTTTATGGTTTGGGAGTGGGTTTCTTTGAACTTCTTGCTGGGATAATTCTAGAATCCCCTCTTTGATTCTGCAGTGCACCAGCCTGCAGAGCGCCCAACATTCTGCGGTAAGATGTTGAATGTAGTTGTGTAAACGACAGAAGCATGGGTCCCTTCGTTCTTCTTCCGTGGGTTCTCTAGCAACTTGATTAGGGTTAAAAACTCCATCTGCTATCCACTTGTCTAGTAGTACGTCTAATTCTTTCGGGGTGCATGGTATCGGTGAGGGAGTATCGTATTCCCTCCCCTCAGTCTTCCTTCTCCGTTCGCCGATGGATACTGCCATAGCCTGCGGGGCATTTCTTTTGTCTGTACTCGGTTTCACGGATTGGGCAATCTTCCTGGCTTTCTGAAACAACTGGGCGAATTGAGAAATTTCCAAAATTTTGAGGACTGCCCTGTACTCCCTGATCATGTTTGTCATGCACATTTCTACCAATGTTCTTTCCTCACAATGGTCATAGCAATCTAATGCGATGTCCCTAAACCTTTTGATGTACTCCATCAGGTCCTCACCACTTCTCTGCTTTGTTGCTAGCAGAGTTACGAGCGTTACTGTTTTTTCTCCGTGAAAATACTTTGTGCAAAATACGTCAACCATGTCATCCCATGTTGGAATTAACCCTGGCTTTAGGCCGATATACCAGGTGTATGCTCGGTCGCAAAGTGATTTAGAAAACTCTCAGAGACACCAGTCTTCATCTGCAGCGTAAGGACCAAGAGTATCAATGAATTTACTCACATGCTCAACAACGCTTCCCTTTCTGTCATCATACTGTGCGAATGACTTTGGCTCATACCTCTCAGGGTATGGTTTGCTGAGTACCCTTAGTGGGTAAGGAGGCCTTCGTGCATAGAATCTCTCTTTAGGTGCCCTAGCCCTCTCCTGCTCCAAGAGGGCGGCTACTTCGACCATAGTGATGAAACGCTGTTCTGCATTGTGTGGGACACCTCTTGCTGGTGTCTCTTCCTTGTCTATCGCATGCTTTGGGTTATGTTGGCTCCCTTTTTCTTTTGTTTTTTCTACTTTTAGCTGATGGATTTCATCCATCATTTGCTGCTGCGAGTATTGTAGTGACTGCAAGACTTCATTAAAAATGTTGGCATTGTCAGTAGAAATTCTTGGCGGCGGTTGGGGGTTAGCCCCCATTCCGTTGGCACCTTCCGCCTGGTTAGACTGCGGTTGGTGGGGTGTTGTAGGCCTGGACTCTACTTGTGATGGTACAGCACTTATATTTCGCATCGCCCTGGATTTTGGAGGCATTTGTTTGCGAGGGCTTTTCATCCTTGCCTATTTCTCAACTCCCTAGTGGAGTCGCCAATTTAATGTAGGGGCCTTTTTTTGTTGTGTTTGGCTGGGGTGCCCCTTCGTGGTAGTAGGCCCAAGTGTTCTGGGTTGCGGAAGTCGAGATCGGTCCAACTGAAACTCAATTTGGCCGGCTTGTGCACAAACTATGCCTCGTTTGCCAAGAGAGTGCTTACGGCAGGCAGAGCTGCTTCAGAGAAGCTTGTGGCAGACAGATACAATTAACAAAAAGAAACAAAGCACTCTGGAATGACCAGATAGCTAGAAAATGACCAAATAATCTGCAATCACAGTAATATTAGTGACTTTTACAAATAAAGTAAGAGGGGCAAATGGTAATAGGAGTTAATCAAAAGATAAAGAAAGCTAAGTTAAACTTGGTCTGCAGGAGCAAGAGAAAAAAAAAGAAACCAAAGAGGATAGAATGCATCTTCTCAACACAATCAATCTCCCAGGCTGATCCTACCATAGAAATTGATCGTTCTGAGAGAAACGGACCTAAATGGTTAATGCCCAAAGAAAAATTCCTTCTGCTTTTGGCAGAGAGCAAGGATTTTGAGAGGGAGAGAGGGGAAGAAACCTATCGGTGCATGCCTCCTGACTTTCATTTTCTTTCAATTCTTTCTTTTATCTTTTCTTTCTTTCTTTCCCTTTTTTGTCTCTCTTTTCTTTCTTAGTTTTCTTCCTTACTAGTTCTTCACCACCGTGATTTTTTTATGTTGTATTTTCTTTTTCTTCCTCCCGTATGTATCACCCCATCCCCCTATACACGGTGAAGGACCTCTTTTTATAGTGCCTGCCGTGACCGGATTTTACTATTCTACCCCTTAACTACCTTTTTCTGGTCTGGGTGTACCTGCCGACCATTACTGTTCCGTCAGCGAGCCACCCCCATTACTAGACAAAGACAATTATTTTGTCTGTTAGTATGCCGTGGCTCTTCTTCCTGCCGTGGTGTTATTTCTCCCTCTCTCTATCCCTCATGGCATGCACCTAGTGGTTCCAACTCAGTTTTGCCTATTTTGGAAAGTATGTCATCCCAACAGACGTATTCCCTAAAAGAGCTTGAGCAGGAACCCCAAAACAGGTTTTCCCTTCTCCTCACCACCAAACCATGCCCTCTTACCTCGGACCCATGACCTCACCATGTCCTGTATTGGCTGGATACAGGCTGGTGGTGCCTGGGCCTTGTGCGTGCCTTCTATCCGTATGTGTCTGAAATCTGCTTACTGCTCATGCGTCCGTCGCGGTCTGGAAACTTTGCCTGCACAGCCTGCCGCTCGTTTCTGGCTTTTTATGAGTTGTTACTTTGATTTCCAGCTTCTTTAGAGGCTGGGTTTCATTTGGTATTGGGCTTTGCATTTTCTTTCAGCCCATTTCTTAATTTACTTGACTTCCTGCCACATTACTTGTCATTCCTGCCGCGACAATTTACTCATGCTGGGCCTCTTTTTAGGCCTGCCATTTCATTCTTTTCTCCAGTGGTTTAATATGGCCACTGGTGTTCTTTCTTATGGGCTCCAGTGCCCTTTTCGTTTTCCCCTCGGGCCTCTCCGGCCCATTTACTTCCTTCGGACTTTCTCGGCCCACTTACTAACTTTGCGTTCCCATGGGTTTTACTGACTTGATTGGGCTTCCCTGGCCCAATTTCCTTATTCTCATTCTTGGGATTTATGGGCTTGCCATTAACCCCTTATTTTCTTTATTTACATTGCTTTGGGCTTGCCGCAGCTCATTCTCACTTTTCTATACCACATACTGCCCATGGGTGCCATTTCTCTCTTTCCGGGCCTTTTAGGTCCATTTGCTTCCTTAAGACCCATTTGTTTATATTATGAGCCTATGATCTATTATTCCTGCTGCATGGGTTTAATGGTTTTGCTCTATACTTGCCATTTCTTTGCTACCCGTGTTGTTGGGTTGGGCTTCCGTTTTTCTATTCAGATTCCAAAAATGACCCTCAGTAAACTGTTATTTAAACAATAATACCAAACATGTTCTAAAATATTACAATGTCTCCTACTTTGTCAAAAGGTTAGCAAATCCTGTGCTAGGGCCCCACTTTTTTTGACTTGGCGTGGATGGCATTTTCCACAAAACTACTGTGTATTTAACGTTAGGTTGAATGGGAAGAAATTTTTTGTTTAAGAACAAAGTTAATTGCACGATGCAATTGCAATAATAGTTTCTTTCAGTTTTCGGGGTTTTTTATGAGCCTTTTTTACGAGCTTTGGGGTTAATGCTTTAAAAATTTAAAGCACATTATTATATCGAAGACTTGGTTTCAGGCATTGACTCAAGTGAAGTGGTTATCAAAAAACAAGCATTGACTGAAGTCTTCTGAGAAGGGACCCTCCATTTCGTGGGCCCATAAACTTTATTATTATTATTAAATAGACTGCTAATTTGGATGGAAATCAATTTTCTAATTTTTTTATTCGTTATTATTTGAATTGAAATTTAAAAGTTGAAGGATCATTAAAATGTAAATGGAGTTTAGTTAGTTTAACTATTAAATGTTACAATTCTACAAAAAACTGTATGCTAAGGCTGAACAATCAAATAGTCAGGTGTAACGGAAAAAATCCTTCCAAAAGTGTAGGTGCATTTCTACGAGGTGTCAATTTTATCGTGCATGGTTGAAGCGCAATGAACTGAGCTTTGGAACGCAAAGCAGAATAATATAAATTTTATCATCTGACTATATCAAAACTTTATGAATGTATGAGTAATAAAATTTTTTTAAAAAAATAAAGAAATATTGCTTTTCTTCTCGGTGTTTGCTTTATTGTGCTGGGCACAACTTTCTTCGAAAAAATGTTTCTCTACTCTAACGAAATTTCCTCCCTTCTGCACAGTGCACACTAACATTAATAAATCATTCAGTAGCTTTTATATTCTCCATAATATAATATATGTGTTGTGGAAAGTGTCATCCACGTCGAGTTAAATCATTCAATAGCTTTTATATTCGGTGTTTGCTTTATTGTGATGGGCACAACTTTCTTCGAAAAAAATGCTTCTTTACTCTCACGAAATTTCTTCCCTTCACAGTGCACACTAAAAGTTAAGGCTGCATTTGGCAAGATGTAAAATATTTTTCGAGTATAAAATATTTTACGGAAAGGAAAATATTTTTTTCTGTTTGGTTGTGTTCTGTAAAATACATCTAAAAAAAATTTTCCAGTGTTTGGTTTTGCATGTAAAACATTTTCTAGAAAATTTTCAAAAACCTTACCTTAATACAAGCAAATCCTAGCAAAAACAAATCAATTGCAACCAAGAACAAATTATTGTTCCTTCTCAAAAAGAAAAAGAAAAAAAAAAAAAGAACAAATTATTGTTACTACCTCAACCAAATCATGTAAACAAAATAAAAACACACTATATGAACCCTATAAAATCCTAGATCTTGAGGGAAAAGAAAGGAGGTGGGTCTTGAGGGAAAAGAATGGAGGCAGATGGGTCAGCAGAGGTGGGTCGGTGAGGATAAGGGATGGGTTGGTGAGGACGAGGGATGGTTCGATGGAGGTGGGTCGGTAGAGTATCCTGAGAATGAAGGATGGATCGGCGGAGGATGAGGACAAGGGGTGGGTCGGTGAGGATGAGGGATGGGTTGGTGGAGTACCCTTTCCTTGCTCGGCTTGAGGGATGGGTCTTCTTTCTTTCTTTCTCTGAGTGTGAGTCCGACGAGAGGAGGCAGGTGGGCACGGGCTTGATCGGCGGTGGACACGGGCTTGACCGGTGGTGTACACGGGCTTGATTGGCGGTGGACACAAGCTTGACCTTGGGTAGCTCTCTCCATAGTTCCTTTGGCTTGGTGTGAGTCTGTGAGGAGGGTGGAAATTGTTTGAAAGTAAAATCAATGTGTAAAACAATTTCCGACTCTAAGGGCTTAATTTACGGTCAACTGAAATATATTTTCCGTTTGACCATATTTTCATGTGCACCCAAACACAGTCAAGAGTGTAAAATATTTTCCAAATTTTGTTTTCACCCAAAACAAATGCAGCCTAAGTCATTCAATATATTATATGTTCTCTATATATGGTTATATTCTCCATAATATAATATATGTGTAAGTGCCATCCACGTCAAGTCAAAACGAATAAAGGGGCTTTGCCTGGATCTTTTCTTTACTTTATCAAGATTTGTATAATGCTACGTTCATTGGATTAAAATGGGTTTGTTTTTTGATATTGTGAAATTGCTTTAGCTGCTTCAATGTTGCATGATTTTAATGACTTGAGATAATTAACTTTTGAATGGTTTTACAACTATCAATGTGAATGCTCTTACTAGAAAGTCATGTGTTTACATGTGAAGAGTTGAAGCGATTATTAATTAAAATTGTGATTATTAAGAATGCCTTTTATTAAAGTTCCATGAATGTGAACCAAATTTTTAACATTAAACATTAATGTCTTGGAAGATTTTGTTGCAAAATGAGTAACTAAATTTGATATTATCAAATTATGATAGCATTATTATAAAGACCAAAAAGCTAAGACTACATAAAGCATTTAAATCTATCCATCCTACTAAATAAAAATGTTAAAAAATTAAAAGTTTTTCTTTACTTTATCAAGATTTGTATAATGCTACGTTCATTGGATTAAAATGGGTTTGTTTTTTGATATTGTGAAATTGCTTTAGCTGCTTCAATGTTGCATGATTTTAATGACTTGAGATAATTAACTTTTGAATGGTTTTACAACTATCAATATGAATGCTCTTACTCGAAAGTCATGTGTTTACATGTGAAGAGTTGAAGCGATTATTAATTAAAATTGTGATTATTAAGAATGCCTTTTATTAAAGTTCCATGAATGTGAACCAAATTTTAAACATTAAACAGTAAAGTTTTGGAAGATTTCGTTGCAAAATGAGTAAATAAATTTGACATTATCAAATTATGATAGCATTATTATAAGGACCAAAAAGCTAAGACTACATAAAGCATTTAAATCTATCCATCCTACTAAATAAAAATGTTAAAAAATTAAAAGTTTTTCTATTCTCCTAATATTCTTCAATCTCTCACTTTTCCATCTTTCCAAGTAAATAGAGCCTATATATATATATATATTTTTTTTTTTTAAATTCCCTCCTTTGCACCCCAGCACATTTCTACACATGATTCTAGATTGTTACCTAATTTGTCCTAATAAGCATAACAACCTTCTTTTTAACTTTTAAGATGATAACTTCAGTCTTATTAGTTCTTTGGACAAAAAGCAAAAGGACTCTTTCAATTTATGCATAGAGAAGTAATAAGCAAAACAACTTTCATAAAATGAGGTGGTGATGAGAATGTCAAATTTAGGATAAACCACCGCTAATTATCCATTTTGCAATGAATTCCTGCAAATCATTACTGTTTAATGTCAAAAGTTTGGTTCATATTCATGAAACTTTCATACAAAAAAAAAGGGCATTCTCAATAATCACAATTTTGGATAATAATGGCTTCACCTCTTTATACACATGACTTTCTATTAACCTAGTGTATATGCTCCTTAAAGGCCCGTTTGTTAAGAGATTTCTAATAATGTTGTTTAAGTATTGTGAAAATACGTATGAGTGAAAAAGTAATGTGAAAATATGTGTTATGGTGTTTATACAATGAAAATTATTGTTAAAACAATAATACGAAACAGGTACTCAAAAATTACATTGTTCCCTACTTTGTCAAAAGATTAGCAAATCCTGCACCAGGGCCCTACTCTTTTTGACTTGACGTGGATGGCATTTTCCACACAACTATTGAGTATGTCTAACGTTAGGTTGAATGGGAAAAAATTTAGTTTGAGTAAAGAAAAATATTTTGAAGAAAGTTGGCCAGCACTAGAAAGAATTTCCAAGGCGCAAGCACTGACTAACAAGATAATCAATACGTCTCCATTTCATTTTTGACACACTTAAAATTATGACATTCATAAATTTTTGTTTTACTTGTAGTTTTAGATGATAAAATTCATAATATTGCGCCTCTCATTCCATGAGCTCATCAATTCATTAAGCTTCCCATGCACAATAAAATTTTGACACCGTGTAGAAATACACCAATATTATAGGAGTAGGACATCTTTCATTCCACCTAATAAAAGTGAGACAAAAGGATGATTTACCCTATGTTGAAGGGCTCTTTTTGCATTTTGTCAAAGAACTAATAAGCATAACAACTTTCATAAAATGAGGCAGAGATCGAATGTAAAAATTAGAATAAACCACCACTAGGCCCTAATTACCTATTTAGAAATGGATTTCTGGAAATCATTACTGTTTGCTGTCAAAATTTTGGGTCACATCCATGACACTTTCTTAGAGCATCTACAGTAATAGAACTAAAAATTTAGTTATTTGGCACCACAAAAAGTTATTTTATCTATTTTACCTACACACATGCTGCAGCAGTAGATCTATTTTAACTTTCAACACAATAAAATAATATAAATATCACAATAAAATAAGATATTTACTACAATAAAATAATATATCTATTATAAACATCACAGCAACAGACAATCATAGTGTGAACACAAATAAAATAAATTTTTTTTTTTTTTTTTTTTTTTACCTTTGAGCTACAGTGCAGATCTATCTTTATATGTGCACTGTAGCAATGAAGCTAAAAAAAATACCTTTAACTTCACTGCTATATGGGTGATTTTTGTGTTTTGGTGGCACTGCTACAAGTGCTTGGAATTCTTAATAATCATAATTTTTGGTTTATAATAATATAATCACTTTACCCCTTCACACGTAAAGCACATGACTTTTTAGTTTCTAGTAACTAGCTAAAGCTATATATATTTCACAAAGTCAAGAAAAAGAAATTGCAATATCTCCTATCTAATCAAAAGAATGTTGAATTGAATCCCAGAAATTTTGATTTGCAAATATCCTGGACACTGGGCAGGGCCTAAAACTCGTTTTGACTTGACATGGATGACGCTTTCTACAACATATTATTGTATATTATATTATGAAGAAAATAAAACTGTTGAGTTTTTTTTTTTTTTTTTTTTTTTTTTTTGAGTTTTTTTATATTAGTGCGCAGGTGAAGAAATTTCGTTTGAGTAAGAAAACATATATTCTCGAAGAAAGATGTGCCAAAAGCAAACACTCAGAAGAAAATCAATGTCTCTACTCTCTACCATTTTTTCTTAGATTTCGTTACTCATGTTCATAAACTTTTGACTTTTCTCAAATGATAAGATTCATCATTTTGTCCTATCGAAAAAAGAAAAAAAGAAAAAAAGAGTCATGATGTTGTGCTTTGGATTTCAAATCTCAGTTCATTATGCTTCACCCATGCACAATAAAATTAAGCTTCACTCACGGCTTATTAGAGTTTTTAGCTTATTTTTACTATTATTTTTAAGTCCTATTACACTTTTTGGTATTATTTATGAGTTTCGTTGTATTATTCAACTAACTTTTAGCTTTTTTATATATTACTTTCAACAAAAAGTTTTCAATTTCAGTTAAATAAGTTGTTTTCAAATGGACCATAGTAAAATTGATAGACTAAAATTTAGGACAACAATTAATAGATGATAATTCAACTTTGGAGCAACAGAATCAGTTCAACCCAAATACCCAACGAAAATTTTGTAATTCCAAATTTCCAATACGTAGTATTTGAGCACTATATCATTAAGTCTTTTATCCCTTTTTTTTTTCCTTTGTGACATTTAAAACGAAAACTAACTAAACTCCAGTTCCATTTTAATGATCTTTTGAACTTTTAAATTTCAACTAATGGACAAAAAAGTAACTTTAGTGATGATTTCAAATTAGAACTAGTAACAACTTACCACTTAAAATTTATTGTGAAAACATAGTGGATGTAGCACTTCTATTTTGTATATAATATATTCATGAGTTATGACTAACATATAAATATGTAATTCAACCCAAAAAAAAAATAAAAATAAAAAATAAAATAAAAATTCCTGACTACGCCCCTATACACATAACTTACATGTAACACCTTGGTTAATTTGTTGAATGAAACCATGCCCTAGCATTTTAATGATGGAATTTTGTGTGTTGTGGGCTAGAATCGTGATATAGGAAAAAATCTTCAAATTAATTTATGTAATTTGTTATTTTTGGTGTTTTTATGTAATTTTCATTATATTATGTTTAGGGCATTTATTTCCTGTTTTTAATGCTTTTAGGTCAAATTTGGTTCCTGTTATGGTTAGGTGACAATTAGAAGTTATTTTAGAATATATTTTCTTGTCTGTCAAGTTTTACGGAGCTCTTAAATAGGCTTCTAAGTCTGTACACATTTTTTTTAACAATTATTCAATTAATAAAATTCAGACTTTTGTCTTTCTATTCTCTGATGGATTGCAGACCCTTTCTCCTCGTGAATTCAAGGAACCCTCATGGATTTAAGGTTATTTTCAAAAGCAAAAGTGTTTTGTTTCTTGTTTTCTAGAGGTAGACGTGTTCTCCTTCTTGACGCTTCCGCATCCCGCATCAGCTGGTATCATAACCTTGACTTATCCTGGTCTGGTGGCTAACATATGAGACGGTAGCAATTCCAGTAATAGAAAACTTAGCAAGTATTATGTGACGTATAACTAGCATTCATAAATATCTTTGCTAAGATGCCATCATTGGAGCATGGAGACAATAGGGATAATTGTCGCAGAGACATAATTCACGGGCAACCTTTTTTTTTTTTATGTGAAATTTGACTAAACTTTTAATCAGAAGAATTGACAAATACATCTTGGTTGAGAGCTTGTTCAAGGAAACAAGGAGTCTCTTCAACCCAAACGGACAAATCTGCAATGCCTAAAGCATGTCTAGCAAGTAAATGTGCTGGCCTATTGCCATTTCAACCAACATGGGCGAAGTCTACACTGCGGAAGCTATGAGCAACCCTTATGGAACTATAGACCAGAGTAGCTACTGATAAAGGAAGAGGAGATAAGTCCCTTAAAGCATTAACCAGTGACAAGGAATCACTCTCAAGCATGAAGTCTTGAACAGACAAGTCTTCTGCAAATTGGAGACCCAGCTCAACAGCCTTAGCTTCAACCTCAATGGCGCCTAGAGGAGCATCAATTTTTTTACTACAGGCTCCAATCAACTAACCCGCAGCATCTCATATTAAAATCCCTACCCCAGCCATTTTCTGCTCTTTGAACACTGCACCATCCATATTTATTTTTTAGCGAGTAGGAGAGGGAGGCGTCTACACCACTGCCTCAGCTGACTGCTTCAAACCCGTGACCTCTGTATAGGCCTGATATGCACCTAAATATTCCAATGCACCATGCACTACAGCCTGACTTGACTTCTTCGCACCACCATTTTTGCACTCATTTTGGTTCGACCATAACGCCCAAGTTATCACAATCAGTTTTTCCACCCCACTTTGATCCCATTGAACTATCATCACCACGTACCATAGCATGTCCATGAATGACCTGAATCCGTGACCCATAGAGCCCTGAAACAATGTAGAAGTGCGCCATATTTCTCTAGCACGTTGACAACGCCAGAACAGATGGGCGGAAGACTCTTCCTCTATATTACATTCATCACAAGCACTGTCCAACAGCACTTTGCGCCTGAGCAAGTTCTCCAAGTGAAGTGGCGAATCTTATGCGGAATATTGCAGCTCCATATAAACTTCCAAAATCTTCTTAACTGACTACCATCAAACACACCACCCACAGGTACAGTTGAGCTCATCTCTATGGCCAACTTATATGCACTACGAACACTAAAGATTCCATTGTGCGTTAAAGCCCATACCTGCTTATCCACTGGCAGATTCATACTTAGAGCAATGCTACAAATTAAGTCAGCTTCATGAGGAAGGAAAATTTGCCTCACCAACTCATTATTCCATGCACCATTTACTTCATCTATAAGGGTTGCAACTCGAGAGTCCTCATGTAGGCTTGAGACAGGAGATACTACCTTATAAGTTGAGGGAGATGGCACCTATTTATCCTTCCAAATCCTGATGCTATGACCATTACCCACCTGCCACCTTCTGCCATTCCGGACAATTGCTTGAGTCGCCAAAATACTCCTCCAAGCAAATGAAGGATTTTTTCCAAGGCTTGCATCCACAAACTCACACCTTGGAAAATATTTGGCCTTAAACACCTTATACAATAAGGAATCATTCCAGACTGGAGCCACCATCCTTGTTTTGCCAACATGGCTAAATTAAATTGCTTCAGTTGTTTGAACCCCATACCCCTACAAGCCTTTAAAGCACAAAGTTTCTCCCAACTGATTCATGTCATTTTCCGTTCCTCCTTACATTGGCCCCACCAAAAATTCCTAATAATACTTGTCATCTCATCACAAAGGGAATCAGGAATTTTAAAACAGCTCATAGTATACGTCGAAATAGCTTGGGCCACCGCTTTTATCAAAACTTCCTTCCCAGCTTTAGACAATAGCTTTTCCTTCCAACCAGCCAATTTCTTAGCTAGTTTTGTCTTGACTTCCTTAAAGGTATTCTTCTTATTTCTTCCCACCAATGATGGGAGGCCCAGGTACTTCTCATGCTTTCGAATCACTTGAGCACCAAACCTCACTTTTATCTCTTCCTGTATCTCCTTTGTTGTGTTATAACTGAAAAACAGAGAAGTTTTGGCACGGTTTAGCTGTTGGCCAGAGGCTTGCTCATACGTACACAGTACTTTCTGAAGGGCTTCACATTCTTCAATAGTGGCTTTGCAGAAAATTAAACTATCACCTGCAAAAAAATAAATGAGAAAGATAAGGGCCACCCCTACACACAGATACACCTTCCAACAAACCATCAGCTGTAGCTTTTTTAATCAATGCATAAAGACCTTCTACACAAATCAAAAATAAGTATGGGGAAAGTGGATCACCTTGGCGGAGTCCTCTGGAAGGAATAATATGGCCACTAGCCTGGACAGCATAAGTGATTGAAGAGATGCATTGCATCATCAAACTTCTCCATCTTGAGTGAAACCCCAATTTCTCCATTATCTTCTCTAAACATGCCCATTCCTCCCTGTCATAGGCCTTGCTCATGTCTAGCATGAGAGCCATCTCTCTTTTAGCCCCTGATTTCTTCAAATTAATCTGGTGCATTGCCTCAAAAGCTACTAAGACATTATCAGTAATCAATCTACCATTCACAAAAGCACTCTGGGTATCACTGATAATAAATGAGAAGATTTTTTTAAGTCTGTTGGCTAGAGTTTTAGAAGCCAGCTTGTAAATAACATTATAGAGACTAATTGGTCTATACTCAGTTACTCTTTTAGGTGAGTTAGTTTTAGGGACTAGGACAATATGGGTTTTATTAAATTTTGGCAGGGTAATGCCTAAATTTAGGAAATCCAATACTGTCTTTCTCACTACACCACCTACAGTAGACCAAAATTTTTGGAAAAAAGGGGGGGGGGGGGGGCATACCATTTGGACCTAGGGCTTTTAAAGAATACATCTATTTCGGGGCTTTGTGCACTTCACCTTCCTGGAATTCCTTCACCAGCATGGAATTCATTGATTGAGTCACTCTAGGTTGAACGACGTCCATAATTTTAGTGAAATCTGATGGTGCTGAGGAAGTGAACAACTCAGAGTAGTAGTCAACAATTCAATTCAACCCTAGTATCTCTTAAATCTTTTATAACCGTAGGTGATGAAGCTTGCATTTCCAGCCCTTCTAAACGTTTTTGTAAGCAAGCAATCTTCTTTCCCATATGCCCATACTCATTCACATTCCATACCTCCAATTTGTTTCTGTATGACTCCATACAAGATAAAATAGGAAAATCCGCATCCATGCACAACCCTTGCTCCCATGCCTCTGTCACTACTTTCTCACATCTCTCATCCTTCAACCACATCGACTCAAACCTAAATATTTTCTTGTATTTCTGGTGCCTTTTCTTTGAGAACAGGTGCATTAAAAGAGGATTATGATCAGAAGCAAAAGAAGACTTATGATGAAGCTTAGCAGTAGGGAAAAGAGAATGCCAATCTGTAGAAGCTAGAGCCTTATCTAACCGCTCCCTGATTTGAGTGCCATCCCGTCTCTGATACAACCATGTGAATTTTGGACCTACAAAGCCAACCTCCTTCAACCCACAATAATTAATAGAAGCATTAAACCTGGCCATTTGCTGAACCGGCCTAGATGCCCCACCCTCTTTTTCTGCTTGACTTCTAATCTCATTGAAATCTCCAATCACTAGCCATGGCAACTATGAGCTATCCCTTAAAGAATTAAGCAATCTCTATGATTCCATCCTTTGTGCAGTCTCAGGATGACCATAAAACCTTAACAAATGCCAATACCCAATTCTTTCACCCCCCTCAATCAAAGCATCAATAAAAGAGAGCGAAGAATCCAACACATCCACTTTGATATTAGATTTCCAAAATAAAGCTAACCACCCCTTTAATCCATCACTAGGAACAATAAAACTGTCTTTAAAACCACATTGATTACGTACAATATTTACCCACTCTTCGTTCGACTTAGTTTCCATCAAGAACACCAAAATGGGATCTTCTAACCTAATAACCTTTTTCAAGGCGTTAACTGTCTGAGGGTTCCCAAGCCCTCAATAGTTCCAGCTTAATAGACTCATTGGACCTGGCGGGGTTGCCCAACAACCTCCACCGATCCCAAATGTGTAGCAAATAAAACACTGAGCCTTTTTGTCTCATCATCCACTTTCTGCTTCTTTTCAATTTCAATCCCTTCCTCCTCTGCACTACCACCCTTCTCAACTTTTCTTTTTGGGCCTAAATTCTCCATTTTCTCTATCTGCATATGCTCATTATTGGGCTTACAACGAAGCCTAGTCCACTTACCTTTTTTATTTCCTTTAGAAAGGTCAGCTCCAACATCCCTAGCTACAGCAGTTGACCCTTTAGATATTTGTTTACTATGACTTAACTTCACTTTTGTCTTCTTCTCAGAAACTTCAGTCCACCCCATTGAAAACTCCCCACTGCCCACACTAGACTGCATGTTAGTAGGGACAATTTCGAGCCCCACTATCTCGGACTCCCTTAACAGCTCTACAGGCCCATGCATCTCCTCCAGACCCACCTCCTCCCCCTCCTTTCTTTTAATGTCACAAATCACCTCAGCTATTAATGCATTCGAAGGAGGAGCATTATCAGCAAGCTCCTTATCCAATTCCTCAATCACTGATTCAAAGTCTGTTGCTATTTGTGGAATTTTGAAGGACCCGGTATCTCAGAAGTTACACCAGCCAACTCCTTTATCACACTATCATTCCTAGGCTGATCGGCCACCATATTCGACTTACCAAAGCCAAACAGTCCACTTGTGTTCCTTGAATCAATGACATTGCAAGTTGGTTAACAACCCTACTTGAAGCCCCCACTCCTCTCCTAACAGATTGATCACCCATGCCTCTGAGCAGTTCTGAGTCATACCCCTTCACTTCAATAACTTGTCTCTTAGTTAGATTGAATAAAGAAGCTTTAATCCAGTGTCCATATTGTTGACGATCCAACAGCAAAGTTCCATTGCTTTTCAGCCATAATTCACATTCCTTATCATCATATGACAACATCCCACACCAAAAACAAAGATTGGGTAATCTCTCATACTGAAAGGAGACCCAACCCTCTAAGTTATCCTCAAAGTTTGCCTTCCTTCCTCTGCATAAGGGGCGAGAGACGTTAACCCAAACTCTAACCCGCATAAAAGTTCCTCCCTTCATCTCAGATTCGTCTCGCGGCATAACCACTTCTCCGATGGATTCACTGATTACAATGGCTGTCTCTGGGTTTATAAACTTCTATGGAAAATCATGAATTTGGATCCAAAATTTCACCATGTTAAACACGACCTCCTATATCGGTTTATTTCCTTCAAACCTTTGTAGCACTATTAGGTGACAGTCATAAGACCATGGTTCCCCAAGTAAAACTTTTACAGCATCCACCTCCTGATCAAACATAAATAGTAGTATATTGTCTCCCACATTAGTAATATGGAAGCTCGCCTTTGTGAGCCAGAGAGGGCGAAACATACGTGCCATTGCCTCAATATTTAGTGCCCTCTTCGTAAAGAACTTTGCTACTAACACACACTCTGGCATCTGGTTTTTCTTCGATAACACTACTTTCTTTCCTTCCCATTCCGAGAGTGACAAGTTATCACACTTACTCGTCAGGTCTTCCATTCTCAGCCACCACTCAGTACCTCTAACCAACGTAGAAAGAAACAAAACCAAACCTTACTAGTAGCAGAGTACTATAGGGAAACACAGAGCCCTACTAGTAGCAAAGTACTATAGGGCAACACCACGTCTTTCTCGAAAAGAAAGGCATTGGCAATACTACAGCCTAGGTTTGGGGAGGCGGTGGGAACCCTAACCCTAGACTGAGAACATGATGCGGGGGTTGCAGTCGAGTTATTATACGGGTAACCTATTGGTAAGCAAATTTCATATAAGCTTTATAAAAGAATTGCAAGTTTTAATGGTTATTTTTATAAAGAAGATTTTCTTGATTGGTTACTTGTTCTAGAGGATTTATTTGACCTTGAGAATATTTATTATGAGAGAAAAGTTGGACTTGATTTGTATAAACTTAGTGAGTATGCCTTACGTTGTTGGGAACGAGTACAATCTAATAGAATTCAAGAAGTTGAAGATAAGATTCATTCATGGCCAAGGATGAAAAAAATGCTTGCTATCAAATTTTATCATTTGGATTCGGAGGAAATCTTGTCATATATAATACAAGATTATTATTGGCCAAGAAGTTCATGTTTAAATTATTTTGAAGAGTCATATATTCCACCATTAAAGGAAGAATTACATATTGAAGAAAATACTTTTCTCAAAGAATATGTAGAAGTCAAAGAGGAAAATATAGAGATTTTTGAGAAAATTAATGAAGGCTTTGTTATAGAAGAAAAACCAGAAATTAAGACTATGGAGGAGATTAATGAAGACCCTATTATAGAGAAAGATCTGGAGGTCAAGATAGTAGAGACCATTACCATTAAAAAAGAAATTATAGTGGAAATTGTCAACGATCTCGATAAAGTCAAGTTAAATGATTGCAATGTTCAAGCTCCTACAAACTTGGAGTTTTCTCCAAACGGGAATTTAACTTGTAATAGGATTCCTTGACCTATTTAAATGCGCTTTAGGGAAAAATTCAGAGGATAGCTGCTGTAGAACATAATTTAGGTTTTAAAAAAAAAAAAAAAAAAAAAAAGTTTTTAGAGTTTTATTTGTGTTATAACTTGGTAGAAGCCTTGTTAAGGCAAGGGGTAAAACCCAACCTTTTATTGGTATGTTCTTAACAATTATTTATTAGTTTTATGCTTATGTTTTTATGTTTTATATTTTATGTTTTATTTTTATTTTTTTTATTGTTTTACTTAACTAGAAAAGTGTTTAGTTTTGTATAATCCTTTGATTTATCATAGACTCCAAGCACATTAAATGCTTAGTATTTCCTTTGCCTAAATCAATCAATTTCATGAAAATACCGTAGACAATTAATTCTTGAATTTTTATTGTTAAATCGTCCGACTAAGATCATCATTCATATGAATTTTAGTTGAGTTATAAAATAAATATTATTAAAACTACCAATAGATTTGTTGTGTGTGGATCCTTAAATCTTAGCGCCTTAATATATTTTTATTTTCTCTCAATTTAAATTACTTTTACTAAACCGTTAGAAATCTCTTTAATTAAACTTTATTATTTTAGTTTTATTCTCTTATAGTTTGTTAATTAATTTATTTTTCCCTATAGATTTTACCTTAGACTTATCGAATTATTATTTCGTGACAATCTTGCACTTGGGAGCATTATTTAAGTGGCAGCATGAAGTGTATTTTTAAATGCTATATCAAAGTAGAGAAAACAAATTTTTGTGAGTTAAAATAAAATTTGGACAAATGTTAACTACCAAAACAGGAAATCTAAAATATTTGCCGCAATAATAGGAACACGTGTTTAAGCATGTTAAGCACTTGTAGTGGAATTCCACGTAAGCGTTTCTCTTTAAGTAGCATGACGTCGGTCCCCTCATTTAAACATAAGCTGCACAAAAAACGACGCCGCTTCAGTTAAATTGCGGTCGTCCCATTATAACACGCAGCCGTTTTATTTAATTGTGGCCTCGGTGCGAGAGATCTGCTTCTTCGGTTTTAAGTTTTAACAGACTGCTTATTGAAAACGTTATGTTTTTAATGTTGGCTGATTCCATGATATTTTTGTATGTTTTGGATTTTATTTGTACTCTAAAAATCTAGATAACGCAGGTTAGAGTTGAAGCTGTAAAAGGAGTACTGTAAAAAAGTATTTGGGTTGAGCAAAGTCATCCGAATCTAAATCTTTGCTTAATTTCATGAAACCTGTTGATCCACAAGAATGTACTGACAATTCAAAAATGGATTTCAAACATGTTTCCCTACTATTTTTGGGATAATTGTGATAAGAGATAATTGAAGTCTTTTTTTTTTAGATATTGATTGAACATTTTCAATTTTCAATTTGAATTGTATTATTTGAAGTAGAGTCAAAAGAAACAAGGAAAATACTAAAAAAGTGAAGTGAAAGGGTTGAATGCATTCTAGAGGTGTTCATGATGAGCTTCACAAGACACAAACAAACGGTCTTTGTAGGTTTTGCAAAGGTTAATGATGAACAAACGGGTTGCAAAATTAAGCATCAAACTTTGTCAAATGCTGGTAGCGTTTATAATGTACTAGTTGTGCTTAGCAAAAAGAATATGCAATGAAAGAGGCTATGCATTTTAAGGAGTATTAATCAAATTCATTTTGGCTAGAGCTAGTCATGTCTTGGTTTTGGATAAAATATAATTGAATATGATTTGTTTACTGTATATAAAATTAACTGAAATTTGATCCACAACAAAGTATATATTAAAGATTGAAGCAATTAAACATCTCAGTGTGCTTTTGTTGCTTAGTTCTAAGCTATTGTTATGCTACTTGTATAAATAATTTCACTGTAAACTAAGCGTTGTTTAGACTATTTATTAATTACAGACTTTACCACGTGGTTTTTACGGATAGGCTGTTAGAGTTGGCGAGATTTTCTGTTATTCTTTCTATTGTAGCCCTTATATTAGTTGGCTAATTTCTCACCCTGTTTTCTTGTATATAAAAGAGATATTTATCATTTCATAGAATCAAAGAGAATTACGATTACATTCTCCCAATTGTTCATCTGTACACTAAAATAAAATTCAAAAATTTTATTAAAATTCCAAATAATATTCCTGAATTCAAGAAAGCTCAAAAACCTTAACATTCTTCTGCGTTAATAAATAAATAAATAAATATATATATATATATATATTAATTCCAAGGGAGAATTAAAATAGTTGTCATTTGAACAAAAAATATACTTAAAATTAAACACAAACCATGCTCACAGAACAAGAATTCCAATCATAGCCTAAAATTCCTCAAAACAAGAATATATATATATATATATATATATAGAAAGAGAGAGAAAGAAAGAAGGTTGAGAATTGAATAAATTTTTTCAAAAATTATTCGCAGCAAGAGGATTTTAATTTTCCAATGAAAAACATTACAACACCCCAAATTTAAAGAAAAAAACCTGTAGCCATAGTTATCTAAAAAAAAAAAAATTAGTTCAATTTAGTCTACTTCTGTCTAGCTGCATTAATCATTAACAAAGAGATATAGCTATTGTACATTAGGTACAAGTATGGAACTACATGATCCCACTTTTAACAAAGATGTCACAATTGCAGGAAATTGACAGGGAGCTAACACGTTATGATTCCAACATAGGGGGTCGAAGGAATTGGATGCAGGTGGACAATCTCATTTGGGCTGGCACCCATCACGGATTAGTGAAAATAAGGCTATGGAAGCAACATTAGAAGGGCAGCAAGGAGTGCCAAAAGCTGGGAAAGATAAGCCTAAGACCGGATATACCCGATCTATCATTCGAAACCGGACAAAATTGCTAAATGCCCTTTTTGGGAAAACTAAGCAGCGATTTGCCATATTTTTCAAACTAATTAGGGAAATGCCCATCTTTTGAAACTCAATTTTCTTAAAATCGAGTTATTAAAAAAAAAAAAAATTCTAGAGCCTTATAGCGGCGTTTTTAAGAACCTATAGTGACGTTTTCAGGATCTATAGTGATGTTTTGTAACTCGACTTCCATTAAATCGAGTTATAGGCAATTTTTTTAATTTTTTTTTACCTATAACTTGATTTCATATAAATCAAGTTACAAAACGCCACTATAGGTCCTGAAAACGTCACTATAGGCTCCTTAAAAATGCCGCTATAGGGCCTAACTCGATTTTGAGAAAATCGATTTTCAAAAGATGGGCATTTCCTTAATTAGTTTGAAAAATAGGGCAAAACGCTGCTTAGTTTGCCCAAAAAAGGCATTTGGCAATTTTGTCCTTCGAAACCAAACTAAAGGTAAGGGTGAGCTCATTTCGTGTAGTCCTAATTAAGGGAGGTAGAAACTTAGGATTGTTAAAAATATCTTTTACACTGTGTTTGGTTGGGGTGATTTTAGGGGGGATGGAAAACATAGAATGGAAAACTGAGTGGAAAACTGTATTTTCCACTGTTTGGGAAAGAGAGGAAAACAGGGAGAGAGGAAAACCCGGGAGAAAATTTTCTCTCCGGGCCCACAAATTTCGTCTCCCCAAATCAGGAGGAAAAGCTTGAGCAAAAAACTGATGAAGAGCAATTTTACACAAATGCCCTCTTGTTCCCAACGGTCACAGCAACTCAGAAAGAAGAAAATCAACTCAACATCACCACTGCAACCCAAAAATAACTCAAAATCAAACCTAAACAACTTAAAATCAACTCAAAATCAAACCCAAAATTCACAGCAAATCAACTCAAAATCAAACCCTTATGTTTCAATCATCTTCATCTTCATCATCTTCTCTCTTCCTTGTAGCTTTCAAACTGTTAAAAAAAAAAAAAAAAAAAAAAAAGATGCAGAGACTTGAGGGATGAGAGAGTTGTAGCTTTGAAACTGTCCCAAAAAAAAAAAAAAAAAAAAAAAAAAGTGAAGAGAGCACCAGTGGAGTAGACGAAGAGAAGGAAAGAAAAAAAAAAAAAAAGGAAAAGTGGAGAGCACTAGACGAAGAGAAGAAGAGAAGAAAAAAAAAAGAAAAAAAAGAGGAAAAGTGGAGAGCACCAGACGCAGACGAAGAGAAGAGAAAGAAAAGAAAAGTAGTAAAGTGAAGATAGCACAGACCAAATGCCAGAGAACAAAAGAAAAAGAAAGAAAGGTGAAGATAGAGATAAGGGAAAGGTGTGGAGGAGAAAAAAAAGAGAGAAAAAAAAAAGAAAAAAAAGAAACGTGTGGATAAAAAAAAAAAGATAAAAAGAGAAAAATAAAATAAAGAAGAAGAAATTAAAATTGAGAAATGTCACTACAATATTTTTACAATAAATTTTAAGTTGTGAGTTGTTACTAATTAATACTGATAAAAAAATATTTAAGTGATGTGTTAAAATTAAAATCAGTAATAACTTATCACATATTATTTATTGTGAAAATATTGTAAAATGTTAAAGACATAGCACTTTTTTTTTTCTTTTTCTTTTCAACGTGATTTGATCAAGTTGTACATTATTGTAATTTTTACATTATAATAATAAAAATAATAATATAAATTTATATATATAATATGATAAATTTTATATTATGTAATGAAGACAAATAAATCTATTTCTTATATATTATGTAACAAGGGTATAATAGTCAATTTATATAAATTACATTTTTCATTTTTTCCTTTTTCTCTCCAACTAAACAAAAAAGTTTTCCACCCTCTCACTTTTCCACCCCTCCAACCAAACACACAAGAGGGAAAACTAAATATTTTCCATCCTCCCACTTTTCCATCCTCTCATAATTTTCCATCCTTCCACTTTTCCACTCCTCCATCCAAACATACCCTTAGAGATTTTGAAGGGAATGAGCTTGGGGAAATTGTCCAGGCAAAAGATCTTGGGACCGTGTTTTTGTTAGAAACTTGGTCCACTAAGGAGAAGATGGAACGTATTAAAATCAAGTTGAATTTTGATGGTTTATTTACTGTTACTAATGAAGATAGGGGGCGTGGTTTGGCATTGATGTGGAAAAATAGTAGTAAGGTTTGGGTTGATAGTTTTTCTACCTATCATATAGATGCTATTATCAATGGGGGTATGGAAGATGCTTGGAGATTAACTGGATTTTATGGGGAACCGGAGACGAGTATTTGCAATGAAGGGTGGAATATGTTGTGCATGTTGGGGTTGTTAGGTTCTAAGACTTTAGGAACTAATGTATTAGAACTTCAATTTGTACTATGTTGGCAAATCATAATCAAAACATTGAGTCTAGGTTTAGACTTGCTCAAAGTATGTTTATTTGTAAAATTGGAATCGAGTGATTGTCAAATTTATTGAACTAAATCTGCAAGACTTGATCAATCGAAAATTAGACTCGATCGATCAAATCACGTGCAGATTTATTTTTCTGCAGAATTTCAATTCAGCCCAAATTCCACTAAACGTATTGGGTTTCAAGTAAAACACTTCTAGTATATAAAGAAAATCCTAAAATGTTTTTAAGTGATTTTTAGAGAGCGCATCTTGTGCCTCTTTTGTAGATCTAGGGTTTTGTACCTAAAAGCTCTCTAAGTCTTTTGTTGTTGTTTATGCTGTGTATGTAAATCTCTTGTGAGATCTAGAGGTGTTTGCCTTCACATATGCTTAGGGTTATCAAGAATCAAGATTTATGTCAAGATCTTGATGATTATTCAGTTGCTGCATTAAGAGTTTAAAGATACACAAGCGGGAGTGCTTGTACTTGCTGTGAATCTAAGAAAGAAGTAGTTCGTGAACTCGGAGCTATCATAGCCGCGGTAGTAAGTTTCCTACTCGATGTAGCAATAGGATGTTAGTGGTCTAAGTTGCTATTATGTAAACTTCAATTCTTTCATAGTGGATCTGTTTTACCTTGAGGATAGCTAGGTTAAATCTTTCATAGGTTTTTTACCGGTTTGGTTTTCTTGGGTTATCATATCGTTGTGTTTTTTATTTTCTGCACTTTACAATAATATGATATATTTGTGTTAATCTAGATTTATTTCATTTGACTAAGTAATCACTTGGCTAATTAACTAGGTTAATCTGGTTGTGTTTTAAGGGGTCTAAAAATGTATAGAGGTCAAAACCAAAACTACTATGGTGTTGTTTCGGGGATTTTAATGAGTTATTACAGGTGGAAGACAAGAAGGGGAGTATGCCACGAGCACATAATCTCATGCAGGCATTTAGGGATGTTCTTAATTACTGTGGGTTTGTGGACTTGGACTATTCAGGTCCAGATTTTACATGGCATGGTCGTAGGAGAGGTGAATTGATTTGGGAAAGATTGGATTGAGGGGTAGCAAATTATGAATGGCTTGCTCGGTTTCCTACAGGGAGGGTTCGACACTTGCATTGTTTCACTTCAAACCATTGCCCGATTCTGTTATCTTTAAATTCGAATGGTGAACATTAGATGTGGAGATGGAAGCCTTTTTTGTTTCGAGGCTATATGGTTAACAAACCAGAGTGCAATGGTATTATTTCAAGAGCTTGTGTGGTCAACCAAGATGGTACTCCCATGCATGTGGTAATGAAAAAATTGAAAAAATTTAAGAAGATGTTAACTGCATGGAATCGTGATCATTTTGATAGTGTGTTGAAAAAAAATTAAAAAACTAAAGAAGCGTTTGTGGAAGGCAGAGGAAGATTCAGTCCAATTAGGTGATGTAGAGATGGTGAACTGATTGAAAAAAGAGCTTAATGTTTTATGTGAGCAAGAGGAAAAAATGTGGCAGCAAAGGTCTCGAGTTTAGTGGTTACAAAGTGGGGATCAAAACACTAAATTTTTCCATGGTGTGTTTACTCAACGTAATCGAAGGAACTTTATAAAGGGGTTGCGGAATGAGAATGGAACTTGGCAGGAAAATGAGGAGGTAGTTTCGGGTATGTTGATAGAGTTCTATGCCAATTTGTTTACTTCTTCCAATCCGCGTAACCTAGAACGGATGTTAGAAGGGGTTCAACTAATGGTGACTGAAGACATGAGGAATGCCTTGGCATGGCCCTTTACAGCGGAGGAAGTGGAAGCTGTAATCAAGGAAATGGCTTAAAGGCCCCAGGACCGGATGAGATGCCTCCCTTATTCTACCAGACTTATTGGACTGATGTAGGTATGGATATCTCTCATGCTGTTCTATCGTGCTTAAATTCTAGATTTATCATGAAATCTATTAATCATACTTTTATTACTCTTATTCCAAAAGTCCAAAATCTAGAGAGGGTGTCTGATTTTAGGCCTATTAGCCTTTGTAATGTGCCATATAAGATTGTTGGTAAGGTTATTGCTAATCGCCTTAAACAATTGCTGGATTCTATTGTATTTGACACTCAGAGTGCCTTCATTGCTAATAGGCTAATCACAGATAATATTTTGATTGTTTTTGAATCTTTACACCATATGAAGAATAATTGTATAGGCAAGAAGGGCTACATGGCTCTTAAGCTGGACATAAGTAAAGCTTATGATAGGATGGAGTGGTCTTTTCTTGAACAAATCCTTCTCAAATTGGGTTTTCATGAAGATTGGGTGGCTTTGTTAATGGAGTGTATTACAACTATATCCTACTATATCCTGGTTAATGAGGAGCCAAAGGGGCTGTTTAGGCCTTCAAGGGGTTTACGACAGGGGGATCCCCTTTTGCCTTACTTATTCCTTTTTTGTACTGAAGGCTTAAATACAATCTTGAAAGAAGTGACATTGAAAGGGGAAATTCATGGTTTCTCTATTTGTAGGATTGGCCCAAAACTCACTCATCTTTTCTTTGCAGATGATTGTCTTTTGTTTTGCAAAGCTTCATTATTAGAGTGTGAAAAGATCCAAGAATTATTGGGTTTTTATGAAGAAGCTTCGGGACAATTGATAAATAGGAGCAAAACAACTCTATTTTTTATCAAGAGTACGAATGCACAAACCATGGAGGAGATAAAGCTGTCTTTTCGTGTTCCTACTATTCAGCATTATGAGAAGTATTTGGGGCTGTCCTCTTTTGTTGGTAGAGAGAAAAAATAATGTTTTACTCATATTAAAGAATGGATTTGGGCAAAAATGCAAGGATGGAAGGAGAAGCTCCTGTCGCAGGCGGGGAAGGAAGTTATGATAAAAGAGGTGGTACAATCTATACCTACCTATTCGATGAGCTTGTTTAAGTTGCTTGTTGGTTTATGTAAAGATATTGAAGCAATGATCTGAAAGTTTTGGTGAGGGCAAGGGGAATCAAAGAAAATTTATTGAAGCAATGGCCTTACTTCCTTTTTGCTCTCCTCGAGTATGGGAGGATTTGTACTTCCATGGCTAGCAATGCTTAGCTCCATGTCATGCGCACGAGTTGCTAGCTCTTCAAACGTTCGGGGCTTTATCCCTTGTAGGATGTAAAGAAGTCCCCAATGCATGCCTTGAATGCACATCTCTACAGCAGATATTTCAGAAAGTCTATCCTTGCAATCCAAACACAAAGAACGCCATCGATTGATATAATCGACCACCAGCTCATTTTCCCATTGCTTGGTATTAGTAAGCTCCATCATGCTCACCGTACGACGCGTGCTATAGAATCGATCAAGAAACTCTCTTTTGAGTTGTTGCCAGCTATTGATTGACTCGGGTTCTAAGTCTGTATACCAGTCAAAGGCATTCCCTTTGAGTGAACGGACAAATTGCTTTACAAGGAGGCCTCCTTGAGTCCCTGCGTTCTCACAAGTTTCTACAAAATGAGCAGTGTGTTGCTTAGGATTTCCATTGCCATCGAACTGCAAGAACTTGGGGGGTTGATACCCATTTGGCATCCTCATGTTGTTGATGCATTTTGTGTAGGGTTTTGAATATGTGAGAGAACTTGTAGAAGAACCTCCATATTGTGCTCGGATGGTATTTGCTATAATGTCTTGTATTTGTTGGACTGACAACGAAGCAACCGAAGTAGATTGTTCTCGTCGGGAAGTGTCTTCAATTTCTCTCTCTTCGTCATCCTTTGCGGATGTGAATTTATGACCATGGCTTGATTCACCAAGATCTTGTACTTCAAGTTTGTTCATTAAAGTTGCAATTTGGAGGTCCTTATCTTCAAGTGTTTTTTTGAGAAGGATGATCCTTTGTTCCATTTCAGCCATCTTTTCTTCCATGGTAGAGGTGTTAGTCATCATGACTGACACAACTTCCCAAGATGATGGAGAAGAAAGTGATTTGAAGTGAGCACTTGAAATCTCATCTTTTAGGTTCCCTTTGATGGGAGAGAAATCGTGCGAACAACTTCTTGTGAAGGAAGAAGGGGATTTGCCCCCATACTTGAGGTGTTCCAAGGTGGAGACGTCCTTGTTGATGACCTTGTTTCTTGTGAGAGGGTCTAAGGAGATGATTGTCTGAACCTTGGCTTCCTTGGTTGATTGAGATTGATTGTTTGCTTTGGGTTGGCTACAATTGATTACACCAATGCATTTGTTGGTGGTAGCTGTACCAAGTTTAGTTGAAGTAGCTATTGAAGCTTGGATGTTCTTGCTAGAGGCCATTGAAGTTGGTAGCAAGATGATGATGATTTCTTTCTTTGAAGGAGAATGAGATGAGAGGTAGAGAGGTCCCACCGGGCGTGCCAGAATATGTGGACGACTAAATTTCTCGGTTTGAAATAAAGTCAAACAAGTAAAATAGTGTCACAAGTGTGAATTTGTATTGATGATTGTGGTATAATTCTCTGTGTTTACAAAAGAGTGATCCTCTGATTTGATCTCCTTGAAAGACTTGTTGATTGGAATTGTAATAATGTAATTTTGATTTGAACACAAAATATCCTTCAATTTGGTTGATGGATGGATCGAAGATTGTTGGAACAGAATTACAATGAATCTCTAGCTATGAGCTTGTTAGAAATCCTTTGTTCTTCACGTTCTTCGCATTCTTCGTGTGTTTTTCGTGTTCTTGGTGTGTTCTTCATCTTTGAAGATTTGTGGTGGAAATTCTTCGGGGCTTTAGGGGCTTGAATTCGTTGAACTTCACTGATTTGTGGTTTGTGAGGTTTCTGGAGGCTTTTGAGCTTGATTCCAGTGAACTTTAATATGTAGGAATATGATTTGGATGATTCCTCTTTGAATGTTCTTCGTATTTGAAGGTTTGTGGTGGAAATTCTTCGATGCTTTAGGGGCTTGAATCCGTTGAACTTCACCGATTTGTAATCTATTGATGTTTTCGGACACTTTAGGCTTGATTCCCGCAAACTTTTGGATCTAGGCAGATGATTTGGATGATTCTGCTTCGAATGTTCTTCGATTTTGAAGTTGAAGTTCTTGAAGTTGCTAGAGGCTTTAGAGTTTGGTTCCGGCAGAGCTTCAGTACTTCTGAATCTTCTCTGATGCTGCTTGTGCTTCAGATGGCTTGGTGCCCTCTTAAATGTCTTAGGAAGGCTTCTATTTATAGGAGTTTTGGGGTGGATGAGCAACACGTGGCGAAGTCTGACTGGTGACACATGTCACAATCTGATTGGTCCGCTTGTGTCATCGCTTACACGAGCGAGGTTGCTTGGGTCATCGCTTACACGAGCCGATGCATGATTGGTTCTTACATGACACTTGGCAAATTTCTGTTGGCTTCTGAACAGTAATAGTAAAACCTAGCAGCAGTATGTGGCGCTTTGTAATTGGCTGTATTTTGTGGATTTGGTAGTGTGTCGTGTCAGCTTGTGATAGGTCGGGAATTTTCCCTCTTTACAAATGCCCCCTCGAGACTCGTTCATGCACACAGTTTCAGAGTGTGGTGTGGGAATGAGTTTCGAAAATAGATTTTTACATTTGGCTCTTCAAATGAAGTAATTGAAGGTGGTGGAGCTTTCAACAGGATGAGATAATTTCCGAGGAGTAGACCCAGCCATATGAAAGGCTTTGATGAGACTGAAAAGGGGTCTGCGAGTATTTGAATGTACTTGCGTGACTGAGCCTTCTCAGCAGAGGTTAAGTTGAAGTAACTTCAGAAGAATATTTTGGATCGTTGGCGGCGATCACAGGGTGTAGAAGATGGGAAGGATGCGAGGATGGTGGCTGGGTACAACATGCAGAATGATGGGGCTAGCCTCATGTTTTTAAGAACCGCTGGTGAAGTCATCTCAGAAGAGTGTACTTCGGATTAGGGTGAAGCCATGTGGGAAAGTGATTGAATGCACATGTGTAATTGTTTCACTCAAGTTAAGTTGAGGTAATTTCAGAAGCTTATGGATTTTGGGGATGATGGTGTTGGTGGTGAAGAAGACGGGGATGAAGCAAAGCGAATGGGTGAAACATATACCACCGTGGTGCTGGCCCTGTATGTTGCATGGGGTCTGACAGTAAGTCATTGAATGTGCGTGTGTAATGGGACCAAACCGACAGACATTAAGTTGAAGTAATTTCAGAAGAGTACCTTCTGAAATACTTCAAGCTAGCTTTAAGTTGAAGTAATTCTAGAAAATGTGTTTTGAGGTACCAGCAATGATGACCTTTGAGTCCCATAGTGGTGGGGACATGGAATAAGGCTCTGGTAACCATTTACCGGCTCCAAAGGCTGAACTCTGATGAGCTAGTGCCTTGAAGGTTGTCTCAAATGTTGGATGGAAGACAATTTGTAGGATACCCCAACACTTCTTACCATCTTCATTTACTGCTACTTGCTGGAAAAGCACAGAAAAATGAAAGATGGAGCTAACTTGTGATTCTGGTCTTAGAAACCAGCTAAGTTGCTGTTTGTTTCGAACCACTGCTTCTGCTGGAAGACCAAACAATTGGAGAGAGACTACAGGAGACCTGAAATTAGGAACAGGAGTTTCTGCTGGACTTTAGACTTCCTGGCCAACCAAATCCACGGAAGCATGGAAGGACGACACAGGCCTTGTTATGACTAATTTTATGGGCAAAGGCGGTTGTTAAGTGGAGAAACAAAATTTGTTTGGATCTCAAAACTACAATGATGTTGTGAAGAGGGTTTCTACCGAACCATGAGAGGGTTGATTTCAAACTGATTATGAAGCAATATTGGTTGCTAAGTGTTGAGAATGATGAGGCCATGGTGAAAAATGGCTGTGAGAAGGAGGACTTGAAAATTTGAAAGAAGCAAATCTTCATTTATGACTCAGTGTGTTTTTCTTGATGAATCCGGCCCTTCTATTTATAGTGGAGAGACGAAGAATGGTGGATGTGAATTTTTGGTGAGACTGGTGGATGAGAATGGTAGGTTGGAGACTGGTAGGGAACGAGAATGGTAGGTGGGAATGTTTGGCACCAAAAGGAGAATGGTAGGTTGGACGGGTGACCCGATGTAATTTCAAGTTCAAGACACACTTGTGACAGTCCATTTGTACTTTGAAAGGGAAACCTTGATGAAGTCTAGAGAATAACCTTGAGGGGATCCAAACTAAATGGATGAATCTCAAATTTTGATATTGAGAGCGTTAGTTTTGGACATTGTCAGTAATTTGGAGATGTGAGTTAGATTGGTGATTCCAAGTCACGAAAAACTTTACAAGACAAGCTTGGCTCAAAAATCTTGACTTTGGGTTGATTTCAACATAAAAGACAACTATCTTGGAATTGGGTTATTTGTGCAATTTTTGAGTCTCAAATGATGGAACGAACTCCAAAATTGGAATGTACACGAAAAATTGAGCAAGATAAGTCCATCTTAAAAATTTTGACTTTTGGTCAACGTTTACGCAAAAGTCAACTTTTTGGAAATTGGACGTTTGCACAATTTCCGAGTTTCGAATGGAGAAACGGATCCCAAAATCGGAATGTACTCGAAAAACCGAGTGGGACAGGTCCGTCTTGAAAATTTTGACTTTTTGGTCAAAGTCAAAGGTCCACTTGGTCAAAGCTTTTTTTTTTTTTTTTTTTTTTTTTTCCAGTTGGTTCAGACCGGGTTAGACTTCCGGGTCGTTCCGGGTTGGTCTGGTCAAACGGGTCAGATGACGTCATCCATGACGTCATGCAACTGAGGCGCTTGCAGGGGTAAGCGCGTGACAGCGCGTGGCACGTGGGAGAGAAACCCGGCGCGTGTGAGCGTGTGAGGAATGATAGAGGTGCGTGGGACTGGCGCTGTGAACTGCCGGATTTTGTGGCGGCGCATGGAGGCGCGTGGCTCATCGTTTGGGCCTGAAATTTTCAGGTTTGGTAGATCTGAGGTTGTAGAATCTGCTGGTATTGTCTGTTTTCTGAAATTGTAGGCAGATTTTCACAGATTTCAAGGATTAAACCGTTGGTCATCGCGAGTTTGTGGCGGCGCGTGGCGGCGCGTGGTGGCTCCGTTAATGATGATCTTTCTGGGTTTTGTAGATCGAGGGCTTCTGGATCGAGTGGTAATGCCATTTCCTTGAAACGGGGTCTAGATTTGTACGAATACGAAGGAGTAGGCCACGATCCTCTGAAGCTTTAGGCGGCGCGTGGCTGGGTATCTGGACCTGGATTTTTCAGTTTTGGTAAATCGAAGGTCGTAGAAGATTTCTGTGAGTTGAATTTTGTGAAATCCTGTCAGAAGTTTTAGAAATCTGGAAGAGGAGATGGCTAGCATTGCAGAAATTATTGCCATTTTGGTCTACTTTGGCGGTGGCCATCCTGACATTGTTTGACAATGGTTAATCTGCAATTGCTTCTGCTTTCAAGGTTGGCTGCACAAGTAGCTTTTGAACAATACACAGTCTAGAATGTGCAATAGTTTCTTTTTGACAGTATGATGCATTTATGGGCACTCCTTTTTTTTTTTCAAGGTTTGGTGCAGACTTTCCTGACCTTAAGTTTGCAAAATCTGACTTTGAGCCCCACAATCCTTTATATAAGGCTATCTGAAGTATGTACTAAATTGCACAAGCAGAGTCTCCGTGAGTAGCATAATACTAAGTCTTGAGAAATTATGCAGAGAAATTAAAAAAAAATTTTTTTGACAGGCTAGAGATTAAAATTGAAGCTCTCTCTTTATCGATTTTTTTTTTTTTGGTTGAGACATGCCATGAGATCTTCTACTGACAAGTTCTTTGTTGTTGCTTGTTTTTGTCATGCAGCATGCTTTCTTTGGCAATTAAGCCGCACCAATACTTGTCTTTTCAACGCAGCCATTTCAAGAGTCTTTGCAACATAGCCACATCAAGAGTCTTTACCATGAAGATATGCCAGGATTTGTCCTTGTACTGAAGCCATGCCAACATTCATTTTTGCCATGAAGCAATATTTGCACTTACATATGTCATGAAGTTGCACCACCATTTTCACTGAAGCTGTGTCAACATTCATCTTTGCCATGCAGCCACGTCAACATTTTAGTTGCATCGAAGTCGTGCCGACATCAATCTTTGCCATGTCAACCCTTATCTCAGCCATGAAGCCATGTCAACAATTCATTTGCACCAAAGCCGTGCCGACATCCATCTTTGCCATGAAACCACATCAACACTTTATTCGTATCGAAGCCGTGCCAACGCTCATCTTTGTCATGAAGCCACGACAACACTCCACACTAGCACTTGCACTTGTATTGAATTTGCACCAATATCTGCCATGAAGCTATGACAACACTCCACATTAGCACTGAAGTCATGCCAATACTCATTTTTGCCATGGAGCTGCGACAACACTCCACACTAGCACTTGCACTTTGCATTGAAGTTGCACCCATATTTGCCTTTATAATAAAGCTACAAAAGCATCAATTTTCAGAGGCAACATAGCTCAGACATCGAGGTGCATAGCACTGTAGCTAGACATCAAGATTTCAAAGATGCCAACAAGACGTTGAAGATGCAAGGAAAGGCCAACAAAACCTTGAAGATGAGGGAAAGAATGATGCCAATACTTTGAAGATGTCAGAACATGCCACCAAGAATTTGACACTGCATGAACATGCCCATAGAGGAGAGATGATGCAACACCGACTTCGGATATATAATCTATCATCATTCTGGAGGAAGTTGACGTCATCCAAATTTTAGAGACATGATGTAAAACGACACCACTCAGAAAGGAGATGATGTGGTTCAAATTTCAGAGCTATGAAGTGGCACAACCTAGAAGAGAGACGATGTAGCTCAGACTTGCAAGGTATAAGAAGATGCCCCCAGGAGATAAGTGACGCAAAGCATACTTCAGAAACGTAGGAGAATGTCCGTAGAAAATGAGCAATACCATGCAGACTTTATTTCTTGCAAAAGAGGTTGAAGATTTTATTTTGCTCTATAACCAAGAACCAACTTATGCTTATCATCATTTCAAGGAAAACTAAGCAACGTCAACTCCTTATAGTCTTCATCTTCGACTACAACGATCTTCGATCATCCTATTGAGTAGTTGACTACCTTTAAGCAATGCCTTGTCAACCAAAGGGACCTTAAAACCATATTGACAACCGTTGCAAAACTCTTCAAGCCAGACTGGCAATCTTTCTTCTTTTCATGTGACTGAACTTAGTGACAAGTACTAAGCTGCCTATGTACCCCGAAAAGGGATCAAGTCATCACGTAGTTCAACAGAATTTTTTTTTTTGTTTGATGGCTTCTTTTTGGATGATTTCTTTGTTATTTTATTTTTTTATATTTTTGTTTCTTTTTTTTTTTTTTGCAAAAAAAGGGGGTGCTCAGTGTGTAATAATGGGTATCACCACTAATCGAACCCGAGACCTCTCAAGGGCGACTTGGGCATCCAACCACTACGCCACACTAGCAATTTGTGACATAGAGTGGGATTAGTTTCTCCTTATTGGTATGCTTTCAAAGGTAATGGGAAGACATCATGTACCCTTGTAGCGCTATAGTGGGTAGTTTAAGCTCTTGCCGAGGAGCAATCCTCGATGTTCAAGCGTAGGAGTGTTTAAGGAACTTCCCATTAATGGGGCCGATCCTTATGCTATCATTGTCAATCAATTTGTAAGCTTTATTGGTGTTTGCCCCCTGCTTGAGAGTTGGAAGTACATCACAAGCAACGATCACATGGTTTGACCCGACAACTTCATTGAAGTCTAGATCAATCTTGTTTTCTTTGGCAAGCTTCATGATTTGTTCTTTGAAGACGAAGCATTTTTGGATTGGGTGGCCAGTGATGCGATGATATTGCAGTAGTTAGGGTCATCAACTTTCCCTATGTCTTCTGGTCGCCTGCATTCTAGCAATTCAATTAGCTTCAATTGCAATAGTTGTTCTAAGATGTTTGGCACATCTTCATCAGGGAACGGATATGCTTTTTGCTCACGTTCCTTAAAAGTTAGGCGACTCACTTCGTTCTTTTGTCATCTTTCAAGTTGTTTTTCATTTGCCTTCACTCATCTTCTTGGAACCTTGATTTCGGCAGTGTTAACAACCATTGAGTCTTTGAGGCTGACTTTTGCATTCCTATCATTCTTCCTTACTTCCTTTTTGCTCTCCTCGAGTATGGGAGGATTTGTACTTCCATGGCTAGCAATGCTCAGCTCCATGTCATGCGCACAAGTTGCTAGCTCTTCAAACGTTCGGGGTTTTATCCCTTGTAGGATGTAAAGAAGTCCCCAATGCATGCCTTGAATGCACATCTCTACAGCAGATATTTCAGAAAGTCTATCCTTGCAATCCAAACTCAAAGAACGCCATCGATTGATATAATCGACCACCGGCTCATTTTCCCATTGCTTGGTATTAGTAAGCTCCATCATGCTCACCGTACGACGCGTGCTATAGAATCGATCAAGAAACTCTCTTTCGAGTTGTTGCCAGCTATCGATTGACTTGGGTTCTAAGTCTGTATACTAGTCAAAGGCATTCCCTTTGAGTGAACGGAAAAATTGCTTTACAAGGAGGCCTCCTTGAATCCCTGCGTTCTCACAAGTTTCTACAAAATGAGCAGTGTGTTGCTTAGGATTTCCATTGCCATCGAACTGCAAGAACTTGGGGGGTTGATACCCATTTGGCATCCTCATGTTGTTGATGCGTTTTGTGTGAGGTTTTGAATATGTGAGAGAACTTGTAGAAGAACCTCCATATTGTGCTCGGATGGTATTTGCTATAATGTCTTGTATTTGTTGGACTGACAACGAAGCAACCGAAGTAGATTGTTCTCGTCGGGAAGTATCTTCAATTTCTCTCTCTTCGTCATCCTTTGCGGATGTGAATTTATGACCATGGCTTGATTCACCAAGATCTTGTACTTCGAGTTTGTTCATTAAAGTTGCAATTTGGAGGTCCTTATCTTCAAGTGTTTTTGTGAGAAGGATGATCCTTTGTTCCATTTCAGCCATCTTTTCTTCCATGGTAGAGGTGTTAGTCATCATGACTGACACAACTTCCCAAGATGATGGAGAAGAAAGTGATTTGAAGTGAGCACTTGAAATCTCATCTTTTAGGTTCCCTTTGATGGGAGAGAAATCGTGCGAACAACTTCTTGTGAAGGAAGAAGGGGATTTGCCCCCATACTGGAGGTGTTCCAAGGTGGAGACGTCCTTGTTGATGACCTTGTTTCTTGTGAGAGGGTCTAAGGAGATGATTGTCTGAACCTTGGCTTCCTTGGTTGATTGAGATTGATTGTTTGCTTTGGGTTGGCTACAATTGATTACACCAATGCATTTGTTGGTGGTAGCTGTACCAAGTTTAGTTGAAGTAGCTATTGAAGCTTGGATGTTCTTGCTAGAGGCCATTGAAGTTGGTAGCAAGATGATGATGATTTCTTTCTTTGAAGGAGAATGAGATGAGAGGCAGAGAGGTCCCACCGGGCGTGCCAGAATATGTGGACGACTAAATTTCTCGGTTTGAAATAAAGTCAAACAAGTAAAATAGTGTCACAAGTGTGAATTTGTATTGATGATTGTGGTATAATTCTCTGTGTTTACAAAAAAGTGATCCTCTGATTTGATCTCCTTGAAAGACTTGTTGATTGGAATTGTAATAATGTAATTTTGATTTGAACACAAAATATCCTTCAATTTGGTTGATGGATGGGTCGAAGACTGTTGGAACAGAATTACAATGAATCTCTGGCTATGAGCTTGTTAGAAATCCTTTGTTCTTCACGTTCTTCGCATTCTTCGTGTGTTCTTCGTGTTCTTGGTGTGTTCTTCGTCTTTGAAGATTTGTGGTGGAAATTCTTCGGGGCTTTAGGGGCTTGAATCCGTTGAACTTCACTGATTTGTGGTTTGTGAGGTTTCTAGAGGCTTTTGAGCTTGATTCCAGTGAACTTTGATATGTAGGAATATGATTTGGATGATTCCTCTTTGAATGTTCTTCGTATTTGAAGGTTTGTGGTGGAAATTCTTCGATGCTTTAGAGGCTTGAATCCGTTGAACTTCACCGATTTGTAATCTATTGATGTTTTCGGACACTTTAGGCTTGATTCCCGCAAACTTTTGGATCTAGGCAGATGATTTGGATGATTCTGCTTCGAATGTTCTTCGATTTTGAAGTTGAAGTTCTTGAAGTTGCTAGAGGCTTTAGAGCTTGGTTCCGGCAGAGCTTCAGTACTTCTGAATCTTCTCTGATGCTGCTTGTGCTTCAGATGGCTTGGTGCCCTCTTAAATGTCTTAGGAAGGCTTCTATTTATAGGAGTTTTAGGGTGGATGAGCGACACGTGGCGGAGTCTGACTGGTGACACATGTCACAATCTGATTGGTCCGCTTGTATCATCGCTTACACGAGCGAGGTTGCTTGGGTCATCGCTTACACGAGCTGATGCATGATTGGTTCTTACATGATACTTGGCAAATTTCTGTTGGCTTCTGAACAGTAATAGTAAAACCTAGCAGCAGTATGTGGCGCTTTGTAATTGGCTGTATTTTGTGGATTTGGTAGTGTGTCATGTCAGCTTGTGATAGGTCGGGAATTTTCCCTCTCTACAGGAGGTATGGGTTTTAGGGACATTCAAAATTTTAATAATGCTCTTCTTGCAAAACAGGTATTGTGCTTATTTTATCATAAAGACTCTTTACTTTATAAGGTTTTTAGTGCGAAATATTTTCCTAATGATAGCATCTTGGAAGCTCCGGTTCATCTGCAATGTTCTTTTGCATGGAGGAGTATTTTACAGGTGAGGGATGTCATAAAAAAATGTGTCGTTTGGAGGGTGGGGGATGGGGAATCTCTTATAATTTGGGAGCACAATTGGTTGCCGGACCTGTCAAACAGTAGGGTGGTTTCTCTGCGGACTAATACTGATATTCTTCATGTGAAGGATTTGTTCATGGCTGGTAGAAGAGTTTGGGACTCGGGTTTAGTGGATGAGGTTTTTTTTCCGTGGGAGGCTGAGTTGATCAAGAGGATCCCGATGAGTGAAGGGTGTGTTAAGGATTTGTTGATTTGGCCCTTAACTCCTACTGGGGATTATAGTGTGCAGAGCGCCTACCAAATGTTGGAGACAAATGCAAGAAGCTTAAGTCCGGGTACTTCTTCTTTGGAAGGGGATTTGGAAGATCAAGACACCGAATAAAGTCCGTCATTTTATTTGGTGAGCTGCTCGTGATTCTCTTCCTACAAAAGTGAATCTTCGACACCGACATGTCCCTGTTGAAGCTTCATGTTCAATGTGTGATGAGCCTTCGGAGTCATTGATCCATTGTTTGTGGTTATGCGAACATGCCCAGGCAGTATGGAAGTCTAATTTTTATTTTGCCAGGCTCTACAGGAAACAATACTGGAGCTTTATTGAGCTGTTGGAGGAGGTAATGGGCAGCGCCTCAGAGTTTCAGATGGCTCTGTTTTCTACAATTTCTTGGTGTCTGTGGCAGAGGCGAAATAGGTTAAGGGAAAACCAACCTACTTGGCCGTTGAATGAAGTTGGTGAGAGAGCAATTGGCTTAGTGCGTGAATTCTTTGAAGCAGGAAAGTCTGAAGCTGTGCTACGTATTGCTGCTGTTCCTTTGCGCTGGTGTCGTCCTCCAGATGGTTTTTACAAGGTGAATTTCAATGCTGCTTTATTTGAGAATCTGGGCTGTGCAGGTATTGGAGTGGTTGTACGAGATTCAGATGGTACAATAATTGCTGCTTTGTCTCAACGGATCCCTCTTCCTCTGTCAGTGGAGATGGCTGAAGCCATGGCAGCGCGTAAGGCAGCTTTGTTTGCGCAAGAGATGCGTCTTTCCAAGGTGTTAGTGGAAGGTGATTGTCTTTGGGTGGTTTCGGCGTTGAATAATCTGGTTTGTTGTAACACCTTGTATGGGAATGTAATTGAGGAGACACGTCGTTAGGCCAATTAGTTTCAAGCTTGCAAGTTTATCCATGTGCTACGTGGAGGAATAAGTTAGCTTATGCCCTCGCCAAAAAAGCAGTTTCATCTGCAGATTTCAATATTTAGGTAGAAGATCTACCTCTGATTTGGAGAGTGTATTTCAAAACGATGTTTCTTAATTTTCTTTTTTATATGATCTTACATTTTCCTCAAAAAAAAAAAAAAAAACTTGTTGGGAACATTTTTTATTTACGACTAATAAACTTATTAAAACGATTCCCTTTTTTAAAAATAAGTCAAATAACCACATAATTTAATTTGAACACTTTTTAAATTGTAATTATGTTTGAAATGCATATTATTTACATTGTGTGTTTTCCTTATGCTTTTCAATCATTAAGATTTGATTTCGTCACCAATTCAAGGATTACTCACCTAACTTCAATCAACAGCAAGAATGCCCACGTGAATGTTTTTGCATGCAAAGATACGAAATTTGATCAAATCCATATAATTGCACCCAAAGATAGCCCCAATACTGATGGGATACACATTGGTTCATCCAATAATATTCAAATATTGGATTCAACAATTGCCACTGGAGATGATTGTGTATCAATGAGTCCTGGTTCTAGAAACATAAACATTAGGAACGTAACGTGTGGCCCGGGTCATGGAATCAGTGGTGGAAGCCTTGGTGGGGGATCTAATGAAGAAGATGTTAATGGATTAACAGTTACTAATTGCACTTTCATTGGCACTCAAAATGGCTTGAGGGTCAAAACATGGGCTAGGTCTTATGCAAGCAATGTTTTCAATCTTATCTTTGAAGACATCATCATGGATAATGTCAACAACCCCATCATCATTGATCAACAATATTGCCCATCTCGCAATTGTGAAGAGGTACAAATCTCTTGTTCAAATATTGTTATGTGTGCTTGTTCTTGATTAAAATATATGTTGTATAATACTTAATTTACCATATTGGTGATTTTTTTTTGTCTACAGGGTGACTCCCAAGTTCAAATTCGAGATGTTAAGTATAGAAACATTAGAGGCACCTCTAGCTCAAAAGTTTCAGTTGCTTTTGAATGTAGCAAAGGAAAACCTTGTGAGAATATTGAGCTCAACAACATTAACCTAACTTACCATGGTGCTGAAGGAGTTGTGGCATCCTCATGTTTCTAATGCCAAAGGAATTGCTAATGGTCAACAACAACCCGGATCTTGCATATAGCACTCCTGTTTGCATCGTCTTTCTTGAAATGAAGACAATTCAAGTTAAATAATCATTTATTTAACCTATGTTCTTTGATACTATTATATATTGTGTTTTACTTGATATTAATGCTTATCTACAAGAAATGTTGTAAGCTGTGATGTACTCCACTTCGTATTTGTAAATTGTAATTGACTTTGAAGTTTGATTCTAAAAAAATAAAAAGTTCCTTTGAATGCTATATAGCCTATTTAAGAGGATGATATGAAGAAAAAGAAGATTGATAAGAGAAAGTGAACGTTTTGGTTTTTTGCTATTTTGTTTCAAATTGTTGCAGTGAGTTTTGTTTTCATATTTAAATGAACGAAAACACTATTTTGATTTTAACAAATGATCATTTAATTTTTATATTATTTAAAATATTTTCATATTATTTTGATAACGATACGAAATAAATAAAACAATGTATTTGAGCATATATAAAAAAATCCAATTAATAGTTAATTGTAGGCTTGTGCAACAATCCATTTAATACGCCCAACTCGTCTGATCCACTTCGCTTTAATTTGCACCGTCTTGCATAAAAATGATATTAAATAGTAATTCAAAATGAATTTTCATTCAAATTAATCAAGAAAGAAATTGCATTTAGCAAAGAATTTTTCTATTTTTTAAAATGGACATTAAAGAAAAAATAGTAATTATAGTCTTTATTATATTATAATCAACCTTTCAACATAATCACTAATAAAGTACATGAGTATATTACTATCCTCTAGGCCCTAGGGTTAATAAACTATTTTATACAGGCTACCTACTTATGTGGTTTTATTCCCTTTATATATATATATATATATATATATGTGAAATTGAGAAAAATTCAAATTAGAATTCCAAATTAGAGTTTCAATTTTGCGCCATGTGTTCTAAATTATTTATTTTTAAAGAGTTTTATTTCTTAATTTTAGAATAAAATGTGGGATCACATTATAAATATTCATTCAAGTAAGTTATTAAGTACAAAAGCCAAAGAATTTAGAATAAATGAATCGTAAAATAAAAGGTGATTCATAATAATAATAAAAAAAATGGACAATTTACATTTTATATGTAATAATATCCTTACAAATTTTTTAAAGAGTTAACAAAATATAAAAATAACTATCAATAATATTTAAATTATATATAGGAATTATATTATGCATCTTATTGTATATCTTTAAGTGTATCCATGCATATGCATAAAGTTACAAACTAGTTTTATATAAAGATTAATAATACTGTATATAACTCAAGCCAAAAAATTAATAATATTTTAAATATGAAACAATTAGACACGTCACATATGAGCTAAATTAGTCAACAAGATTTGAATTTTGAAAATATATATAATGTCTGACTTTGTTATGGTCGAAGTGTGAGAATTGTGATGGGTAAGAATAAATTGGGGTAATTAGTGGAGAGTAGACATATCACTATAATAAATATGCCTTAAATTAGTTAACATAATTTGAGTTTTGAAATGCATGTTAAGTCTTACTTTGTTCTTTTGTTTTTTGTTTTTTGTTTTTTTTTTTTTTGGAGAAAGTTGTTATTATTGTTAGTTAAATTAAAATGGAAGGCGAGTAATAGTAGTTGAAAATTGCCATGGGTAATTTTTTTTTTTTTTGTTTTTTTTGAGAAGAAGCCATGGGTAATTAGTGGAGAGTAGACATAGCACAATGATAAATATGCATCAAATTAGTCAAATATGATTTGAATTTTAAAATTTATATTAAATCCTACTTTGTAATTACTGAAATTGAAATGGAAGTTGAGTAATAGTGGTCTAAACTTGTCATGGGTTTCAATACATGAGGGTAATTAGTGGTTATTTGGTGTATCATCAGCACAAACCTCATGCCATGGACTCTTCTTGAACAAAAATTAAACGAAAAACAACTCATAAAATATTCGACTGGAAAAGGTTGGTAAACCAGCTTCATATATATATATATATATATATTATTTTTTTTGTTTCCGTTGAATTTCTTTTTTTGTTTTTTTTAGTTTCCCTGTAATATTCTCTTTCCAAAAACAAAACAAAAATAGCGTTAAAAAAAAAAAAAAAAAACTATTTTTTAATACTTCTTTTAAATAACAAATATTTTTTAGAACTTACCAAAAAAAAAAAAAACTTTTTAGAAATATGTCTACTTATAGTATTTGTAAATTAAAAAGAAAATGATTCTTTAACAAAAAATTAAAATTCATTTTTTTTTTGAATTTTAATATTTCAACAACTAGTTTGATTAATACACTAACTTCTCACTTAAAAAATACTTAACTTATTATCTCATTAATTTATTTATTATTCATCATTCTAATATTAAAATTCCCCTACACCGTTTTTATTTTTTATTTTTTATTTTTTAACGCATAGAAATTGGAAAGTCTCAAAATTACGTCACGTAAATTTATCCTAATCTTTGAAGGAGAAGATGATAAAAGTTATCCTCCTCCTTAATACCTTCCTTCTCTTACTCAGAAAACTCTCTCCCAACCTTATTGAGTTAAGCAAAAAATTAATCATCCACATAATTTCTAACCCATCAATTATAGCTGAATTATTAGGGCGGATCATGCATCTGGCCTAAAGTGGGCTTCACAAAAAAGATGGTGCTGATGGTTTAACTTTTATTGAGTGGATTCTAATTCCTAATTCTTTGATTTGAATTGATATGGTCCAAAATAGAAAATGAAAAAAATGACTGGTTCCATTGGCTGGTGATAATGCTAGTGGTATAGAACACATTGCAAGCAATTTGATTACGTTGCTAAAAGGAAAATTTTAAGTATAATACCCTAAGGGGCATAACATAAATTTACAATAATTTCACAACATTTCAAAATTAAGCTATCACCTTACACATGGACGATTAACAAAAAAGAAAAAGAAAAAAAATAAACTAACTTTATCTTTGGATGGAAGGAGATAAAGGGAGGGGAAAAAAAAGAGGAGAATAGAAGATGATTAAAACTAAATTTTAGTGCACTCCAGCCACTTTCAATTCCCCTTTATTCTCCTATCCTTCCCCTTCATTTCTCTTCATTCTAAAAATAGCATATATTGTAGATTTGTGGTGGGCTCAAGTGTGAGAAGATAGGGTAATTTAGGAATATTGCTGAAAAATTGCATTCTTTATTGTTAATTTTATTCCATTTTTATCTACAAAAATTCATTATAAATACTGAAAAACCATGACAATCAAATAGCAGTAGAAGTAGCAAAAGTAAAAAAACATGGGTTCAATATCAGTTACTCGTTGTGTTTACCTAATGTTCTTATTAGCATGCATTTCTGAAGTTGGGTTAGGAAATACAGTTTTTGATGTGATGGAAGATGGTGCTATTGCCGATGGAAAAACTGATAACAGTAAGGTAATTTTTGCTCAAGAGAATTAGGATAATCTTGAATCTTTTCTTAGGTCAGCAGCATTGAAGTATATTAACAGAGCAATGTAATTGTTTTATAATTTTGTTATTGTGTGTGTTTGTCTTTATAGGTTTTTGAAAATGTATTTAACAAAGCTTGCCAATCTGAAGGAAAAAATATTGTATTAATCCCACAAGGAACATATATGTTGCGGCCTATAGTGTTGAAAGGCCCATGCAAGGGCCAAGTGGAATTTCAAATCATAGGGACCCTACAAGCTCCTACAGATAAAGCATCTACAATTAATGTCGACCATTGGATCACCTTCCAATATATAGACCAGTTGATACTCGGCGGTGGTGGAAAATTGGATGGCCAAGGTCCCTCTGCTTGGGATGACAATACTTGCAGTAAAGATCCAAACTGCAAATCTCTTCCCATTGTAAGTTCTTGTTTCAACGAATCCTTCTTAAATTGCGCTAAAAAATGGTGTTGCCCATAATCATGTGTTTTGTCTTGAATCGTTCATTTTTGCATCCTTTGGTTCTTTTCATCCGGTATACTTTTCTATAGGTCATATAGTTTCACATTTCCATAATCTATTTTTTTTCCTTGTACTTAGAAAATGTTCGTTTTAAAAAATGATTTCATTTTCTTTCCTCATTAGAAAAATTTTCAATCTAATTTCTTTCTTTACTATCTAATGTTTTGTGGTTGTGTTAACCCTTTTTAAAATAATAATAATAATAATAATAATAATAATAATTATTATTATTATTATTATTATTATTATAAAGAAATTTACTTATTTAGTTTATTAAGCAATTAGGTACGTCTTATTTACTTATTATAACAATTCCCTTTTGTTACATATATATAATAGGTCAAATAAACCACAAAATTTAATCAAAACACTTTAAATTGTAATTGTGTTTGAGATGCATATTATTCACATTGTGTTTTTCTTTTATGCCTTCCAGTCGTTGAGATTTGATTTTGTCACCAATTCAAAGATTACTAGCCTAACTTCAATCAACAGCAAGAATGCCCACATGAACATTTTTGGATCCAAAGGTATAGAATTTCATTACATACATATAATAGCACCCGAAGATAGCCCCAATACCGATGGAATACACATTGGTTCATCTAGCAATATTGAAATCACGGATTCGACAATAGCCACCGGAGATGATTGTGTATCAATGAGTCCTGGTTCTAAAAACATAGACATTAGGAATGTAACATGTGGCCCGGGTCATGGAATTAGTGTTGGAAGCCTTGGTGGGGGACCTAATGAAGAAGATGTTAGTGGATTAACAGTGACTAATTGCACCTTCATTGGCACTCAAAATGGCTTGAGGGTCAAAACATGGGCTAAACCTTATCCAGGCAATGTTTTCAACCTTACATTTGAAGACATCATCATGGAGAATGTCAACAACCCCATCATCATTGATCAACAATATTGCCCATCTCGCAAATGTGAAAAGGTACCAAGCTCTTTTTCAAATGATTTTACATATGCTTGTTCCTTTTGCATAGGGTTTTGGTTTGAGTGACTATTTTCTTGATTAAATCATATGTTATATAAAACTTCTTTTACCATGTTGGTGATCTTTTCTATCTACAGGGTGACTCCCAAGTTCAGATTCACGATGTTAAGTACAGAAACATTAGGGGCACCTCTAGTTCAAAACTTGCAGTTGCTTTTGATTGTAGCAAAAGCAAACCTTGTGAGAAGATTGAGCTCAACGAGATTAACCTAAGTTACCATGGTGTTGAAGGACCTGTGGCATCCTCATGTGTCAATGCCAAAGGTATTGCTAATGGTTTACAACAACCCCAATCTTGCATATAGCACTCCTAGCTGCAGCACCTTGCTTGAAGTCAAGACAAATTGAAGATGAATAATCTAGCACTCTTAATCTACATTCTTTTGACAGTATACTTTTCTGTACTTGATTTGAATGCTTACCTAGAAGAAATGTTGTAGGCGGTGTATCCCACTTCGTATTTGTAAATTGTCAGTTGTTTTGAAATTTGATTCTAAAAAAAAGTGCCCTTGAAATTTTAAGGTGATGTGTCCATTCTTTGTATAATGTGGACTGCAGAGTAAATAAGTAGCTGTATTTGCATGTAATAATATCATATAGGAAAATGGCACTAATCTCTCCTAAAGTTTTCTGTAATTTCACTCTTATTCTTTTAATTCTTTGGATAATGTGGTGTAAATAAGAGGTTATTTTTTTTTATTATTTTTTTTTTTGGGGGGTGGGGGGGTGCTGTGGGGTGGTTTCTGAGTTAGTTTTACACTTCTAATTAAAGGAGAAAACTTCCAGGTGTTTTGAAGAGGAATGATGTAGGGAATTAGCATGAAATTCCTAAACCATTGAGAAACAAAAATAGAGAAAACACACGTCAAAAAAAAAAAAATTACACACATAAGACAGTATTTACGTCTTTTGGCAATTTGCCTGTGTCTACGGGGTTGTAGGGATTTCATTATTATCAGGGAAAAATATAAATTGCGGCAGTACGGTTTTTCAGTCTCTGAAAAAAAACTACAACAAGAAACCCTAATCACCAAAACAACAGTTTCTACATCTTGCATATAGGATTCACAATAGGCTACAAAATGGGCCAAAAATCAGCCCAAGCCTTCGCTCCATGGACTAAGCCTCAAAAAATCTTCTATTAAAAATCACACAACATTATTTCAGATTGGATCGTCATTCAGATTAAACACAAATAAGCTCTACAAAGCCCAACAAATCTCCCACTAAGAGACTAGTTCACTCACAAACATTAATCGCAATCCTCCAAAAAAAAGTCCCTCATCCCTGCAACTCATCCTCCTCTCCTCAAGCTAGAAGACCAACTGAAGCTGCACACAGCTTCAGCTTCTCAATAGTGACACCCTTAGTCAACATGTCTGTCGGGTTCTTAAATTCACAAATCTTCTTAAGTATTACCAGCTTATCTTCAACAAGGTATTAGATAAAATTGTATTTTGTCTGTATATGCTTCGACTTTGAATGAATAGCTGAATTTTTAGCAAGAAAGATTGCACTTTGACTGTCACTGTGTAGAATGCCCATATTCTGCTTCTTACCTAATTCATCTAAGAAGCCATGTAGCTAAATCATCTCATTTCCAGCTTCAGTTACTGCAATATACTTAGCTTCTGTAGTAGACAAAGTAATAATTTTTTGTAGATTTGAAGCCCATGATATAATTGTATCACCCAGAGTAAATACAAACCTAGTAATACTCTTTCTACTATCAATATCACCAGCAAGATCAGCATCTACATAACCTTGCAATTTCAAACTTGCACCTATGAAGCAAAGATGTGTATTAGATGAACCCCTCAGATATCTCAGAATTCACTTGACTGCCTCCCAATGCTGCTTTCCTGGCCTACTCATGAATCTACTCACAACTCCTATTGCATGTGCAATGTTTGGCCTTGTAGGCATTATAACATACATCAAGTTGCTAATAGCTGAGGCATAGGACACCTTGCTCATATGGTTCCTTTCTTCTTCTGTTTTCGGTGACTGTTCTTTACTTAGTTTGAAATGACTACCTAAGGGTGTGCTCACTGGTTTAGCTTCATTTATATTGAACCTACTGAGAACTTTCTTCACATTCTCTGATTGTGAAAACTTCAATATACCATTAGCCTTGTCTCTAATGATTCTCATACCAAGGATTTGCTTTGCAGTTCCCAAATTCTTCATTGCAAATTGTTTTGACAATTGTTTCTTTAGATTATTAATCTCCTCAATGCTGGACCCTACAATGAGCATATCATCCATATACAATAGTAAAATGATGTAAGAATTGCCAAAGAACTTAACATAGCAACAGTGATAAGCTTCACATCTCTTGAACCCAATTCTATGCATAAAATTATCAAATTTCTTATACCACTGTCTTGAAACTTGTTTTAGGACATACAAGCTCTTTTTCAGTTTGCAAACTAGATTCTTTTGTCCCTGAACAATGAACCCTTCTGGCTGAATCATGTAAATGTCTTCCTCCAAGTCACAATGAAGGAATGTTGTCTTCACATCTAATTGCTTAAGATGTAAATTTTCTGCAGCCACCATTCCCAATACCAGTTTGATTGTTGACATCTTCACAACTGGAGAAAATATTTCTGAGTAGTCAATGCCCTTCTTCTGCTGGAACCCTTTGACAATTAATCTGGCCTTATAATACTTGCTACCATCATACTCATTCTTTATTTTGTATACCCACTTGTTGTGCAAAGCTTTCTTTCCTATTGGTAATTTAGTCAATTCCCATGTCTAATTCCCTAACAAGGAATCCATCTCATCCTTCATTACTAACTCTCACTTTCTTGAATTTTCATCCTGCAAGGTTTCATCATAACATTCTGGCTCACCACCATCAGTCAACAGGAGATAATTTAGAGTGGGTGAATAATGCTGTGGAGGTCTAATGGTCCTGGAAGATCTACGAACTTCAGCTACAAGTGTATTCTGATCTACCTGTGAATCTACATTCTCCTTATCTTTTTCATCCATTTTTTGGACAGTACTTTCAGTCAATTCATCTAAGTTTACAAACTTAGATTTATTTTGATCTATCTTTGTAACGTCTAGTACTACAATTGACCTATCCTTATACATAATATTTTCATTAAATATTACATTTCTACTTCTGATGATTTTCCTTTTTTGTTTATCCCAAAACCTATAGCCAAATTTCTCATCACCATATTCAATGAAAAAACATATTTTAGACTTTGCATCAAATTTACTAGCAGCATCAGAATCAATATGAACATAAAAAAATACAACAAAAAACTTTTAAATGGGAAAATTTTACCTCTTTACCGCTCTAAACCTTCTTAAGAAGTCTGAACTCTATGGAGATTGATGGTCCTTGGTTTATTAGGTAAGCTGCAGTGCTAATAACATTAGCCCAGAAAGTTTTTGATAGTCTAGCATGCAACCTCATATTCCTAGCACGCTCATTGAGAGTTCTATTCATGCGCTCAGCCACACCAATTTGCTGTGGTGTCCTAGGAATGGTTTTCTCCATCCTAATTCCTTGTGCAACACAATACTCACTAAACCCTCCATCTATGTACTCTCCTCCATTATCTGACTTCAAACATTTTAATTTCAAACTTGTTTTTGTCTCAACCATGGTCTTCACTGCTTAAAAGTTTTAAATACATCAGATTTATTTTTCAGAAAATAAACCCATATCTTTTTGCTTGAGTTATCAATGAAAGTGATGTAATACCTTGAACCTCCAAAGGATGCAACCGGAGAAGGCCTCTACAAATCAGTGTGTACAAACTCTAATTTTTCAGCCTTCGGTGTCCTGCCAGTTTTCAAGAAGCTCACTTTTTTCTGCTTTCCTAAGATGCAGCTTTCACACATGTCAAAATCAACGGACTTCAATTCTGGTAGTTTTTCTTTTGACAGCAGCATCTTCATTCATCTCTCACTCATGTGACCAAGTCTGCAGTGCCATAGGCTTGTATTAGTACTTACTTCAGCAACTGTAATTGTATCTCTTGGACTTGAGGTCATATATAGAGTACCAGTCTTCTTTCTACAAGCCAATACTCTACCTCCCTTTGTAACCTTCCAAGTACCACCAATAAATAGTATTGCATGCCCTTCATCATTAAGTTGTCTAACAGAAATCAGATTTCTCCTCAGGTCAGAAATATGTTGAACCTTCTCTAGTAACCAAACAGACCCATTGGGCAACAAAATCCGGACGTCTCCCATATCCACAACATCCAAGGCTACACCCTCAGCCAAATACACATTACCAAAATCACTTGCAACATAATTTTGTATGATTTCTCGGTGTGGAGTGGTATGAAACGAAGCTCTTGAGTTCAAAACCCAATCATCAAGTAGATTGTCTACTACAAGAAGTAATGTATCCTGTACCTCTTCTGTTACAGTATTAGCAAAATCATATTCATTCTTCTTCTTAGGACTTTTGCATTGCCTCCTAAAGTGACCTGTTTTCCCATAGTTCCAGCATTGTACTTGTTGGCCTGATCTAGATCTACTTCTGTTTCAATTAGAATTTCTAGATTTTGATTTGCCCCGATTAGAATTTCTATCATTACCTCTGCCTCTTATCTCAAGGTTTAGAGCAGAACCAGATCTTGAGGTTTCACCTATATCTCTTCTATGAATCTCTTCAGCCAGAATTAAATCTCGTATGTCATTGTACTTCAGCTTTTCTTTTCCCGTAGAATTGCTTCCTGTCATCCATATTGCCTTCCAACTGTTTAGCAAAGAAGCCAAATCGATCAGTGCACGCATCTCATCATCAAAATCAATTTCTACAGACGACAATTGATTTGTGATAGTGTTAAATTCATTCAGATGTTGTGCTACTGATGCGTTCTCTGCCATCTTCAGATTGAACAGTTTCTTCATCAGATGCACCTGGTTGTTTGCTGACGACTTTTCGTACATACCAGACAAAGCCTTTATCAGATTGTTGTGGTCTTCTTCTTTACAACATTGTGTACAATAGACCTAGGCAGAGTTAACCTGATAACTCCTAATACCTGTTTGTCAAGAAGAGCCAATTTCTTATTCTTCACAGTCACAGGTTTTTCCCCTAGAAGCAGCAGATGCAACTTCTTCCCATAAAGATAATCATCGATTTGCATTCTCCAGAATCCAAACTCTGTGCCATCGAACTTTTCTATTCCAAACGCCTTTCCTGCTTCCTCTGCCATTGCTCCCACTCAAACTTAACCCTAGGCTCTGATACAGTTGTAGAGAATTAGCACGAAATTCCCAAACTTGTGAGAAACAAAAATAAAGAAAACACACGCTAAAGAAAAAAAATAGTCACACGCACAAGACAATATTTATGTGGTTCAGCAATTTGCTTACGTCTACAAAGTTGCAAGGATTTCACTATTATCAGGGAAAAGTACAAAATGCAGCAGTACGGTTTTTCAATCTCTAAAAAAAAAAAAAAAAAAAAAAAAAAACCTACAACAAGAAACGCTAATCACCAAAACAAAGGTTTTTATATCCTGTGCACAAGATTCACAATGCTCCGGACCCCCAGGAGGCTTAGTCCGTGAGCGCTACTGCTTAGGAAATCTCCCATTAAAAATCACACAACATTATTTCGGGTCGGGTTATCATCTAGATCAAACACAACTAGGTTCCACAAAGCCCAACAAATGATTATGCTGTGTTTTATCACTTTATGTGCCTAAAAACATCAACCACTTATAAATTACTAAGAATCCTCTCTCTAGTGGGATTTAGTATGTTTTTACAACATTAAGTCCTCACTTAAAAAGGCTTAAGGTAAGTTTGGTAAACTGTAATATGCATTGCAATATAATAGTTATTCATATGGTTTAACTATTTAGTAATTTGGTTATGTTTTTATAACAATGAATAGTATTTTTTATGAATAGTCATTCTTTAAAATGATTAATAACTATTTATCTCTAAAAGGGATGTAGTAGCTATTTCTTAATAGGTTTATTAATTTTTAAAATTAACTTATTTGCAAATAAACAAATTTTCCATATGCGCATAACAATTATAAAAATAAAAATCATAAAAATAACTGATCTCTCATTTAAATTTTTTTTAAAAAAAAAATTATCTTTTAGAAACTATGATTATATGAGTAAGATATTTCCTAAAATATATCTTAAGTTTGTTTTAAAATGCTTTTATTCTATTGTCTTCAGGATTCTATTATTGTGTTGTCACTAACAAATAAATAGTAATAAGCATTACATTACATTGTCTTGTATTTTTTGTAACACCTATTCTATTCTTATGTAATTACAATTACAGTTTATTAAACGTGCCTTTATTAATCACGAAAAACCTCCAACTCACTTATTTAATTATTCTAATATTAAAATAAATACCCCTACACTATTTTTTTTTTCATACTCTAATCCATCTCGTTTTTGTGTTTGATAAGGTTGTATTATTATTATTATTATTTTTTTTTTTTAATTTTTTAAAAGCATGGAAATTTGAAAGGCCAAAAATTACTTCATGTAAATTTATCCTAATCCTTGGAGGAGAAGAGAAAAGAAACAGGGGATTTTTATATCTGATTCCTATATATAAACTAAATACCTTGATTCTCTTATTCAAAAATTCTCCCAACCTCATTGAGAACCCCGCCATATTATTCAAGTTATATATACAACTTTTTTTTGGTAAAAAATATATACAACTTTTGCTTCATATACATTCTTCTTTTAATACTAATCTCTTGCACCTCTCTCATCTGTCCTTTAGCTATTTAAAAGCTTGTTAAGAGCAATAGTAGAAGGTTACTTATATTTTTCTCCCAATTTGTTACTTGCCCTATTTTAGGTAACCACTTTCCCTTTTCACCAACCTTAGATTTCTAATTCTAAAATATATTTCATTTAAATGAGTAACCACATTAGATTCCCTAAATATAGGTAACCACGGTAGCTTAAATGTTATGGGTAAGTTGAAGGGTAAGCAGACGTGGAAGGTTTTTGGGTGTTTGGTTATCTATATTAACTCATTTACCCATTTTAGGTAATTTGCAACCAATGCTATTAGCTTTTCTAAAATTATTATAAAGCTTTGTTGTGTCTCTTGCTTTATATAATTATTTTGTAATGTAATATAATGTATAATTCATTTCTTACAATTTGCTAAAAACAATATATTTAGTTTAGTTGTTTTTAGAAGAATTAGACTCTTGTAGTCAAAGGATATAATTGTTGAGATGATCCATATTCTTATAACTTGCGTCATAGTGCATTAGGTTTTCCTAAATTTTTTTCTATACAATTGAAATTTCTAAGTTTTAAATATATTATTAAAATTTCTTATTCTCTTATCTTAACTATAAAAAAGAAAAGAAACTAAAAACATAAAAGATAGACTTTACAATAATTTATTACTCACAATTGCTAGAGACATCTAAATACATAGCCATGTAGATTGTGATTTGATATGAACTCAAATTTTTAGTTTCAGAACAACCAAGTACTAAACTACTAATCCAAACTAAAATCAAACCAAAGTCATATGAGAGAGAAAGAGGATTTGTAACGGGGAATTAAAAAAAATACAACACCAAAAAATTGAACACATCAACCCAAAGTGGAGGTATCAAAAACACTAATTAAACGCATTGTACAATACACAATTAGGTGAAAATAATCACACAGACTTGGCTACATCCTGACCCTCCATGTGGATGACTTTGAGTTACAAAAGAACAGAGTCTGGTGTGGCTTGTGCCAACAGTGTGAGTGCCATTGGAGGAAGAAAGGTGTGCAATCTAGCATGGCCACCGAGCACTACCATGAGAGAGAATCAACTCCTTTCAGTCAGCAGGTGCTGCAGGACACTTCTCATTGGCTAGTATGAGTTCAGACCACCGCCCAGGACACATGTAACATCCTCAGGCCTCACGCTTTCCCTCTCTTCCTCTCTGGTTGTCCTTTAACATAGTATAAAGCCGCCTTTCAGCCAACTACCTTGGTAGATATAGTTTTTCTCTCTCTTCCAGCTGCGGAATGGTACAAGTTGTAGCTATATTTGGATTTGTAAGAAGCAATGGGGTTGGGACACCTATATTTGTATAGCCAGTAACATTCCTCGTACTATAAGAGGGGAATGTTGCTGAGCAGAAAAAGGGAGGTTGCTAAGAGAGGAAGAAATCTAGGTAGAAAGAAAAGGGCAGAAAAACTGTAAGGGTGGAAGGAAGTAAGAATACCGTGTAATACTCAGCTTTTTCTCTTAATATTGCATAGTTTCATAGGGATAAGGATACCCCATCCTTCATCCCATTATGGTTTTTTATCCCTATTCATGGGGTTTTCCACGTACACACTATGTATTTCTCTACTGATGCCATTGTTCCTCTTTTTCAGTTTTACTATAAAAATGTATTTTTAATACCTAACAAGCATAACACCCAAATGTACTATTAGGGATTAGATAATTACAAACACTTGAACGTTTTTCAAACCTAACTTGCATGTACACGCATCAACCCAAAACTACCACACACAAAAAAAAAAAAAAAAAAAAAAAAAAAAAAAAAAAGAACACAAATCCACCAAAAGAAACGAGAGAGAGAGAGAGAGAGAGAGAGATCTCCTTCTTACATATGAGAAAAATATGGATTGAAAATAGGTGCCTGGCTCAATGAAAGAATATAAAAATGAATTATTAAGTTTCCATTTTTATATGGTAACCTTCAGTTTGTTTCAATGGAAAATCTTATGTGAATATAGATTTTTGTATTTACCTATGTTTGGTAGTACTATTCAGAAAAGAAAAGAAAAAAAAAAAAAAAAAAAAAAAAGGGGTTACAAGAAATTATCTCTTGATTTTCTTTATTTAGCTTGGCATAAAAATAGAGTTGTTTTCCATAAGACTTGGAGTGAGATAGAGTTGTTTTCCACTTTTGGAAAACAACGTGGAAACCAACTCTATCTCACACCAAGGTAAATAAGGGAAGTCAAACGATAATTTTCAACTCATTCTAAGGTTGCTACCAATTGTAGGAAAATGAGATAGTTTTCTTAAAAAATCTTTTTGGAAATTGATTCATATCCAGGAAATATTAATGTCGAAACAAACATATGCCAACATAGGAGAAATGGTGCAAGTTGTGGTGGGCTCATGTGTGAGGTGGTAGGCTAATTTAGGAATACTGTTATAAATTTTTTGTGAAGTTTAGTTGTATCCCTAGTGTTACTATTACTTTATTCCATTCTTATCTATAAAAAGCATTATAAAAGCAGGGAAACCAAAACAATCAAGTAGTAGTATGTGACGAAGAAAAGATGGGTTCAATATCATTTTTTCGTTGTGTATCTAATGTTTATATTAGCACGTATTTCTGAAGTTGGGTATGGGAAAATGGTTTTTAATGTGATGAACTATGGTGGTGTCGTTCAAGGAAATACTAATATTAGTAAGTTAATTTTCGCTCAATAAAATTATGATAACCAAGAATCTCTTCTTGGATGAGTAGCATTGAAGCATTTTAATAAAGTTAAATAAGGAAGTCAAATGATAATTTTTAAACTCATTTTAAGGTTATTATCACTTACTAATTATAGAAAATGAGATAGTTTTATAAAAAATGCTTTTGAAAATTATTCATTTTTCAAAAAATGTTAATGTCAAAATAATCGGATGCCAACATAGGAGGAACATTGCAGACTTAGCCCCGTTTGATACACCCACTCAAACACATGTTTTTAGTTTTTAAACAACATTACATGTATTTTCATACACTTTGTTACCCACATGTATTTTCACACATGTTTTCAATATTTAAGTGCATGTACCAAACACCCTTTACTAATTGATATGAAACACCAAATCCACCTGCTTAAAGGAGATACACTTAAGCCTATAACATCAAACACTTATAATACCCCTTAAGGAAGAAAAAAAGCAAGGAAATTGGGAAGGTACAAATTTCTTTTTTGAAGCCTAAAATGGTCGATCAACACCTTCCCAAGCACCTAATAAAGCCAACTTTAATGGTACTATTTTCAATGATTTATCCCATGACAGGCATCGGAGTGGTTATTCTGAGACTGCAACGTACGGTCTAATCATAGGGGCGTTGAGTCAATGGATTCTGCAAGTACTGCTCTTCAATTTGCCAAAGATTTTTGCATTCATAATCTCGAGTTTAAAGGTGATTCTCTTCTCGTCATTTCAGCCTTGTAGGATAGTCGATCATCATATTCTATACACCGGCATTTTATAGCTAGAGGAGACAAAACTCTTAGCACATTGGTTTATTTTTAAGCATGTTAGGAGGGAGGGCAATTGTTTAGCCCATGACCTTTGAAAAAAGTAGTTTCATCTGCCAGTTTTGATGTTTGTGTAGAAAAACAACCATTTGGTTTGGAGAATGTACTCCATAAAGATTTAAGTTAATAAAATTCCTGTACCTTTCTATCAAAAAAAAAAAAAAAATCTGAAGCATCTAAGTCAACACCATTTGGACATGGACAAAGGAGGGAACCACCATCCAAACCAACTGGCAGCGAATCTCCTTCCATAATGAGATTTCTAATGGAACTTTTGTTCTACTTCCTTGCATTGTCTGCGTGGAGTTGTTTTTATATCTGCTTCCTATATATAACCTTAATTGATATACCTTCCTTCTTTTACTCACAAAACTCTATCTCTCCCAACCTTATCGAGAACCCCACCGAATTATTCAAGTTCATTTATACAACTTTTGCTTCATATATATATATATATATATAAAATTCTTCTTCTAGCAGTAATCTCTTGCACCCCTCTCACCCATCCTTTAGCTTTTCAAAACCTTGTTCACTTTTTAAATTATTATTAATTAAGTTTTGTTGTGTCCTTAGTTTTATGTATTTATTTTGTAATTTGGTATAATTTAAAATTCGTTCCTTAAAATTTGCTGGAGATAATATATTATGCTAGTCATTTTTAGAAGAATTAGACTCGTGTAAGTAAAGGAGATATTTGTCGAGATGATTCATATTCTTCTAACTTGTGTCATAGTGCATTATGTTTTCCTAAATTTTCTTCCATGCATTGAAGTTTCTAAGTTTCAAATTTTTTATTCTCTTATCTTTACTTTAAAAAAAAAAAAACCTAAAGACATAAAAGATTGACTTTACAATAATTATTACTCACAGTGACGAGTGATGCCAAGTTAATAGGAGGGGGTTCAAACGCCTTGGGCAGGCAAAAAAAGAAAAAAAGCCCTACTTATGCTTCATCCTTTAGCTTTTTAGAGCAATAATAGCAGCTTATATTTTTCTCTAAATTTTTTACTTTTCCTTTATTTTAGGTAACCTCTATTCTTTTTCACTCATATCATATTTCCTATTCTAAAACCTATTTCATTTTTTTATGAGAAGAAAGATAGTGCGTATTATTATTAAAGAAGGCTATTGAAATCAGTCTGAAGGATAGGAACAACGTTATGTGGAACATCTTTCATCCAAACTATTGTATGAGAAGAATGAATAGCTCTCCGTGCAAGTGAGTGTGCAACAGTATTGCAAAGCCTACATACATAAGAACAACTGGGAGGCAATGTACTGCACATCAGTTGCTATGTGGCCAAACTGTGATAGCGATCTACATTCACTTCATAAGGTGTTGATGAAAGTTTGAGAATCCCCTTCCAATACAACTCAATCCAAACCAAGTTCTGCAGCAAATTCCACTGCTTTTTGAGCTGCAAGTGCTTCCACCTCTATGACTGTGAATGGGAGATCGAGGAATACTTTGGGAGAGGGATGCCATCACCAAGCCTTGCTCATTCCTTATCACTACCCCTATTCTATCACAGTTTTCTTTGTCAAAGAAGGTTCCATGAAAATTAATTTTGTACCACGATGCATTTGGAGATTGCCAAGAAGCTACTGGAGGGATCTAATGTGGAGCTGGGTTTGCTAGCAATACTAAGAATTCCTGAACCCGATCCTTAGCCGATTGCAGAAGCTATCTCAGTGTAATCATTTGTTCAGCCAGGCGTATATTGTTTCTTCTATTCCACACCGCCCAAATGACCATTGAGAAGAGAGTAGGATCAACCTATTTCATTTAAATGGGTAACCACATCAGATTCCCCAAATATAGGGATTCCCCAAATATAGGAAACCACTATAGCTTAAATGGTTATGGAAAAGCTGAACTGGAAGGTTTTTGGGTGTTTTGGATAACCACTCATTTACCCATTTTAGGTAATTTGCTACCAATTAATGCTCTTAGCTTTCTAAAATTATTGTAAAGTTTTGTTGTGTCCCTAATTATATACAATTATTTTGTAATGTAGTATAATGTATAATTCATTCCTTAAAATTTTCCAAAAATAATATATTAGGTTTAGTTGTTTTTAGAAGAATTAGACTCATGTAGCAAAAGGAGATAATCGTTGAGATGGATCATATTCTTTTAAATTGTGTCATAGTGCATTATGTTTGCCTAAATTTTCTTCCATACTATTGAACTTTCTAAGTTTCAAAAAAAAATTTTTTTCTTAACTAAATATATATATATATATATAAAAGTATAAAAGATTGACTTTACAATAATTTATTACACACAATTAGGAGCAGCGCCAAGTTAAGTTGAGGGTGTGAATCCCTTGAGCTGGCCAAAAAAAAAATTTATTAATATTTTTAAAATAATTTTGTTTTGACCCCTACGTACTAAAATAAAATTTGAACCACCTAATTCTAAATTTTTATTTATTTTTTATTTATGTCCAACTGAAATAAGCATTAATATGATCTTCTTGACAATATCTTAGCCTTTTTAGATGCAAAAAAAAAGAAAAGAAAAGAAGGGAGGCCAACAACAAACCAATTTGTTCCTTTTTTTTGGGGGGGGGGGGGGGGGGGGGGGGGAAGCCCAACAACAAAATTAGAAAAATGGTTGATCTTACACTCCTAGAAAAGCCCATTTATGTCTTCTTTACTTAATTTGACTTACAAATGTAATTAATCTATTCATGGCCATAAAGTGCTTATTGTATTTAGAAATAATAGATGATTTTCAAAATCTAATCTTAGCAACAATAATTATTATGTTCATTATATTAAGAAATAATATGTCAAATGAACTTAAAGTTTATCTTTTGTTTTGTTTTTTTCCCCAGTTCTATGGAAAATTTTCTAATAAAGAAACCACGTACACCACAAGATTCATAAACTTATTGACCCCCCCCCCCCCCTCCCAAAAAAAAAAAGAGTAGCCATTGCTCACAATTGTTGGGGACATCTAAATATATACTCATGTAGATTGTGTTTTGATATGAACTCAAATTTTTACTTCCAAAACAATCAAGTATTAATCCAAAATCAAATCAAATCAAAGCCATACGAGAGAGAAAGAGGATTTGTAATTGAGAATTAAAAGAACACAAAACCAAAACACTGGACGCATCAACCCAAAGTGGAGGTATCAAAAACACTAAAACTCATCAACCCAAAATTACAAGAAAGAATAAAAAGCACCAAAAGAAAAAAAGGGGGGGAGGGGGGGAGAGTAATCTCCTTTTTACTTGTGATAAAAATATGGATTGAAAATAAGTGGCTGATGCAGCACAATGAAAGAATATAAAAAATAATTGCCAAGCTTCCATTATTATATTGTAATGTTCTATTTGTTTCAATGGAAAACTTTAAGTGTAGATAGTTTTTTGCGTTTTTCTGTGTTTGGTAGTACTATCAGAACAAAAATTGGTTAAAGGAAAACTATCTCTTGACTTATCTTATTTAGCTTGACTTGAAAATAGAGCTGTTTCCAAGAAGGCTTGGAATCGGATAGAATTGTTTTCCACTTTTGGAATATAATTAACCATATCTCACACCAAGATAACAAGGGAAGTCAAACAAATATTCCAAGTCATTTTAAGGTTGCTACTAACTATAGGAAAATGAGATAGTTTTCTAAAAAGATATTTTTTTGGAAAATGATTCATATATATGTCAGAAAATGTTAATGTTGAGGCAAATGACTGCCAACATAAGAGAAACATTGTATATTGTGGTGGGGCTCATGTGTGAGGTGGTACTCTAATTTGGCAATATTGTTGTATAATTGCTGTGAAGTTTAGTTGTATATATCCCTAGGGTTACCATTACTTTTATTCGATTCTTATCTATAAGAATCATTATAAAAGCAGAGAAACCAAAACAATCAAGTAGTAGTACGTGAAGATCAAAACATGAATTCAATATTATTTTTTCGTTGTGTGAACATAATCTTTATATTAGCTTGTATTTTTGAAGTTGGGTATGGAAAAACGGTTTTTAATGTGATGAACTATGGTGCTATTGCCAATGGAAATACTGATAACAGTAAGGTAATTTTCGCTTAATAAAATTATGATATCCAAGGATCTCTTCTTGGTTGTGTAGCATTGAAGTATTTTTTATTGTGTGTGTTTGTCTTTGCAGGTGTTTGAATATGTATTTAACATAGCTTGTCAATGTGAAGGAATAAATCTTGTATTAATCCCAAGGGGAATCTATTTGTTATGGCCTATAGTGTTGAATGGCCCATGCAACGGCCTACTGGAATTTGTGATTTTAGGGACCCTAAAAGCTCCTACAGATAAAGTATTTTCAATTAATGTTGATCATTGGATCACCTTCCAACACATAGATGGGTTGATAATCACGGGTGGTGGGAAATTGGATGGCCAAGGTCCCTCTGCTTGGAATGAGAATAATTGCAGTAAAGATCCAAACTGCAAAACTCTTCCCATTGTAAGTTTTTATATCAACAAATCCATCTTAAATTGGGTTAAAAAAAATGGTGTAGCCCATGATCATTTACATGGGCCATTTATCATGATTCATTTTTAGCATTCTATTTGGCTGCAGGTCATTTAACTTCACAATTTTATAATCTATTTTTCTTTTCCATGTACTTAGATTAGGTTTTATTTATTTATTTAAAAAATTATTTTCTTTCCTCTTCGACTATAAAATTGTACCATTTAATTTTTATTGGTCTATTTCCAATGTCATGAACCATTCTTTGTTTTTTTTTTTTTTTTTTTTTTTTTTTTAATGAATTTGAACTATTTAGCATATTTACTTATTAGGTATATTTTATTTATTAACTTATTTGGTACAATTTTTTTAGGTATGACTTATAAACTTATTAAAACAATTCCCATTTTTCAAAATAAGTTAAATAAACCACAAAATTTAATCAGAACACTTTTTGAATTGCAATCCTGTTTGAGTTGCATATTATTCACATTGTGTTTCCGTTATGCTTTTCAGTCGTTGAGATTTAATTTCGTCAACAATGCATGGATCAATTACCTACATTCAATCAATAGCAAGGAAGCCCATGTGAACATTTGGGGATGCAAACATATGAAACTTAAGCACATTCATATAATAGCACCCAAAGATAGCCCCAATACTGATGGAATACGCATTGGTTCGTCTAGTAATATTGAAATCTTGAATTCCATAATAGCCACCGGAGATGATTGTGTAGCAATGAGTCCTGGTTCTAAAGATATAATCATTCAGAACGTTAAGTGTGGCCCGGGCCATGGAATCAGTGTTGGTAGCCTTGGTAGATTGCCTAATGAAAAAGATGTTAGTGGATTATGGGTGACAAATTGCACCTTCATTGGCACTCAAAATGGCTTGAGGGTTAAAACATGGGCCACGCCTTATTCAAGTAATGTTTTCAATCTTACCTTTGAAGACATCATCATGGATAATGTCAACAACCCCATCATCATTGATCAACAATATTGTCCACATGGGAATTGTCAAAAGGTACTGTTCAAATAATGTTGCATATGCGTGTGCCTTTTGCATAGGTTTTTGGTTTTGAGTCAAAAGGTACTGTTCAAAATAATTTTACATATGCTTGTGCTTTTTGCATAGGTTTTTGGTTTTGAGCTATTATGGTCATAACTTACTAGTGCTTTTAGACTCAATTTTTTGGGTTAGGGATTGAAAAAAAATATGTTATATAAAACTGGATTTATCATGTTGGTGATCCTTTTTTTATCTACAGGGCAACTCCCAAGTTCAGATTCAAGATGTTAAGTACATAAACATTAGGGGCACCTCTTCCTCAAAACTTGCAGTTACTTTTGATTGTAGCAAAAGTAAACCTTGTGAGAATATTGAGCTCAATGACATCAACCTAACTTACAAAAGTGTAGGACATGCAGCATCATCATGTTCTAATGCCAAAGGTACTACTATTGGTCTACAACAGCCCCGATCCTGCTTATAGAGCTCTTGCCTGATATCAAGACAAATTCAAGATTTAATAATGTTCACTTCCTATTTTTAGTAATCAGTGCCTTTGAAATTTATTGCTATATAGCCTATTTTAGGTGATGTGTTGATTCTCTATATATCGTGGAGCAATAACTGGCTTTGTGTTTATGTAAAATATCCTAAAGTGAATAAAGCTCCGATCTCTCCTATGGTTTTCCGTAAATACACTCCTTATTCCTCTAATTTGGATTTAGAAGCATAGGTTACTTAAAATGTAAACTATTTATATATCCTCTTGAGTGGTTGACACCATAGCCCAATTAATGTTGGGTACTGATAGTTTTTAAGAATCCGGTATTGATAGTTATGTCACTTATTTGACCATTTAGCCAAACGATACTCGTTTATAGTTAGTCTTCAGTGTGGTTTAAATAATTAGGTAAACATTCTTATGATTAATTGAATACGTTATATATTTCCAAACTAACTTACATGGCATAATTCTCGTACACACGTAAGTGGGTTGATTGACAAACAAAATATGAAGTATGAAAACATGGTCATGGGGTTTGATTTTAGAGTCTTTCTAGGAATACAACAAAAATTCACAATATTCCCAAATTAATCTATCACCTCACATATAGGCTATTAAAAAAGAAAAACTAAATTGAAAATTGTGGTGAGCTCATGTTTGGAAATAGACTAATTTTGTTCTAAAAGCATTGTAAAGTATTTTTGTGTCCCTAGCTTTCTTGTTAGTTTTATTCCATTTTTATCTATGAAAATTCATTATAAAAACAGAGAAACCACAACAATCAAGTAGTAGTAGTATCCTCTCTCAAAAAAAGAAGAAGAAAAAAAGTGGTGGTAGTAGCAGAAAGCATGGGTTCAATATCAGATTTTCATTGTATTTATCTATTGGGTGACTCTTAAGTTCAAATTCGCTATGTTAAGTACAGAAACATTATGGGCACCTCTAGCTCAAAAATTGCATTTGCTTTTGAATGTAGCAAAGGAAAACCTTGTGAGAAGATTGATTTCAACAACATTAACCTAACTTACCATGGTGCTGAAAGTGCTGTGGCATCTTCATGTTCTAATTCCAAAGGTATTGCTAATGGTCAACAACAACCAAGATCTTGCATATAGCACTCCTACTTACAGCACCTTGTTTAAAATTAAGAAAAATTGAACTTTAGTAATTTAGCACTAAACCTACATTCTTCTTTTTCTTTTCTTCTTCTTCTTCTTCTTCTTCTTCTTTTTTTTTTTTTTTTTTTTTTTTCTATTTGGAATAGGGGAAGGGGAAACCTAGACTCAATGCTTAGCAGAATGGAATAAGGACTTAAACTCACACGCTAACTCCAAAACTGCATGCGGCAGTTGGAGTCACGGAGCAAGTTATAAGTCCCTCTCCTAACTCAGACCTAAGCAATGTGGGACTAGACTCGACTTTGAACCAATTCTTCTTTTTTTTTTCTTTTTTTTTTTTAATTTTTTATTTGGAATAGGGGAAGGGGAAACCTACATTCTTTTGACAGTATTGTTTTGTACTTGATTTGAATTCTTTTCTATAAGAAATTTTAAGTGCTTTTGAAATTTGATTCTAAGGTTGTGTCCATTCTCTATATAATGTGGAGTAAATAAGTAGCTTCTATTTGTGTAATAATTAAGGGAGTCAATTTCATATCGGATGCCGTTTTAGTATGGGTAGGAGAACAAAATATTTCGGCCGGTACCAATTGATACAAGTGTACCGTTTTGGAATTAACACAATTTTTATATTTCTATACACACACACACACACACACACACACACACACATATATATATATATGTATATGTAATATGTTTGTATTTATTTATATAAGTATGAATTTATGGATTTTTTATGTTTATCAACATAAAATTTAAAAGTTACATATTTTATAAGCCTAAATATTAGCCCAAGAACGTTAACTCAATATATTATTTTAAAATAAGTTTTTAATAACAACTTATTTTTAATTTTTTTATCATTTATATTTTTTTATTATACTAGCCGAAACATTTGAAATATCCTGGTACAAGTCGTTACAACTTGGTATTTTATCCTGTATATTTTGGATGAATACCGGTACTAATTTAATGACCGGTATGGTATATTTTCCCGGTATGGCCAATACAGATACGGTATAACTTCCTTGGACTAATAACAATAGGAAAATGGCTCTAATCTCTCCTAAGGTTTTTTTATCATTTCACTCTTATCCTTTTAATTCTCTGTATAATGTGAAGTAAATAATTGTGTTTTTTTATTTTTATTTATTTTTATTATTATTTAATTCGGAGTGGTTTTTGAGTTAGTGTTAAACTTCTAATTAAAGGAATAAACTTCCATGTGTTTTGAAGGGGAATAATTATACTGTGTTTTATCATTTATGTCCCTAAAAACATCAAACACTTGTAAATTACTAAGAATTCTCACTCCAGTGGGATTTTAGTATGTTTTTACAACAAAAGCTCCTCACTTTAAAAGACTTATTAACCACAAAAAAACCTCCAACATACTTAATGAAAAAATCTGAGAGAAATCTAAATAGAATTGGGAGAATTTCATTGATTAGAAAATGATTACAAGAATGGAAAAAGTGAATAGTAAAATACATAATGCTTTGTCTATATGCACAGTGAACATAACTAACTTCCAAGAATGCCGCCAAAAACATTTATTGAAACTTCTAGAATTATACACTTGTCAACTGTGACCAACTGCTTCCTAAAATCTCGAAACCTAAGTCTTCAGTGATCTTGAATGAAGAATTCATGATGTGGCATTGCCTCAATGACTTCCAAGACTTCAGTGCTAATTAGGTCGGGTGTTGATGCATGCTGTGTGGCTTGATCACTGCACTGCTTATCAGCAAGTACTGCACTCCCTACCATCCTTATGGCTCAGCTAGTGCACTTCATCTCAGCAACAGCTGCATCACCTGCCACACTTGCAGGTTGTCTCATGCTACTCTGCCCTGTAGTATACCCTGCAATTTTAATACTCCCCCTCAAGAGCACAGCTCTTGCCTTTTGACTTGGCTTAGGTGAGGAGGAATATTCCACAACATGAGCAAAAATATTGATGACACCCAATCTAGTGATCAACCTTAAATAGTTTTCAACCCCTAATGCTTTTGTAAATACATCTGCCAACTGATTCTTGGTTGAGACATAGAAGGTTTTAAGTGTACCATCAATGATTTTATTTCTCACAACATGGCAATCAACTTCTATGTGCTTGGACCTCTCATGAAACATTAGGTTTACTGCTATGTGAAGTGCTACTTGGTTATCACAGTACAACAACACAGGTTTGTCATGTTTAACATGCAAATCTTGCAACAAATGTAAGATCCAAGTCAGTTCACATGTAGTTGTAGCCATTGCCCTGTACTCTGCTTCCGCACTTAATCTAGACACTATGCTTTGTTTCTTAGATCTCTAAGACACCAAGGCATCACCCAAAAACACACAATAGCCTGTTAAGGACTTCCTTGTGTCAGGGCATCCTACCCAATTTGCATCACAGTATGCCTTTAAGTGTAAATCAGAATTTATGGGAAAGAAAACACCTTGTCCAGGTGTGCCTTTAATGTATTGAAGTATCCTGGTAGCAGCCTTCATATGTGGTACTTTAGGTTGTGCCAAGAACTAACTAAGCCTATGTACTGCACATCTGATATCTAGCCTGCTCAAAGTCAGATACACTAGCTTCCCAATAAGCCTTCTATACTGTCCAGGATTGGAAATCAAATCCCCACTACCTTTAGACAACTTCAATTGTTGCTCCATTGGTGTTTGAATTGGTTTGCGACCTATCATTCCAGTTTCTTTAAGATCTTTAAGAGCATATTTCCTTTATGTTAAACTGATTCCAGTCTTGTTTCTTGCAATCTCTAAGCCTAAGAAATACTTGAGTGATCCCAAGTCTTTGATCCCAAACCTTTTATCTAGAACTGACTTCAGAGAAGCAACACAATCAAGATCATTACCTGTAATGATCATATCATCTACATAGACTAGCAGTGCAATGAACAAAGATCCTTTGCTATAAACAAATAAGGAATGGTCTGCCTGGGACTGAACAAAACCAAGCTGTATGATTGTTGCTGACAATTTAGTGTGCCATTGCTGAGAAGTTGGTCTCAAACCATAAAGGGATTTCACCAGCTTACATACTTTAAGAGTAGCTACTGAAGTAGAGGTTGAACACTCCCCCTTACTGTGAAAACCAGGAGGCAAAGTCATGTAAACCTCCTCATCCAAATCCCCATGGAGAAAAGCATTATTGATGTCTAATTGATGCAAAGGCCAGGGCCTAGCAGCAGCAAGTACAAGAAAAACCCTTACTGAAATTGTCTTAGAAACTGGAGATAAGGTTTCCAAAAAATCAAGTCCTTCTCTTTGGGTATAGCCTTTGGCCAACAACCTGGCTTTATACCTCTCAACACTGTCATTAAGATTGAATTTGACTTTATTGACCCACTTGTATCCAATGGAAGATTTACCAGGAGGTAAAGCAGTCACATCCCAAGTGTGATTGCTCTCAAAAGCTTGAATTTCTTTGTCCATGGCAACTCTCTAAAGACGATCTTGAACTACCTGGGAGAAGCTCTGAGATTCCTAAGGACTAGAACCAACTGTCAGCAAGTAAGTTTGGTAACTAGGCTCCAAATGAGAGTAGGTGAGGCACTTAGCAAGGTCGTAAGGAGCACCAAGAGCAAATGTAGCACAAGCATAATCCTGCAAGTAGGCAGGAGGTCTAGTGTCTCTAGCTAACTTCCTGAGAGGCACTGGAGGTGCTGGTACAACTGGTGGAGAAGAAGGAGCAGCTGGAGAAAAAACCTGACTAGGACTAGGTGAAACATCAGTAGACACTAAAGAAGAAGTAATGTCATTATTAGAAACAGGATCAGCAGAAGTAGATGAAGGAAATAAGGCATTATCAGTATCATTGGGAACAAGGTTAGGGACATTAATGGGAATGACAAAGGAATCATTACCTGCTGAAGAAAAGGAAGCAACAACATCTGCATAAGAAGTAAAAGGATCTGCAACACTACTAGAAACATATGCAAAAGGAAAAGAATGTTCAAGAAAAGTAACATCTTTAGAGAGAAACACACTGTGAATGGCTATGTCAAGAACCTTATATCCCTTTACCCCAAGAGGATACCCTAAGAAGACACATTTCTTTGCCCTAGGAGCAAACTTTGTTCTGTGATTAGAAAAGGTAGAAGCAAAACACAAGCACCCAAAAACCCTCAAATGTGAATAAGTGGGTGAATGACCAAACAAAATTTCAAAAGGAGTTTGATTTGATAAAACTGAAGAGGGAGTTCTATTTATCAAGAAAATAGTAGCAAGAACAGCATGTCCCCATAGATATAAAGGTAAATGTGATTGAAACATGAGAGCCCTAGCTACATTCAAGATGTGCTAATGTTTCCTCTTAACAACACCATTTTGTTGAGGGGTTTCAACACAGCTTAATTGATGAAAATACCTTGCTTAGCAAAGAAATCCCTCATGAAAAATTTTGTACCATTATTAGACCTAATGGTCTTAACCTTTTTAGAAAATTGAGTCTCCACCATAGTATAAAATCCTTCTAAAGCAGATTGGGTTTGAGACTTATGTTTTAACAAGTAAACCCAAGTACACCTTGAGAAATCATCTACAATTGTCAAGAAATATTTGCAATTATCAATGGTAGACACTGAGAAAGGTCCCCACAAGTCACAATGTATCAAATCAAAACAAGTAGTAGAAATTTGAGAACTTTTATTGAAAGGCAAATATTTTTGTTTTACAAGTGGACATATTTCACAAGCAAAGTCCTCAACTAAAGTACAAAGTGGTTCACCATTATTCCTAATTGAAACTAATTTGGCATTAGACAGATGTCCTAATCTAGAATGCCATCATGAGTGCTATGGACTAAAGGTATTGCAGCAGAAATAGAAGCAGAAATTGAGTGTGAAGTGGAGTTACCCCTTTCTAGCAAGTAGAGTCCATTGCATTCCTTACCCAGACCAAGTGTGCTCCAATGAGTAAGGTTCTGGATAAAGCACAAGGTCCCAAAGAAGATAAGACAACATGAAATGGATTTGGCTAACTGACTGACAAAGATGAGATTAAAACTAAATGATGGAATACATAACACATTGTAAAGGGTAAGTTTTTTTGAAATCCTCACAGTACCAATGTGTGTGACTAAAGCTATTTCACCATTAGGCAAATTAACATGAGTATTCAAAATAGTGGTGATGGAAACAAAGCAAGTGACAGAATGTACCATATGGTCAGTAGCCCCTGTGTTTATGACCCAATTAGTGGTATGAAAACACTCTCTATCAACTACTTTGGCAGAAAATATAGAGCGTTGCAAAGTAGGTTTGAAGAAAAGGCTTGAAGTAGTACCTGACACAGTGTCAATGAAATTGGAATTGTCATGAGTTGATGGGGATGGCACACCAGTTGCAACAGGCACACCATAAGCTTTAGTAGTCAAACCAGAGACACTTCCACTTGTACTAACATATGCAACATGATGATTTTGACCTTGATCAACTCCAGAATTGAAAAGGGCAAGAAGTTGCTCACACTGTGCCTTAGTAATAAGAACTGAGCAGATGCATTTAAAGAAATCTCAACAGTAGCAGCTTGTGGATAGGAGACTTGATTAGCATTGGCATTGAACTTCCCTTTGTGCTTATAGCTCGGTGGATAACCATGGAGTTTATAACACTTGTCCATAGTGTGTCCAAGCATGTTACAATGGGTGCACAAAGGCCTCTCCTTCTTAGGTCCGCCTTTGCTGCCAGAATTCCCTTTGGTGTTGACATACATTACCACTGAGTCAAGTTTAAGTATGAAAGCAGAACCATGACCATGACCAATGCCTTTGTGAGATTCCTCTTGAAGAATCAAAGCATACACCTTGCTCATTGATGGGAATGGCTCAAGCATGAGAATATGACTCCTTACAGTCTCAAAATTCTCATTAAACCCCATTAGAAACCTCATTACATAGGACTTCTCATGAGCAATACTGAGTAATTGCATTGCACCACAAGTACAAGCTGGTAAAGGCTCATAATGAAGCAATTGATCCCAAAGCTTCTTGAACTTAGAGTAATAGTCAGTCACTGACAATTGACTCTGAGTTATTTGAGAGATTTCTTGTTGAAGGTTATAAATTTTTGGTCCATTTCCCTGAGAGAACACATGCTGCAACTCAAGCCACATCTCCCCCGCAATCTCACAATACATGATACTACTTGACACATCAACATGCATCGAATTGATCAACCAAGAAAGCACCATTGTGTTACAGCTTTCCCAATCTTCATACAATGGAGAATCAATTTCAGGTTTCTCAATCTTCCCATTCATGAAGCCTATCTTTTTCTTGGCTATGAGTGCTAGAACCATAGCCCTAGACCAAGGTTGATAGTTCTTCATTCCCAACAATGGCTGAGTGACCAAGATATTACCTGGATTCTCACTTGCACTTAGCAGAAAAGGATTGGGCGAATTGGTCTCTGTATTGGAATTGGAGACTAGTCGTGTGGATTGAGTATGTGTTGGATTAGAGTGATCACTTCCTTCAGCAGAAGCCATGAATGATTTTCGAAGCTTGAATGAAAACTTCAATGAAAAAGAAGAGATAGAAAGAATTCTGCAAAAGAATTCTCAGTAAATAAAAATCAAGTAAATTTTCTTAAGAAAATTCCTGCTTGGAACGAAAGAAAAACTCCAGGAACCAAACTAAAGCTAGGAAATTAGTGTAGTTTGTGCTAGCTGCTCTAATACCATGAAAAAATCTAAGAGAAATCTAAATAGAATTGGGAGAATTTCATTGATTAGAAAATGATTACAAGAATGGAAAAAGTGAATAGTAAAATACATAATGCTCTGTTTATATACACAGTGAGCATAACTAACTTCCAAGAATGCCACCAAAAACATTTATTGAAACTTCTAGAATTATACACGTGTCAACTGTGACCAACTACTTCCTAAAATCTCGAAACCCAAGTCTTCAGTGATCTTGAATGAAGAATTCATGATGTGGCATTCCCTCAATGACTTCCAAGACTTCAGTGCTAATTAGGTCAGGTGTTGATGCATGCTGTGTGGCTTGAGCATTGCACTGGTTATCAGCAAGTACTGCACTCCCTACCATCCTTGTGGCTCGGCTAGTGCACTTCATCTCAGCAACAGCTGCATCACCTGCCACACTTGTAGCTTGTCTCATGCTACTCTACCCTGTAGTATGCCCTGCAATTTTAACACTTAACTTATTTAATCGTTCTAATATTAAAATAAGAATCTAAATTTAATGAAGAAATAGTGTAAAAGTGGACTTATCAAATAAGAGTCATTATCAAAAGGATTGTGTGTGTGGTAGCATCTATCTCTTTCTTAATAATATTGTACCATATCAAATTTTTACAAACAGGAGATTAGATGCTGCCACGCATGATCACACTTCCTCTATTAGAAAATCAAAAGCCAAACCAAACTTCTTCCTCTACAAGCTTCTGCAAATCCGCTGGCAGGGGAAGCTTTCACTGACGATGTTGGAGCCTATAAAAGAGCTGCTGTGTACTGTGTACATGTTGGTTTTAGGCCAAATCCGGAAGTTTTGGTATAAACCCAACATCAGTAAAGCCAGCTCAATGCATGAGCGGTAAGTAGGCGACTGTCTAAGACCCCAATAAAAGAAGACCCCCAAATTTTTACCAATAAAGATATCCTTATACCAACAGGAGCATAATTTAAGTCCCAAATATTCAACAATAAATAAAAGAGAAATGCTATGTTTACAATAATTTCACAACAAATTCACAAAAATAAAAATTCTTCATTGAATATGACAATGACTATTCGTTTTTGTTTTTTGTTTTTGTTCTTTTTTTTTTTTTTAATTCTGTTTTTTGTTTTTGTTTTTTTTTTCCTTTCGGTTTTAAAGTATAGAACTCATTAATTTCCCACACACAAATGTTGAAAGTACTTATTTATTCATTTTAATTCGTAATTTTGCATCTAAAAAAAAGATTTTAAAAGAAAAAAATTAAATAAATATTTTATTAATATTCAAAATATAAGAATAAGCTTTACTTAGGGTCTGTTTGAATACTGCTTATTGCTGAAAACTGAAAACACTGTAGCAAAATAATTTTTAAATGTGTAAATAGTATCATAGGACACAATTTTAAAATTGTTTTTTAGAAAAAAAAATAAAAAAAATAAAAGTACTTGCAGATCCTGTGAACAGTATATGAGACCCATAAAAAAACGCTTGAATGCGCAACGCTGATGCTGGACGCGCTATCTAAACGTTCACTTAAAGTAATAGTCTTAGATCCCACAACATCTTGAACTTGCATTGCCCAACATTCTTGTCCAATATTCCGAAGGATTTTTCTTTTCTTCAGATCCACTATCCACTGTCTGCTTCAGGGTCTGCTCAAAGCTCCAAACCATTCAAAAAAAAAAAAAAAAAAAGGAAATACAAGTTCGTTGAAGAAACAGGTCTCTATATTGAAAATGAAATGAAAGTCAACCACGTCCACGACAACTCCGCTGTATATTCTGACTCCAACGTCACCAAAGGCATCTCTGGCAGCCTGTACGTGGACTTTTGCACCACCTTCATATTGAATTTAATTTCTCAAACACATACTATTTCTTTTTTCAAAAGAAAAATATTCCATCTCCTTTTTTTTTTTTTTTTTTTTTTTTTTGAGGGAATCCTTATTGCGTTTAATAAGGCATTTTATTTTATTTTTTAAACGCATGGAATTGGAAAGACAAAAAATTACGTCATGTTCATTTATCCTAATCCTTGGAGGAGAAGAAAAATAAATAGGGGCATGTGCGGTGTTTTAAACTTTTTACATCGAAAAACTTAAAACTCTCCAGAGTTTCGCTCTCTTATTCACGAAACTCTCTCCCAACCTCATTGAGAACTACACCAGATGACCAAATTATTCAAGATCATATATACAACTCATGCTTCGCCTATCAAAAAAAAAAAAAAAAAACTCATGCTTCGTACATTCATCTTTTAATACTAATCTCTTGCACCTCACTCTCTCATCCTTTAGGGTGTGTTTGGTAGAGCGGATTTTAAGAAAGATGAAAAAAAAAAAAAAAAAATGAGAGAAAATAAGGTAGGAAAACATTTTGGATAGTGTTTGGTTGGGGAGTGAGGGGAAAAATAATGGTGGGATCTGTGTTTTTTCTCCCTTGACTTACCAAAAAGTTTTTTCCCTAAAATGGGAAGAAAATTAAGTGGAGGAAGTGTGATTATTAAATGACAAAAATGACCTATATATATATATATATTTCAGTTCCACTTGCCTCGTCCTTCTTTCTTTTTTTTTTTCTTTTGATTTTATGAGGTCATGGATGCTTTGTTCTGTTCTTTTCATTTTTATAATAAATTTGGGTGATTGCTCATTTTTTTTTGGTTGTTTGTCATTTTTTTTTAATTGGACATTATTTTTTAAAATGGTATATGAGTAAATTTATATAAACTCACTTTTTTCATCTCTCCATTTTTTTCACTCTCAACCAAACAAAAATGAGAGAAATTAAAATCTTTTATATCCTCTTACTTTTCCATCCTCTCACAATTTTCTATTCTTCCACTTTTCCACCCGTCCAACCAAACAAACTCTTAGCTTCTTAAAACCTTGTTAGAGCAATAGGAGCAGTTTACTTATATTTTTCTCCCAATTTGTTACTTTCCCTATTTTAGGCACTCTTTTCCTTTCCAAACACACCAAATTTCCTATTCTAAAACCTATTTCTTTTAAAGGGATAACCACGTCAAATTCCCCAAATATAAGTAACACCGGTAGCTTAAATGGGTATGGGTAAGTTGATGTGGAAGGTTTTTGGGTGTCTGATTACCCATATTCACTCATTCACCCATTTTAGGTATCTACTACCAATTCTCTTAGCTTTCTAAAATTTTTGTAAAGTTTTGTTGTGTCCCTAACATTATATAATTATGGTATAATGTATAATTCATTCATTAAAATTTTCTAAAGAAAATATATTAGGTTTAGTCATTTTTAGAAGAATTAGACACACATAGCTAAAGGAAATAATTGTTGAGGTGGTCAATATTCTTCTAACTTGTGTCATAGTGCATTATGTTTTCCTAAATTTTCTTCCATACAATTGAATTTTCTAAGTTTAAAATGTATTATTATTAAAATATATTATTCTCTTATCTTAACTAAAATTTAAAGAGAAATTACACTTTATCTCCCCAAATTACAACTCCTTTTATACTTTACTTTCCTAAACTATATTAAAGGCATAAAAGATAGAATTTACAACAATTAATTAATCACAGTTGCTGGGACATTTAAATATTAGGCCTCGTAACTAAATTGGCACCTCCCCATGCACAAAGTGCTTAGAGGTCTAGAAGGGAAAGGGTTCGAATTGCGGGGTTAGCAGCATGTTGTAATTATTTCTCCAAAAAAAAAAAAAATAGCCACTTAGATTGTACTTTTGATATGAACTTGAATTCTCACTTCCAAAAAAACTAAGTACTAATCCAAACTAAAATAAAACCAAAGCCATATGAGAGAGAAAGAGGATTTATAATGGAGAAATAAAAGAACACAACTCCATTTGCTCAAAAAAAAAAAAAAAAGAAAAAAAATAAAGAAAAAGAAAGAAAGAGCACAACACCAAAACACCAAACGCATCAACCCCAAGTGGAGCTTTAAAAAAAAATTATCAACCCAAAAAGTACAAGAAAGAATAAAAACCCACCAAAAGGGAAACAAAAGTGGGAGAGAGAGAGAGAGAGAGAGAGAGTAATCTCCTTTTTATACGTGAGAAAAATATGAATTGAGAGGGATAGAGAATATCAAATTTATAGAAAAGAGCATGGGAAGAAGAAGAATTAAAAAAAAAAAAAAAAAAAAAAGAAAGATGAAAGGTTGGAGGAAGAGTAATGGTGAGGTGGGAAATAATGGAAAGGAAAAATTATATAGATGGAAGAGAAAAGTTAGAGAAAGTGTAACGGTAAGGTTGGAATATTTGAGAGGAGAAGTGTCTAATAGGAGACAGAGAGGTTTGAAAATAGCTGGCTGATGCAACGCAATGAAAGAATATAAAAATTAATTACTGAGCTTCCTTATTATATTGTAACATTTAATTTGTTTTGATGGAAAACCTTATGTGAAGATAGATTATGCATTTTTTAGTGTTTGGTATTACTATTTTTAAAAAATGGGTAAAAAGAAAATTATCTCTTAACTTCCCTTATTTAGTCTGCCATAAGAGAGAGTTATTTCCCAAAAGGCTTGGAGTGACATAGAAATGGAAAACAACTCTATCTCATGTCAAGCTAAATAAGGAAAGTTAAAAGATAGTTTTCCAACTCATTTTAAGATTGCTACCAAACATGAAAAAATGAGATAGTTTTTTTTTAAATGTTTTTGGAAAAATGATTCATTTGTAAAAAATTGATTCATTTTCAAGAAAATGTTAATGTCGAAACAAATGGATGCCAACATATGAGAAATGTTGCCAATTGTGGTGGACACGTGTCATGTGTGAGGTGGTAGACTAATTTAGGAATATTATTATTAAATTTTTGTGAAATTTAGTTGTATCTCTAGTTTTAGTATTACTCTTATTCCATTCTTATCTATAAAAATCATTATAAAAGCAGAGAAAAAAAAAAAAAAGAAAAAAGAAATCAAGTAGTAGTATGTGAAGAAGAAAACATGAGTTCAATATCAATTTTTCATTGTGTGTACCTAATATTTTTACTATCATGTATTTCCAAAGTTGGGTATGGAAAAATGGTTTTTAATGTGATGAACTATGGTGCTGTTGCCGATGGAAATACTGATAACAGTAAGGTAATTTTCACTCAATAAAATTATGAAAGCCAAGAATCTTTTCTTGAATCAATAACATTGAAGCGTTTTAATAAAGAAATGTAATTGTTTTACAAGTTTGTTATTGTGTGTGTCTGTCTTTGTAGGTTTTTGAATATGTATTTAACAAAGCTTGTCAATTTGAAGGGATAAATCTTGTATTAATCCCACGAGGAACATATATGTTGTGGCCTATAATGTTGAAAGGGCCTTGCAAGGGTCAAGTGGAATTTCAAATCAAAGGGACCCTGAAGGCTCCTACAGATAAAGCATCTACAGTTAATGTTTATTATTGGATCGCCTTCCAATACATAGACCAGTTGATCCTCACGGGTGGTGGGAAATTGGATGGACAAGGTCTCGCTGCTTGGAATGTGTATACTTGCAATGTAGATCCAAACTGCAAAGCTCTTCCCATCGTAAGTTCATGTTTCGAAAATCCATCTTAAATTGGGTTAGAAAATCGTGTAGCCCATTATCATGTGCTAGGGTCATTTGTCATGCATCATTCTTAGTTTTCTTTTTTCCTATCCTTCTACCCAATAGATTTTTCTATACGTCATATAACTTCGTAATTCTATAATCTGGTTTTCTTTTCATGGTACTTCCATTATGTTCTTTAAAATCTATTAAAAAAAAAGAAAAGAGATTACGTTTCTTAAAAATATATATATAAGTTTCTTTCCTCTTCAACTATAAAATTTTATCAGTCTTTTTTGTCAAAAAAAAAAAGAAAAAGACTATAAAATTTTACCACTTAATTTCTTAATGTCCCATCTCCAATGTTTTGAAGTCAGGTTACTTTTATTTTTTTTTTTAATAAATTGAAGTATTTGGTATATTTATTTATTAGGTATATTTGATTTGTTAACTTAGTGGTTACATTTTTTTTAGATACGAATTGTAAACTTATTTAAAACAATTCCCATTTCACAAAATTTAATCTGAACACTTTTTAAATTGTAATCCTGTTTGAGTTACATATTATTCACATTGTGTGTTTCTTTCAGTCTTTGAGCTTAGATTTTGTCACCAATTCAAGAATCAGTCACCTATCTTCAATCAACAGCAAGAGTGCCCATGTGAACGTTTTCGCATGCGAACATGTGACATTTGATCACATCCATATAGTAGCACCCAAAGATAGCCCCAATACCGATGGAATACACATTGGTTCATCTAGTAATATTAATATCTTCAATTCAATTATAGCCACCGGAGATGATTGTGTATCGCTGAGTTCTGGATCCAAAGACATAAACATTCAGGACGTTAAGTGTGGCCCGGGTCATGGAATCAGCGTTGGAAGTCTTGGTGGGGTACCAAATGAAGAAGATGTTAGTGGATTAACGGTGACACATTCCACCTTTATTGGCACTGAAAATGGCTTGAGGGTTAAAACATGGGCTAGGCCTTACACAAACAATGTTTACAATCTTACCTTTGAAAATATCATCATGGAGAATGTCGACAACCCCATCATCATTGATCAACAATATTGTCCACTTAGGAATTGTAAAAAGGTACCTAGTAGCTCTTGTTCAAATAAAGTTACATATGCTGGTGTTCTTTGCAAAAGTTTGTGGTTTAAGTGAGTCTGGTCATAATTGGTGCTTTTAGACTCAATTTTCTGGGTTAAAGTGGGACAATGTTCATGATTAAAATGTATGTTATATAAAACTTGATTTACCATGTTGGGGATATTTTTTTATCTGCAGGGTGACTCCCAAGTTCAAATTCGCGATGTTAAGTTCAGAAACATTACGGGCACCTCTAGCTCAAAAATTGCAGTTGCTTTTGATTGTAGCAAAAGCAAACCTTGTGAGAATATTGAGCTCAACAAAATCAACCTAATTTACAATGGTGCTGGAGGACCTGCGACATCGTTATGTTCTAATGCCAAAGGTATTGCTATTGGTCAACAACAACCCCCATCTTGCATATATCACTCCTTGCAGCACCTTTATTGAAATCAAGACATAAAGTTTAATACCTCAACTCTTTTGAAAATACTGCTTTGTGCTTGATATTAAGGCTTGTCTACAAGAAATGTTGTAAGCGCGCGGTAATGTAAACTTCGTATTTGAAAATTCGAAGTGCCTTTGAAATTTGATTCTAAAAAATAAAATGAAAAACTGCCTTTGAAATTTATGGTTGTAGAACCTATTTATGGTGACGTGTTCATTCTTTGTATAAAGTAGAGTAATAATATCTTATAGGAAAAATGGCTCTAATCTCTCCTAAGGTTTTCTATAATTACACTCTTGTTCTTCTGATTTGGAATTGTACACATTTTTTTTTTTTTGGGAATGGTTTCTGCGTTATTGTTACACTACTAATTAAAGGAGAAAACTTCCAGGTGTTTTGAAGGGGAATGATTATTCTGTATTTTACGTGCCTAAAAACATCTAACACTTAACCCAAAAAAAAAACTCTAACAAACTTAACTCATATTATTAACTAATTTATTCATTCTAATATTAAAATACCCCTACAATACCTGGTTCCTATGTTAAAAGTCTCTCCCAACCTCATTGTGAACCCCACCAAATTATTCAAGTTCATATATACAACTTTTGCTTCATATATATTAACTTTTAGTAGTAATCTCCTGCACCTCTCTCACCCATCCATTAGCTTTCTCTTCTATCTCTTTATATTGGTAACACATTAATCCACACGTGAAGAAAATATTAAATCTGATGAAAACTAGGGGACCATCAACAATATCAGATCTTCCAGATGAGATAATCTTGGACATTCTCTCCAAGCTTCCCATCAAAACCCTCTCTCAGTGCAGGTATGTCTGCAAAACTTGGCAAACAAGAATCACTCACCTTGTTTGGCTAAGTTACATGTTGACAAACACTGTAGTAGTACTAGTATGAGCATCATAATGGTTGAACTTGGCAAACTTAGCAAGGTTGTTTGGTTGAACAAGAAAACCCTGGAAGTTTTACCAAATGTTTTTGATTCCAACAAAGACCTCAGTTTTGAAAACACCATTTGATGGGTGTAATAGGACACTTCAACTTGCGGGGTCATGTAATGGCTTGCTTTGTTTGTCTCATTCCGAGTATGATGGCCCTTCCTATGTTTGTAACCCTGTTCTTGAAAGTACACTACTCCTTCCCTCAATTTCCGAGATCACTCAATACCGTGCTCCTATTGGATTTGGATATGACCCTTTGAATGATAAGTATTAGGTTGTGAGGTTGTGGTTTCGTTGCCTTTCATAGATATAGATTGTAAATTTGAGTTGATGGGTGTGATATACACACTTGAGTGTGAGTCTAAGCGGTGGAGGAGCATTGGGAATGTGTCACATCCTATTGCTGCAAAATATCCTGCAGTTTTTCTCAATTGCACTTGATTCCACTGAACCTATTGTTTGCTTTCATGTGGGTAGTGAGCAATTTTGTGTTCTACCTAGTCCACTTGGTTTGTAGAGTCTATACTTTTAGGTTGGCAAACCATGATCAAATGTAATCAATTTATAGTGTTTTTGGTGAGTCTTGAGTGTGTATTTTAAAGTCCAAGACAAAGATCCAAGTTCAGCGTAAGAAAAACAAAGTTTTGTAATTTCAATTGCAAGTTCGACTAGTTGAGATAAGTTTGATTCCAGCTCAAGACCTAGTTCGACTTGTTGAGATTGTGCGATCAGCAAAATTTTGAAAGGCAAAAAAGCCCATAAATTGCTCGGTTCAAGCCTGATTCATGATTTGTTTGTTATGCTATTATAAAAAGTTTATTTCTCTCAATTTCATTATACATGAGACATTCAAAGTAGATCTAAGCTTCCATCTATTCAACCCATAAGAATTCTAGAGCATATAGAGAAAAATCAACACAGTATTGATGTTTTCAATGTAGATCTTGTATGAAGCCAGAAAGCAATCCAGTCTACTCATGGAAGGAATATATAGGTGTCGACTAGGGAAGGTACCTAAAGGAAGGAATAGACGGGCAGCAAATTTGGACAGTACCTCTATTTCTAAATGTAAATATGTATTGAAAAATGGATATATATTTTTTCTTGGTCGTTTCAGTAATTGTTATGATTCAGAAACAAAATTGTGACTGAGTCTTGAGATCAAAGGTTTTCTAACCAAAATGCTATTAGCCATGTGCCAAGCCTTGTTTCACAACGAAATGCTAGAGTAATTACGAGCAAGATTGCAAACAAGGAAATGTGTTATTGAAGTTATTATGTTTATGGAAGAATTATTGGGTGACCCCAGAGCACAATGACGTGGTGCTTTTTCCTTTCACATTTATGGTGGATCTCATCAAGAATTTGATTAGTGGGATTAGGGCACGAGCTTGACTCAATAAAAAGCTTGTTTATATTTGTTTGTTTATAAACATGACAAACTTAAGCCTTAGGTTTATGCTTGTTTATGAGCCAAGCCCAAGCCAACAAAAAAAAAAAGTTTTGAATTTGATAAGGATATAGTGCAAAAACCATAATTTACACTATCCAATAAGGGCTTGTCACATCAATATTTCATAAAATAAAAAATAGAAAGTGCTACACACAATAATTTTTCATCCACATCCATATGCTCTTGGATCAAACCTCCAAAGTCTGCTACTTCCTTCTATTATTGCCATCTGGCACCACCCCCATCCACAGTGGCTTTCTCTCTCCTCTAACCCATTCCCTTTGTCTCTAACTTTCTTTCACTGCTATTCACTCAGAGTGGTGATTATGAATGTTGTTGCGTGTCCATTACTCCAATCCCAAAACAGCAAATAAGAGTAGCCATATCCCAAACAAAAGCTTAGAACCCTCCAAGAAAATATTCTTCCCAATCCTAGATTTACAACCCGTACCCAAATTGACAGTATGCCTAGTAGTGTTAAGCCCTTGCATATAAAATTTCCAACCAAAATTAATGAATGACATCTTTCCTTTAAAAACTAAATGGCAAAGAGAACTTATTTCTAAAGGAAAATGTAGGATTATCTAGAGAGGTTAAGAGAGAGAGAGAGTGAGTGAGTGAGCTTGGGGACCACTTCCAAAGTTGGTGGTGGTGAGTGGCAGCTATCATGGCCGACTGTAGAGGTCTAATATTAGGATTGTGTGTGATGTGTTGAGATGTTAAGAGTTGCTAATGTTGGGTTGTTGAGTTGCTAAGCTACTCTGGTGCTGAGCTAATGCTACTGTGGGCTGTTATGGTGCCATTACATGCGTGTGTTACTGACTGGGATGCATGGACGCAGCGCCAAAGGAGCCGCATCCACGTCCGACGTGGCACAACATGGCGACACTCAAGGGACGCCTCTGATCGTGCGTTGGTGCCAGGTCAGGCCGCGTCCTGCCATGTGTTTTTTTTTTTCCCCCAACTCGCGTCAACGCGGCTCAGACTCGGGCCGATTCGGATCGTATCGGCTGAATATTGGTGTGTTTCAGCCGGAAAAAGGAAATCAGCAGGTAAAAAAAAACTTAAAACCGAAAATACCGATGGATTTGATACACCGCTATCGCCGTCTTCACCAGCTTAACCCCTTTCTTCTTCTTCTTCTTCTTCTTCTTCTTTTTTGCTTCTTCATCTTCTTCTTCCTTTTTTTTCGCAGCATTGCCGTTCTATTCTGTTACCGATTCAGGCCGAAATTCAAAGATTTCTCCGCGCCATATCAGTCTATAACTCACTGTTCTTCTTCTTCTTCTTCTTTGCTTCTTCTTCATCATCTTCTTCTTCGTCATCTTCTTCTTCTTCTTCTTCTTCTTCTTTGCTTTGTCTTCTTGAGTGAGTTCCGTTCTGTTTCTTTTTTTCTTTTCTTTTTTGAAGAGTTCTGTTTCTTTTGATAAGAACAACTTTAAAAGCTTAAAAGCTTTATTTTGTTCTTTGTGGCTCTCACGCCTCTCTGACCAAACATGTGAGAGCCACATCTACCCTTTTTTCTTTTTTTTCTTTTTTAATAGGTAGCTACACCTATTTTAATACTTACTACATATATCCTTAATTTTATTTTTGAGCTAAGTCACATCTTTTTTATTTATTTATTATTTATGAGAAGCTTCATCTATTTTGAGACCTCTGTTAATAATTCAAGTGTCAAAAATTTTATTATTATTATTATTATTATTATTATTATTATTATTATTATTATTATGCTTAGCAATATATTAAAAATACAAATAAAAATATTTTTAATAATTTTTTAATCGCTGAGTCCCGCCTCACCCGCGCCCACCTTTTTCAAAAATTGCCGAGTCCCGCACCCAAGTCCTGAAACGCACCCATGCTTTATAGGTTCTTGATGTTGTACGCTGTGGTAGTGCTGCTGGACATATAAACTGTTGCTATGTCATGGAATGTATTGCAATTGTTTAGTTAGCATCGTATACTTGTACTAAAGTATATCTAGGGTTAACCATTGAGTAGCATTGGGTTGCATTAGCATTGTACCTGAGTTAGTTAACTGAGTTAGCTAGTTAGGATGATGAGTGGGATTGGCCAACTGGCAAGGCAATTATGCAGCTGTGCTTGTGAGTAGATATGGCAGTTAGGGAGTTGGTTATTGTTGTAGCTATTGAGGGTATTAAGTCTGAGGTGTGTATGTACAAAAACATATAGAAGATTGTTGATTCCACTCTTATACTTTTCCCTCTTCTCTTCCTTATCTTTCATCTTTTCCCATCTCTGTTCTTGGAGGCCCAGCTGTCCTCAAATTTAGCTACCATACAATTCCTTGAATCCTAGCACTGATTAGAGAGGCTTTGGGCAAAGAGGTGAGAAAGAGAGGGCAAAAGGTATTGATGAGAACTGATTGTGTGTGCCTCTCCTTATTCATTGTTTTGTAAAATGTTGATATGGCATGCAGAGATTGGAATGGATGGTGTAAAACCCATGTTTTACACCACATCTTTATTTGTAGGCTTGCAAGCTCGGGCTAGCTTGAACATTTTACTTCCGTTGTTAAGCTAGCTCAAACATTTAGCTTGATTTGTTTACAACCCTATATGGGATACACCATGAATATAAAAGGAGAGAGCATCTAGGGTCCGTTTGGCCCCACGTTTTCTAAACTAAAACACTCATTATTGGAAGAAAACACTTGAAGCCATGTGTTTGGCTTCGCATTTTATTAAAAATCATGTTTTTGAAAACGGCAAAAAGACACGGTTTTGGAACGTAGTGATAAGTAGTTTTTTATAAAACACTAGTGTAAAACGCAAACTGCGTTTCCAAATTAATTAAAGAATGACCAGAATACCCTATCAAAAATCCATTGCATTGTCACCCAGCCTTGCTGCTGTCTACCTTCTCTGTAGTGTTTGTCTCTCCTCTTTAGCTTGTTATCTCCTTGCCACTATCCTCACCATTTTTCATGATCTAATTGTTGTGGACACAAGCAAAAATTGGAGCAAAACTTCAGTATGGAGTAGCGCCCACGGTCATGGGGACTTGAAAAGAAAAGACTGAAAAGATGATAAACAGGAAAAGAATCTTGTGGTAGGAGATGAACATGGAAAAAATAGTATTAAATATAAAACAATAAGTAGGGGTGTACTGGTCTATATGGTGAGCCTCTAAGAGCATTAGCATCTGTTATTTACAAATTATCTTATTTTGTTATCTCAAAAATTACTTTATCTATTATACCATACTATTTTAAAACTCACCCAACATCCAAACTATATATATATGTATATTTTTTTGCCATTTTAATTAAATATCTCTTTAATCTATTTAAATACTATTTTTTCTCTCTCCAACATCCAATAATTCATTTTTATTTTTATTTTTATTTTTTCATCCACCCAACGCCACTTCTTTGCTCCTTCACATTTCTCTGCTTCTCCTTCACATAAAGAAGACCCACAATATTCCCATCAAATAAAAACCAAATCCACATTGCAAACCATGGAGATCATAAAGAATGCAGAAAAATCCCAATTTAAAACAAAACAAATAGAGTGAAATCCAAAATAAAAACCCAACCACCACCACAAACGCAGAAACCCAACCACCACAATAATCAAAAAAATCTAGCCACCACAACTAACACAAAACCCACCACCACCATTAAACTAAAAACTCAGCCACCACCATAAACAAAAATCCCAGCAGCCACCACCGTTAACACAAAACTCACCACCACCATTTACACAAAAACCCATCCACCACCATAAACAAAAAAATCCAACCATCACAATAAACAAAAAACCCACCACCACTATTAAACAAAAAACTCAACCATCATAATAAACAAAAAACTCACCACCAACATTAAACAAAAAACACAACCATCACAATAAACAAAAACTCACCTCCACCATTAAACAAAAAACACAGCCACCACAAAAACCCAGCCACCACAATAAACAAAAACCCACCACCACCATTAAGCAGAAAACACAGCCATCATCATTAACACAAGAACCCAACCACCACAATAAACAAAAAAACCCACCACCTCTATTAAACAAAAAATCAAGCCATCACAATAAACAAAAAAACCACCACCACCACCACCACCACCATTAAACAAAAAACACAGCCATCACAATAAACAAAAAACCCACCACCACCATGTTAAGGCAAGTGGTGAATGTCAAACATAGAAACAGAAATAAAAAAAAAAAAATTGAGGAAGAAGAGGAGTAATGACTAGTTATTCTAACGGCTAGAATCAATGACTAAAAACGGTGTTGTGTCACTTAAGTGTAATATATTTGAAGAGAAACGGTGACATTTTGAGTTAGTAGAACAGCAATGTTTCATGTTTCCTCTTCAGTAACAATGATTCAAGAACTGCTCTGCCTCTCTCTCTCTTTCAGATTGACACAGCCTCAAGCTTGATCATCCTGAGCCTTGGTTGTTCTTGATAACTGTCAATCTAGCTGTCACTCCTAATTTTACGGAATAGTAGTTGTAGGTTGTTAGATTTCTATTAGTGTAGAAACCCTTAGAAGGTTCTTAGATCCTCTATAATTATGCTACATATAATGTAAGGCTTAAGAGCTTGAATACAATTCTCAGAGAAGATATTTTGTTTTCAGAGATTCTCTCTCACTCTCCCTCTCTTTCTTCTTCTCTTTACAATTTTTCCGCCATTGTTGTGTTTCTTCTCAAGCTCAAAATCTTTCACACCATTAAACAAAAAGCCCAGCCACCACCATTAACACATTAACCTAGCCATCACCACCCCAATCCACCACCACGAAACAACCCACGATGTACCACCACCCCAATCTGCCACCTCTGCCATGACCCATCCAATCTCGCCACCTTGTGACCTCATAGAACGCCACACCACCACCACCGTGACCTCGCCACGCCAATCCCCACCACAACTAGGCCACCACTACATAGAGACATAATTGAAGATGGAGAGACAGAGAGTGGAAGTGAGGGAGAGAGGACTGAAGGTGAAGGAGAGAGAGAATCAGAGATAGAAATGAGACACAAAGAGAGAGGCAGTGGGAGACATGTGAGTGGAAGGAGAGAGAATAAACTAATTAAAAAATATACAATTGTGCTACAGTACCCTCATATATATATATATATAGAGATGCTACGTCTACAACAATTTTACAACATTTTTACAACAAATCACAGATGGTTAGTTGTTATTGGTTCAAATTTGAAACTAACACTAAGATTACTTTTTTGCCCCAACAATAATAACCAGTAACAACCTGCCACTTAGGATTTGTTGTAAAAATATTGTAGAAATGTTGTAGACATATCATTTCTCATATATATATATATATATATAAGAGGCTACTGTAGCATAATTGTAAAAATTTTTACAATTGGGAGACCGGGTAATGGGTGTTTTTTTGCTTTGATGCTAAAATATAACAACATATAGCATATACAACCCCAATGCCAATGTTCTAAGCCTCTTCACGTGTAGGAAATAGCCATTTATATATTTAAAGCTGTAATTTCATTTTTTTAATAAATGTCTACTTTTTTATAATTTTTTTTTTTTAAAAAGTGAGAGTGTGCTTGTTGCCATTACACTATTAAATAAATTAAAATTTATTATTATGTTATATCTTAAAAGATGGCAAAAGAATATAACAAAATAGTTATTATTATTATTGTTATTATTATTATTATTAATGCAATTGTTAATGTTCATAACATATTTTTCTTAGAAAAAAAACTTTGATTACATAAAGAAAAGGCAAGATATCCTTAATAATATAGTTAAGTCATTTTTGAGAATTTACATCTAAAATAGCAATTTTATATTAATGTTATTCAAACGTATATTTGTGATTTTGAAATTTTTGTTTTATAAAGGTGTCTTAAAAACGCAATTTTTAAAACAACTTATCTAAATAGGCTCCTAGTCATTTAATAATTACTTCATGTTTATATAGTTTGATATTGTGTTTCTTTATTTCATTTTGGGTTTCATTAATTAATGCAACCAAATTTATAATTTGGCATTCACATTTTTTATATTACCTTTTCCTTTAATAATTTTCTTTTAGAAAATACTTTGTTCCTAGCATGACTATTATTCAAGCAATAAATCCTATGCACAACTCTAGATAACAATCCACTTCACTACTACTACTACTATTATTATTATTATTATTATTATTATTTTGCAAGCATGTGTCAAATATTGAGTAGTGTAATATTATTTTTTATATGATTTTACTATTGAAATTATTTTTAATTTTTTTTAATAAATATGATAGTATTTCAAATATATAGCGTCCATTAATATCACTTTTGTTGTGTACCAATCACAACATGTTACTTTAAAAAAATAAAAGGATATGAAATTTTTTGTGCAATTAGACTTATTAAAATTATAATGTTTCTTTCATTAAAATAAATAAATAAATTTGTAATGTCTCGCATATTGGTCTTACCTACGTTTGTCTTTATATATGGGGTATTTATAGTTATGTCACTTTTATGACTTCTGTGACCATTTTAGCCAAACGATGGTGGTTATGGGTAGTCGTCGGTGTGGTCTAATACATTAGGAAAGCATTCTTATGATTATAACTGAATACGTATACTTTTTTTTCCCTCAAGAAACGAAACAATTGAATACATACGTATAATTCTTATACACGAAAAAGTGGGAAGATTGATAAACAAAATATGACAACATGACACCATGGGTGGTTTTGATTTTAGAGTTCTGGACACAACAAAAATTCATAACAAATTTACAATATTCCCAAATTTACATATCACCTCACACATAGGCTATATAGAAAAATACAAAAACTAATTGTAGGTTTGGATCCATGTTTACTCCTGTGTTTCACGTTTGCGTTTGAAAATTTGCTGGGAACCACGTTTCAGCCTTTTTTTTTTCTTTTTTTTTCAGCCGCAAATGATGACTTTTCAACCGTGAACAGTACACCCGTGATACTATTCACATAAGATGGAGTTGAAAACATAGATTAGTAAGAGAGTTTCCTATTTTGTAGGCATATTAAGTGGAGTTGAAAAGTGGTTACAACATAGAGTGTCCACTATTTAGATCACTTTTTTACTTACTAATAACCACTAATCACAACAAAAATTTGTAAAAAAATTTGTAGATCTAGTATTTTCCTCCTTTTAAACTCCATAAAAAAATTTATAGATCTAAAATTTAAAATATATATATATATATATGTAGGGTCCAAACTTTTTAGCCCAAGCCCCAAAAGGTTTGGATTGTGAGCCCAACGAACCCGGAACAATAAATTTGTAGAGAGTGGGTGAAAGAGCTGGGCTGGTTATGGATTTAGCAACAGTTAACTCTGATGTACTAGGATGAACTGACGTAAAAACATGCTTGAAAGCTAAATAAACTTAAATCCGAAGAGGCTTGTTATTGATTAAAAAATGAATACAATTCTTAGAGTTCTCCCCCCATTTTTTTTTTCCCCTTTCTTTAGAGGCCTATTACATTTATATATTCTTCTTTTTCCTCATCTTCACCGTACACTTGTTCTTCATCTAAGCATTCACTTGAGTACATGTCACATCAGACATCTGCTTTAGTTTTCCGTGAGTGGTGGTAGCTGAGATTGCACTGTTCAGGGGTCTTCTCCACATAAATGCGGCCAAGAAAGTTGTTGCAGTACATTAAATGCGGTGGTAGCAGCTTTTCCTTTTAGATATTTCTCCGTTCTTATCACTTCCAAGCATGCCCAAAGCTTGTCTTTATTGTTGAAGTTGTTAGAAAGATCACTCGAACCTTCCATATATTTGCTTGATCAAGTCCCCTTGGTATTCGAGGAGAATGACCTCTTCGGACCACTTGGGCTCTCTTCGGACTATACTTCGCGTTCTTTTCCAAGTATATTTCTTCCACCTAGACTTCTTTCCAACCACTTGCTTCTCTCCGGACACAGTAATATTTAGATAGGGCCCTAGGCCCAACACGTCATGTTGGGCTTTTACCCCCACAAGCTCAACAACAAAAATAGCCCAACAACAAAAATTACCAATAGGCAGTAGCAAAGCTAAAAAAAAATAAAAATTAAGACTAATCAACCAATTTTACCAAAAACAAACAACTTAATCCTTTAAAAAACTTTAAACAAAATAATTTTTTTCTTACCAACAAAAGACACACTCTACACACACATAAAAATAAAAATAATAAAAGAAAACATTTGCCGGCTATGCAATAGAGCCAAAAGCTGAAGTCACTGCATATAGCTAACAATAAAACCGCTCCCCCAAATTCCAAGTTCTGGCTCCATCCCTGGTAAGCAGTGTGGTATAGGCAGTGAGACAACCTGCCATGATCTCCTTCACGGACGCGAAGCCAATTATTGCTCCACATTATACATAAAATGGACACATGCATGACATTAACTCCAAGGCCATAAATTTCAAAGGCACTTACAAATACAATAAAGTGGAGTACATCACCGCTTACAAAATTTCTTGTAGATAAGCATAATATCAAGTACAAATCAATACTGCCAAAAGAATTGAATTATTAAACTTGAATATGTCTTGATTTCAAGAAAGGTGCTGCAAGAACGAGTGCTATATGCAAGAGTCAGGTTGTTGTTGACCATTGGCATTAGAACATGAGGATGCCACGGCTCCTTCAGCACCATGGTAAGTTAGGTTAATGTTGTTGTGCTCAATCTTATCGCAAGGTTTGCCTTTGCTACATTCAAAATCAACAGCAATTTTTGAGCTAGAGGTGCCCCGAATGTTTCTGTACTTAACATTCCGATCTGAACCTGAGAGTCACCCTTTCTATTAAAAAAAAAAGATCAATAACATTGTAAATCAAGTTTTATATAACATATATTTTAGTCAAGAACAAGCACGCATTACAATCTTAATTTGAACAAGAGCTAGGTACCTTTTCACAATTCCGAGATGGGCAATATTGTTGATCAATGATAATGGGGTAGTTGACATTATCCATGATGATGTCTTCAAATGTAAGATTGAAAACGTTGGTTGCATAAGACCTAGCCCATGTTTTAACTCTTAAGCCATTGTCAGTGCCTTTGAATGTGCAATTTGTCACCATTAATTCACTAACATCTTCTTCATTGGATCCCCCACCAAAGCTTCCAACACTGATTCCATGTCTCGAGCCACACTTAACATTCTTAAAGTTTATGTTTTTAGAACCAGGACTCATTGATACACAATCATCTCCAGTGGCTACTGTTGAATCCAATATTTGAATATTACTGGATGAACCAATGTGTATTCCATCGGTATTGGGGCTATCTTTGGGTACTATTATATGGATGTGATCAAATTTCACATCTTTGCATGCAAAAACGTTCACATGGGCATTCTTACTGTTGATTGAAGTTAGGTGAGTAATCCTTGAATTGGTGATGAAATCAAATCTCAACGACTGAAAAGCATAAGAGAATTTCAATTTAAAAAGTGTTAAGATTAAATTGTGTGGTTTATTTGACTTATTTAAAAAAAAAAAATGAGAATACTTTTAATAAGTGTGTAAGACAGACCTAAAAAAAAAAATATTGTAAATTTTAATAATTGAAGGGGAAAGAAAATGATTTTTTTTTTTTTTAAAGGAACATGATCTAAGTACAAGGGAGAAAAAAAATATGTTATAGAAATGTGAGACTATACAACCAATAGAAAAATCTATTGGGTGAAAGGAAGTGAATGATGGAACAAATGAATGATTCATGACAAATGGCCCAAGAACATGATTATGGGTTACACCAATTTTTAGCCCAATTTAAGATGGATTCATTGATACAAGTACTTACAATGGGAAGAGCTTTGCAATTTGGATCTTTATTGCAAGTATTGTCATTCCAAGCAGAGGGACCTTGGCCATCCAATTCCCCACCACCTCTGAGTATCAACTGATCTATGTATTGGAATGTGATCCAATGGTTCACATTAATTGTTGATGCTTCATCTGTAAAGGCTTTTAAGGTCCCTATGATTTGAAATTCCACCGGGCCCTTGCATGGTCCTTTCAACACTGTTGGGCGCAACATATATATTCCTCGTGGGATTAATACAAGCTTCCTTCCTTTAGATTGACAAGCTTTGTTAAATACATTTTCAAAAACCTACAAATACAAACACACACAATAATAAAATTATTAAACAATTATCTTGCTTTGTTAAAATGCTTAGTGCTACTCATCAAAGAAAAGATTCATGGTTACCATAATTCTATTCAACGAAAATTACCTTACTGTTATCAGTATTTCCATCAACAATAGCACCATCTTCCATCACATTAAAAACCATTTCTCCATACCCAACTTCAAAAATGCATGCTAATAAGAACATTAGGAAAACACAATGAAAAGTTGATATTGAAACCATGTTTTCTTTTGGTACTACTACTTTTTTGTTTCCTTTTTTGAGAGAGAATACTACTACTACTACTTGATTGTTATGGTTTCTCTGCTTAAATAATGAATTTTCATAAATAAAAATGGAATAAAATTAACAATAAAGCTAAGGATACAACAAAACTTTACAACAATATTCCTAATCTATATATATATATATATATATAACCGAAACCTTTGAAACTTTGACAATTTTCCACGTCAGCACAATATTAAAAAAAAAAATCATAAATACAAAAACAAAAACAAAAAAATTTTCTAAAACCAAAAAAAAAAAAAAAAAAAAAAAAAAAAAAAAAAACTTAAACACTAAATCAGAGAAGTCCTAAATTTTTTTTAAAAAGAAATACGATTGGCCTCTCTCACAAAAAGAAAATGAGAACACGCATGCTACTCCTAGCACAAAAACCCTAGAATGCCTAAATTTTTTCAAGGAGACCATAAGGAGCTTCTATGCTAGAGCCTATCCTACACCTTGCTTTTTCTTGCATCCTCAACTCCCGCTTAACCAGGTGGAGCCTTTTCATTCAATCACACAATTGTTGAGTTTTTTGTGAGTTTGTGCATGGTGGTGGTGGTCTTGTAATTGTGGGATTATATTGTTTTTTACTTTTATTTTTTGGGATTTAATCTTTGAGATGATTCATAATTTACTTTGTTGTACACGGATGTGTTGATGTATGTGGTGGTGGTGGTGGTCTTGTAATTGTGGGGTTATATCGTTTATTATTATTATTTATTTATTTTTATTTTTTTTTTGGATTTTATCTTCAAGATGATTTACAATTACAGTTATTTGAATTGTGGGATTAATTCTTTGATTTTATAGGATTTTTTTAATGTTCGTGAACTATATCATTTTAACAATATTAAACATGTACCTGGGGAGAGAAAGAACGAAAAATATTCATAAAATATTTGGTATTAGCCTTTAGTTACTTACCATATGGTATTTGCTTGTGAAATTTTTGTAAAGCATTATATCACTTTATTTTACGGCTGTTCAATACTATCTCCAAACCAATTCACGGCTATTCAATTTATAATTCTTTGTACATTTGTGTTGTTCCTTCCTTGCAACAGATTTAAAACAGCAGATTTCAATGAATACCAAACAGCAACAGATTTAATTCTTTGTAAATTTGTTTGCTGTTTTAAAGCAGGTTTCATTCTTAATTTTTGTTCTTCCATTCACTTTTATTTAGATTCGAATGGAGGAAAAGATTGAAGAGAAAGACAATAAAAAACCTGAGCATCTAACACTGGAAGCACAATTGGTATCAAGGCCAATTTGTGCAGTTCATTGCAACCTAATTCACTAGGAAAGCTACCTAAACAGCTTTTGGAGTTTTAAAATCAATGGGTGTCAAATTGCTTCCTACTTTAGGATCCCCTTGAATTGATGCAGTATTAAATAATAATTGATTGAGATCAAAGTATGAATCCCTTTGCTGTTTATGTGTGTGTGTGTGTGTGTGTATAATGTATTGTGTAATGCTTTACTTCTAAAGATCTAAGGTATGTTATTCTAATACGTGACAAATTTGCCAAGGCCCACTTGGTTTATTATAATTTTGTATAGATTATAAACCACCAGCTTCATGCTTTAACTTCCTTATTATCTGAATCAGATCAGGTACTGTATTTATAGCATTTAAATTGCATCTTTAATAGCTCTAGACTCTTACTATGTTAGTCTTGACTATTTCATTTGACTTGAATTGTCTTTTGCGTTGCTTTAAATACAAATTTTGTATTTGTAGAACCAATTTTGTAGTCAACGTATGATCTCTGAGTTAATTACAATTTAATTGGACTGTAGTGAAAATTGGAGTTCTTATAAAATAAAAAGAATAGAAGAGAAAAACATTTTGAATTGGACTATGCTGAAAAAATTGGTCAGAAATGAGAGATGGACTAGGGATGCAAGGTGGTTTAAAGCTGAAAATACGATTTTAATACAGTGACCAGTTTTGCTGTTATGAGTATATTCCATCTCATTCTTTATTGTGATGTCTTTGTGATCTTCTTTCAAAGCAAAGTTGGTAATATCATTTTAAATTGGTACTTTTTTGTAGAGTTTTTTGATATGTTAGATAGAGAGGTTTTTCTGTGCTTTTGTTGTTGCAATAACATGGGTTCCAAAATAGGTGTCTAGGATCAACTTAAGGATAGTGTGTGTTAGGTTGGATAATTGATTGATTGGTGTTTTTGTTGCTTTCATATGCCTCTTATATCTACGACTGAATTCATGGATAGCTTACCTTCTTCCATTAAGAATTTTCCAATTTTGTTATTACAACTTGAGCTATGCATTTTTTGCTTGCTTATAAAAAAGAATATAAGTGCAATTTATGAAAGTTAGAATAACAGTTTGTTATCATTTTTCTTTATTAAATGAAGATAGAAGAAAATTTGTTATATATTTTTTAGTTTTTCATAGATACGTGCTTGTATATGAGTTTGTTTAATTTTATATTTTTATCTAATTTATTGGTCTCTGTGATGTTTCTAGCAAGATGGTTTTCCTTTTTCGGTGACTTTTATTGGCTTTACTTACACTGAGTGTTGTTTGTATGCCTATTAATCAAATAGTTTGATGAAAGCGATAGACAATTTAAATAGAATTTCATAGTGGGTTTGTGTTATTGTGTCTAAAATTGTAATTTTAAGATAGATTTGTTTGATTTTGATTGCTCGAATTTATTTGTCCTAAAGTAAATGTATCACAACAATACTTTTTGGGTTATTGATATTGTTGGTTTCCTTAGAATAATGGTTAGAACTCTAAGCCATATGGTTGTGGTTGTAAGAAAATGTTTGCTCTACTCTCCGGCCTCTACAACACTCTAATATGTAACATTGGCTACATATTTTTGGATTGGATATTAGCTTTAGAATGTTAATTATAATGACAAAATTTTGTATAACCTTATACACATTCTTATGCAGTGACCACATGGCACTTCTTAAAACTTTTGAAGGATAGAAGGATGCAAACCGTAATGAAAAGAGTCATGTCACCTTGCAAATGACAAAGGATATGAGAATGCAATTTGTAAATCTATTTAGCATTGGCTTTGTAAACAAATTGATGAGTGCTAATGTAAGTTCTTTAAGAATTTCAAATTTTAAAGCATTTGATTTGCTAAAATCTTATAGTTACTAAAAACTTTCCCGTACATCGCACGGATTAGCGACTAGTTAGCCTAATACCTTATGTATTAGCCCATCACAAGCTGCGATTTAGTTTTATTTATTTATTTATTATTTTAATCTTGTAATGTTAGGTAAAGGGAAGTGAAAAACGGATATTAGGCACCTGTTTCCTATTACTACTATACTACATGATTGCTATTGTTTCTTTGCTTTTATAATGAATTTTTCAAATAAAAAATGGAATAAAATAGTAATAAAACTAGGGACACAACAAAACTTCACAATAATTTTACAACAATATTCCTAAATTAGCCTATCATCACACATGAGCCAGCCACAATCCGTTTGGATAGAACTTATATTGTTGAAACTGAAAACTAAAAACTGAAAATACTGTAGCAAAATAATTTTTAAATGTGTGAATAGTATCGTGGGACCTATTTTTAATAAAAAAAAGTTGCTGAAAAGTGATATGCCTACAAAATAGAACACTCTCCTACTAATCTATGTTTTCAAAACAAACTTATCCAAATTTAAAAAAAAAAAAAAAGAAAATTATGACACTAGACTAAAAAGAAGCCTCATCACACGTGTGATGAGGCTAGTTGTGTAAGGATTGGATATTTGGACTTTATCCAGACCAACAAAGGAAAAAAATTAAAGTTTTGCTTTCGGAGTTGATGAGTAACCGAAATAGCTAGTATTATCTATAGGATGATTTTTCTCTTTAGACTGAATTTTTATGTGGTTCAAAACTATCCCTAAACCCTACATTTAACAAAGAAAAAACTTGGGGACAACCAGATAAAAATATATCTTCAACTCCACTTAAAATGCCTGCAAAATAAGACATTTTTCTACTAATCTATGTCTTCAAAAAAAAAAAAAAAAAAAAAAAAAAAAAAAAAAACTTATCCTAAATTTAAAATTAAATTTTTTTTTTAAATTCTAAAAATTGAGATGAATGGAAAATTATGACACTAATCAAAAAAAAAAAAGAAAAAAAAAGAAATAGGACACTAGACCCAAATCTTCAAAACAGATTCAAAGTTGAAAAAAGAAAAAAGAAAAATAATGACACTAGATCCAAAAAAAAAAAAAAGCTTCATCGCACACGCAAAGCACGTGTCATGAGACTAGTATGTGTGTGTGTATATATATATAATATTTATTTGTTGCTTATACATGGAGTGTGTGTAATTTTGATTTAACATTTAAAAGCTTCTACAAATAAAGCGTCTTTTATTAATGTTAACAGTTGGATTACCTTCCAATACATAGACCAACTGCTACCCATGGGTGATGGGAAATTGGATGGCCAAGGTTCCTCTACTCAGAATAGGAATACTTGCATGAAAGATCCAAATTGATATAAACAAACGTTTTTTTTTTTTATTATTATTATTTAAAAGTACAATTTTTGATATAAACGACACCGGTGACTATTGCTTAGTGCTTACTGAAAAACGAATGTAAAAGACGAAGGGAAGCCAATTTATTTTCCGTTTAACACAACAATGCATGTATAAGTTTAAGATTGGAACATATCTAATAACAATAAAGCTATACCACCGCACGAGGAAATATACCCTATTACGGGTGTATGCTTCCTCCTTTTCACAAGTTGGGAGGACCTATAACTGGTGGGTCCTACCAGCTGTGAGAGGACAGAAACATACATCTATAACAAAGTGTATTTTCTTCTACCACACATAGTCACTCCAAAAGTATAAGTATTTGTGGGGTATGGGGTAAGTAAGGGTTGGATTTTAAGTCTCTAGAAGGTAGAATCATTGTTAAATCGTAAAAGTCAAATAAGTTACACACAAAAGCTGCCAAACCTTAATATTACATTCTATTAAATGAAATAGATATTTACTGCATATAATATTTCCAACTATTGAAATAATTTTCTTTATTAAGTAAATAAATTATTTCAAATTAAATTGTTAGGAATCTTTTATCAAACTTAATAGTTAATACAAAGATTATATATTATGTTTATTTATTTATAATAAATTTTTCTGTAATTTTCGTGGTGAATTTTCAAATAATAAATGTATTATACACATACTACACATATACCTTTATTTCCCTATTTTTGTATTTTTCTACCAAATTTTTGAAACGTACTTTTCTTGAAAGGTACTAAACTATACATGTTTGCATATTTATCATATTATACATGCATCATATTTTACTGAGTCTCATTTGCTCATCAAAAATCTCAAAGTTGAATATTATTATAACCAAATAAAAAATAAAAATCTCACAGTTGAGAGTAAGATTTCTTCAATAAAAAAAAAAAAAGTGCAAAAGTGCTATTTTTTTTAATAAAAAGAACGGTATGAAAATTAAATAGGGATGAAATATGTAGAAATTGATATGATAGTTCCTGCTATGCACAGATTAATTAAAAATTATATATAATAACAGATAAATATTATCAAAATATTATCAAAACTTTAGTCAGAATATTGAAATTTTAATAGAGTTTCATTTAGATTAAACTATCTAAAGATAAACATGTATTGAGCTATCTGGCCAAAGAATGGTATGTAATGTGTACATTTTGTTATATTTAAATAAAAAGAAGGCAAAAATGCAAAACTGACCCTTTAACTTTCACATTTTTTTTATTTCAGTCCTCTAACTTTTAGTTTTGTCAATTCAGTCCTCTAACTTTCAATTTTTGTCAATTCAAGGCTCCGTTACAAATTTGTTACGGCTGCCGTTACCCACACCAAAACGACGCCTTTTTTTTTTTTTTTTTTTCGAATTAAAAAAAAAAAAAAAAAAAAAAAAAAAAAAAAAAAAAAACCTCGCTGAATCAAAACAAAACAAAAGGATTCCAATCCCTAACTTTGAGAGAGAGAGAGAGAGACCAAAATCCAACTTGCGACACCAGCAGCAGCCATGGATACACTAAACATACAAACACCATACCCCAGCACCAACTCCAACTCCTCCAAACCCACAGACCCAGAAAAGACGTCTCCACCATTGAAGAAGATGAGGAGCTCTATCCCATTGAAGAAGTCAGGCTAACAGTGGCCAACACAGACGACCCTACTCTCCCCATATGGACTTTCAGGATGTGGTTCTTGGGTCTAATCTCATGTGCTCTTCTTTCCTTCCTCAACCAGTTCTTTGCCTACTGTATTGAGCCTCTTGTCATTACCCAAATCACTGTACAAGTCGCCACCCTCCCTATAGGTCGCTTCATGGCTTCTGTTCTTCCTAAGACCAAGTTTCAGATACCTGGGTTTGGATCCAGGAGCTTCTCGTTGAACCTTGGTCCGTTTAACATGAAGGAACACGTACTCATTTCCATCTTCGTTAATGTTGGGAGTGCATTCGTTTTTTTTTTTTTTTTTTTTTTTTTTTTTTTTTTTTTTTTATTTAAAGAAAAAAAAAAAAAAAAAAAAAAACCACATGCAAAACGGTGTCGTTTTGGTGTGGATAACGGCAGCAGTAACAAATTTGTAACGGAGCCTTGAATTGACAAAAATTGAAAGTTAAAGGACTGAATTGACCAAACTGAAAGTTAGAGGACTGAAATGAAAAAAGGTGAAAGTTAGAGGGTCAGTTTTGCATTTTTGCCTAAAAAGAATTATGATAGAAGATTACAATAATTAAAAAAATAATTGTAAATTTTGGGAATTTTTTTAAAATAAAATTTTAGTCAAAATAGAATTTTAAATTAATTGAAACTTATCTAATAGAGTTTTAACTAAATTGAACTATAGTTGGGGTAGAATTTTAAATTTCATGAAGTATCTTTTTTAATTATTATTGAGAAGAACTATCTTAATCTTAATTAATGAGAATTTAACTATTTTCTATGGTAGAGAAGATACCCACTTAGCAAAATATAACGTGGCCTCCAGCTAGCTCAATTACTTAGTAAAATCTTTTTTTCATTAAAAAAATAAAAATAAAAAAGTTTTTTGTTGTCAAATAAGAGTTATGGGTTCAAAACCGTCTATACCAAATACTTGAATTCATGATAAAGGGTATATTCAAGAAACATATGCCATAGGTTTGAAAACTAAAATTCTATTTATCTATAAAATTTTTAAAAATTATTGTTTCATTAATGTATTTATTTATAATTTTAATATCAAAATTCCCCTACACTTTTTTTTTTCACAATCCAATCCATCTCTGTTTTGTGTTTGGTAAGTAAAAAAATTTAAAAAAAAATTAAAAACACGCATAGAAATTGGAAAGGCCCAAAATTACGCCATTTAAATTTATCCTTAGAGAAGAAGATAAACAGGAGTGTGCGTTGTGTTTGTTTTTATATCTGCTTCAACTCCTTCATTCTCTTATTCACAAAACTCTCTCCCAACCTTATCGAGAACCGTCAAGTTCATATATACAACTTTTGCTCCATATTATATTCTTTTTCTATTAGTAATCTCGTGCACCTCTCTCATTCAATTTTTAGCTTTCTAAAACCTTACCTTTAATTACCTATCTTTCTCTTATATATCTCAATATTGGTAACACGTATGAATCCACACAACAAGAAGAAAATATCAAATCTCATAAAAACTAGGGGACCATCAACAATATCAGATCTTCCAGATGAGATAATCTTGGACATTCTCTCCAGGCTTCACATCAAAACCCTCTCTCAATGCAGGTATATGTCTGTAAAACTTGGCGAACAAGGATTCATTCTCCCTGTTTCGCAAAGTTACATCTTGAAAAACACTGTAGTAGTACCAGTATGAGCTTCATAATGGTTGATGTTGAAATTGTTGAAGTTCATTCACGAAGCTTCTACAATAGAGGGTTGCTCAATACACAGAAAAGAGAGATGAAGTAAGAATTGTGAAATGAATTTCTCTTATTGATAAATAAGATGCTTGCTTATATAACTGCTACAGAAGCGTGAACAGTAATAACAGAAATCTAACCAACCTAGCAGCCTATCAATCTGTACACGTGTCATCTACAGTATTAACAACTTAACTAACTATATACAATACTCTAAACTACAAGCCGTTTTGCTCACAGCTACTACATGCTTATGTACTTTTTAACAGTTGAATCTGGCAAACTTAGTTTGTTTGAACAAGAAAACCCTGTTTCCCCCCATGTTTTTGTTTATAATGAGGAGGACCTAATGGTTTTGAAAACACCCTTTGATGGGTGTAAGAGAAACTTCAACTTGTGGGATCATGTAATGGCTTGCTTTGTTTGTCTCAGTTCGAGTATAATGGCCATTTCTACATTTGCAACCCCGCTCTTGGAGAGTACACAACTCTTCCTCCGGTTTCGGGGATCACTCAGTATTATGCTCCTTTTGGATTTGGATTTGGATCTGGATATGACTCTTCGAATGATGAGTATAAGGTTGTGAGGTTGCGGTGTTACATAGATATCGATAACAAATTTGATCTGGTGGGTGAAATATACACACTTGGGTGTGACCGTGTGAGTCTAAGGGGTGAAAGAGCATTGGGAATGTGCCACATCCAATTGATGCAGATCATCCTGCAGCTTTTAATCAATGGAGTTCTTCACTGGATGACCAATCCTGCAACTGCACTTGAATCCACTGAAACTATTGTTCATGTGGGTAGTGAGCAATTTCAAGTTCTACCTGAAAATAATATAGATAAATCTAAATTTTAAATAAATCTAAAAAATGTAAATGTTAACTCTAAAAAATTTCAATTCTTTGATTTTTGAACTCTTAAAAATCTAATAATTCTCAAAATTTGAAATTCTAAACACCAAAATAGACTTATAGACGTCAATATCTTCTTAAAAAATGCCTTAATATACATTAACCAAGACAAATTTTAATTTCTTAATCAAATTGGATCGTATAAACTTCTGGGGATGTTACACTTGACCTACAGTACAGCATGTATAATCTCTCTTTCTCACGTGTTGGATGAATCAGAATCACTTCGTTTATATGCTTTACTTATAACTAACCGAGTCACAAAATGTATATGCTTTTGGACTTTCGTGTGAGTAACACTATGAACAAGTCATTTATGTGTAAAATGAAATCTATGATTTATGTTCATTTAATTGTTTATATTGATCTCAAATCATGAATGAAGATATATTGTTTAAAATTTTTTTGAATCAAGTAAATTTAGCCGTGTGGATTTTGAAGGAAACCAAAAAATCGTAGTTCTAAGGTGGCTAAATATTGCAAGTCTATTGTTGTGGCTTATATTATCATGCATTATATCGAACTCAATTGGTGTCATAGTAACGTTTATGCTTATATTGTTATGAAACTTTACATTTCTACTACCGGAGAAAATGGCTTTTGCCCTTTTTTCTTAAAAAATCTAGCATTTTGTCCCATTTTCCAAACTAATTAGGAAAATGTCTCTATTTTGAAATTCGATTTTCTAAAAATCGAGTTTTAACAAACTGAAAATTAAAAATTAAAAAAAAAAAAAAATTCTAGAGCCCTATAGTGGCGTTTTAAGGACCTTATAGTAGCATTTTGGAACTCGAGCTCCTTAAACTCGAGTCCAATGCAAGGTTTTTTTTTTTTTTTTTTTTTTTAGTTTGAATGCCCCATACCTATAGTGGCGTTTTAAGAAGCCTATAGTGACGTTGAAACTTAATTTTGAGAAAATCGAGTTTCAAAATAGAGGCATTTCCCTAATTAGTTTAGAAAAGGGGGACAAAATGCTGGATTTTTTGTGCGAATGGGGAAAAGGCCAATTTTCTCCTTCTACTACTTGTAGAATTGCGTAATCTTAGCCGACTTATAAGTCATTGTATTCCTATATATATAGTGTTCTACGGATTGGGTAATTTTAGCCAATTTAAGTGATTGTGTTTCTATATATAATCTACAACGAATTGGGTGATCATAGCCGATTTAAGTGATTACATTCCTATATATGTGTGAGAAAGAGTGGCTGCATGGTGTAAGAAAGGGTACACAAGTACTAGTTCAAACTTAAAATGTTGTTCTCTAAAGAGAATTAAGTATGTAAGAATATATTCAGGTTTTGGGTGAGTTGCTTTGTGCTACAATGTTCTTATTGAAATTTCTCTTTGTCACTATTTGTGAACATAGATGTATTGTCAACTCACATAAATTCTCACGTACTGTCGAATTCTTCTCCTCTTTGATCTTGTGTAAACAAATTATTTTTACAGTAAAACTTCTCTAAAACTAGTATTCTTAACCCAACAATGAATGGATATATAGTAGAACAACAAATATTTGAGTTGCTTATTCTAAATATACAAACTCAAGTGTTAAGCTTATGTTGGATTTTCCTATAAAACATTCAAAAGCTACTTCTCTCTACTGTGATACTGAAGCTGCGATTTATATTGTTGAATCCAGTTTCCCATGAGCGAACTAAGCACATAGAGCTAGATTGCCATTTTGTTAGGGAAAAGATTCAAAGTTGAGTAATTAAAACTTTTCACATCCCTACAAGACACCAACTTGCAGACATGTTTACAAAGCCTCTTTGTTATGTTCAATTCCTCAATCTCCTTCCCAAGATGGCCATTATCAACATAAATGTTCTATCTTAAGGGGGGAGTATCAAGAGATTCCAGAAATTGAAAGTTTAGTTGAAGTCCAATTGAATGACAAGTAGTTTGGCGTTTACAAATAATAGTCGTAGTTGTAAAGGGATGCTTTTTCAAATAATTAAATAGTTTTCTACATCCGAGGCAATACTTTCATGTCTAGAACTGAGAAGTCATACTTTTAGCGTTGGCTTAATTCAATGACAAAAGTTGTTTGTATTGTTTTTTATTGTCGATATATTGTTTCTTGGGTTTATATATAAATTGGGGTAGAGTACTTGAGCCTCTCTTTGAAGATTGGAAGCAGCATCAGACAGAGATTTCACGGCCTAAAGGCAACCATCTCACGACCTAGCCAACCCATGAAATCCATGTGGCAGGGTTTTGGCCGAGATTGCAATCGCGCACCTCACAACCATCTCACGACCTTAAGGGGCAACCAGAACGCAATAGATCTATACTTTGCACTAAACCTATCCACTATTCATCTGCCAACACACACACATACAGCTATGAAGTGTGGTAAGGGGTTCCAGATAAGGGTTGAACAAACCCTAGAATCAGATGTGAGAAATAATTTTGAAGCCAAGCCTTTGTATGAAAAGATAGAGCTTTTTCCTAGCCTTAAGAAAAACCATAACTTCCATTCTCTCCTTTCCATCTCTTTCAAAGCTTTAATAGAGATTCTAGCCTTGGAAATGTGAGAAGCCATATCAAAATCCAAATCCTTTGGTGGCTTTCCATTGGCGGCTCAACGGCGGTGACTCCAAGAAGTTAGGTGAAGAAAAGACTTGTAAAGTTAGTTGCTAGCTGGAACTTGTAGGGCTCAAGTAAACACAGAGATATAGGCTTGGAAGGTTTATAGTCATCCATGTACTGTGACTGTTCATTCTAGTGGAGTTTTTCAGCAAGTGGTCAGGGAAGAGGTTTTTACACTTGGGGCTCAGGTTTTCCTCTTCCATACCACTTTGTGGTATTATGTGTGGTTTGCTTGCTTTCCTCTATGTTTCCTTTACTTTTCTATATTACCATGTTTGTGTAGTGTAGTTAATTTGTTTGGAAATTTGCTAAGTCATTTACACTGGGACTATAGTGGTTAGTTTCATGTTAAAATCAACTTAGCTGTAAAACTTTGTGTTAAGGGTTCTAAATATTATGCTAGGGATTTTATAGCATATTTCAAGAACCCCCAAAAAAAAAAAAATAATAATAATAATAATAATAATAGTAGATTCATTTTATTCAAAATACATAAATAACAAAACTTTAACAGGTTAAATCAATACCACAAAACAAATGACTTGTGAATATGGACTTTAAAAACATGACTGCATTGCTAGAAACTTCAACTTGCTAATTTTCATGTTCAGCTTAAATCAAGTAATGCCAAGCTTCCATAAATTAGTTGTGTAAAATAGTAAATCATACATTCAGGCATTGGAATTCTAAGAATTCTCTCGTTTAAACTCTCAGGGTACAGCCAAAGAACTGTGAAACTCCTTCCCTCTGCACACTTTTTCTAGTCCAAGACTTCACCACACTATACCCCTCCATCACCTATATGTGATACACGCCACTCTCCTCAGTTAGAGCTTCACCAAAACTAATCAAAGCCAGCAATGAGCAATCCCTTGAACATTGCAAGACATTCAAAACATCGACCATCTCCATCTAAGTAATTTTGAGGCAGCAATATCTCTCTGAATCTCTCATCATTGACATAAAATGAAAAAATTAATTTATGGTCCATATCTTGAGAACATGCTATAAAGTGCAAAGCTCCATTAAAAATAGACCGCATGATCCATTGGGTCTAGACCCTCTTGAGGACTCTACAGATGTTACTACAGTTCTCCATATATAGGAACTTAATGCGTGTAAACCTCGGCCTCAGCTGGCATTACTTCTTGTCCAGAAAACTCTTTATAAAATAGTCTTAGAATTTTGTTGTCATTAGCTACAAGTTTCTTAATTTTTCTAATGCTTAGGTTGCGCGAATAGATTATTTCACTATATTCATCTTCAACATTAGCAAGGCAGAATATGCCGTTACAGAAGCCAACTATAGACATCAAAAATGGAGATTTGAAACCTAGAAATCTCGGTCACTGTGTGGTCACTGTTGCAAACAACGTACACAAGATTTGGAAACGCACTTAAATCGAATTAAGGATTTCACTGGCAGCCAAGTCATGATGTCAAATACAACCTCGTTAGGGAGACGCTGGTACAACAAGATTTGATTTTCCGTGGGTCAAGACATCCATTGATATTCAACCAGATTTGGGATTTTGAATCTCTTATATGGGTTTTAAAAAAAAAAACACAAGGCTTTTAGATTGCACACGTTACCGTTGTCGTAGATCCAAGTTCAAGTTTCGGCCCAATTATAATGGGTCTTTTATTTTTCATAATTATAAGTCCAGAAGAGTCCAAATCTATATAATTTAAATAATAGAAATCTGTTTAAGATGTAATAGACTTATTATTTCCTAAGTTTAATGTTATATCGTTTGTTGACCAAAAATAAAAAAATAAAAAATAATAGTAATCTATAGTTATGGTTGGAGGTTTTCCTTAGTCCAATTTGAGTGATTTTGGTGTCATCATAGAGTTCTTGAACTCTTCTTTCAAATGCCATCAGACTTGCATCATTTCAACCATTGGTTAGAAAGTTACGCGTTCAGGAAGTTGGCTACGGTTCACATGAAAGTTGATTAGTTTCCTATTTTCCCTATGTGATTACCATTAATAATATAGACCTCCTATGGACAAATTGAGTCAACAATGTCATAGAGAATTCCTTCTATTTTAAGAGGTAAGAAAGCCTCGGCTTTTGGGATCCATTTTTCGCAGTGTAAAGCACATTTGTGCACATATGTTGTCCCAAAATCAGCTACTGTGCCTAAAGTCCTAGTGGCAAAATATTCTAAGTTTTTTGGTCATTTTTGTACTGACCCTGTAACATCTTGCTTGTTCGTGCTTTGATTTCTGTCCATGGACAGTTGATTCAAAGATTTTTCCATGCTCTTTAATATGGCGACAAGTTTGTTTCTACCGAACGGTCGAATTTTAGTGGCAAACCTTGGTTAAACTTAGCCAAACTTGATTAAACTTGGCCAATTCTAGGATCTAGCCACAAAATAATAGATTTTGTCTTTTCAAGTGTTCTTCATAAAAATGGACGTGCTTCCACCTTGATTGACCGTAATTTTAAGTTACGGCTTAGTCTTCAATTCAATCGACACTAATTAGTCTTTGATAAATTCTAAGATTCAAATTTTGACAAGTGTATTTTTGGGCTACTCAATCTTAATATAAAAACTAGTTGCAAACTAGTATGTTGCGCGTGATAATTTTTGTAAGGTGATCTTAATATTATTATTATTATTATTATTTCCAGTTTGGTCTAATTTAATGAAGAATAATGCATTTTATAATCATATTTATCACAACATAATTTTTTATTATTGTATAATTGTTTTATTTAATTGTTAAAATCTTAATTCTGCTGTAGTCAATTGACTAACTTCTACATCTATAAGTCAATTAAACAAATTTTTCATGTTACATGTAATTTCCTCGTTTCCATAAGGGTACGGGCATTTATGATCCCAATAACCCACCCCAATATTTTTTTATGCTTGGTTTCTTGGGATGCAAAATGTGCTTATTCCAAAAGTTGTATATCAAAGGATTTGTCAACAGTTTTGGAGTAGCTGTTTTCTACATGGTTGATTTAGAACTAATAATAGTAGTTATTTTCCCTCATTAATTGATTCACATAATAAAGCAATCGGCAAGAATAGAGTAACCAACAGAAGAGTGAAGTGGGGGTTGAGCAATTTATGGTAATGGGGTTGGCCTTGTTGGGAAAGGATCTACAAAGCTTGGACTCCATGAAAGATAGCTTCTTGTGCTCATGGGTTTTTTCTCTTTTGGACCATTGACTAATGCATTGAAATTTTTTAGCTCCAAAAGTCCAAGCTTTCTTATGGACTCTAATGTGATAAGATACCAAGCTCACACTTTATAAGATAAAGAAAAGAAATTTGGAGTTGGGTTCACTGAGTAATTTGAGTTGGTACGCTGGAGAAACTTTTGTAGAGGTTTGATTGGTTTCTCAACCAAATCATCTATGTACAAAGAAGAGTATGAGTGCAAGCAATTAATGAGAGAGACAACGGCCTTATCTGGGTTTGGAGAAGAACAGTGAAGAATGTGAGAAAACAAAATAAAATTTTAAAAGAAATTGTGAGAAAACTAAAAGAAAAAATAAAGAAAAGAAAAAAAAATGGTAAAAAATATATATTTTTTTAAAAGATGATGTGGCTTTTGTTGCCATCTCAGTGCTAATATGGCCACAAAATTTAAACAAGTCAACATCTTATTTAATTTTTTTAATATTAAGCATGCCAACAATGCAAACTGTTTGACATGTAGATTTTCCGTTAGTGACTTAACAGTAGGAACTAAATTGATTGCAAGTAGAAAATAAAAATGACCAAATTGACTACTATCAAAATGTGGGGACCAAATTGACTATGACTCCAAAATATAAGGACTAAAATAGTATTTTTGCCTAAAAAAAAAGATGCATATATTTTTTGGTAAAATAGGAATATGCATAGAAATTAAAATAGTTATAAGTCTATTACAAGATCTGCCCTTTTTATCAAGGGTTACCAAATTCTCCACCACAAGCAGAGGGTTATTGGATAAAACATAGATACTAATTACAGATATTCCGAGTTTAGCAAAAGCATCCACACAATAGTTTGCTTTGCATAATGTGTGCTTAATTTGGCTATTAGGGAAAGTCTTCGAAAGGTTCTAGTGAATGATTGGCCATAAAATTTTTCATGAGATGAACCACAATCAATGAATCAAAGCATCCAACTCTACATCCAAGTTAAAAGTTCCAAGGTCTTTGACTAAAAAAAGGCTATCCTGGAAAGCCCAAAGTTCAGCCATAACCCTGGTTAGTGACCAAAATATCTGGCAATGCCTTTGATCCAATCACCATTGTTGCTTCTTAGCAAACCACCTCCACCCGATTTGCTTGGATTTCCAAGAGATGAACCATCAATATCGAGTTTAACTAACCCATCTTAAGGTTTACTCCATGAAACTAGAATACAAGTCTTGGGGGATATTGGCCTCGGACTCATACTAATTGCAAAGAAGTTTGCCCCTCTTTTAATGCAAAGTCATGGGATTTTGTTTCTATGACACCAGCACATACATTCAAAAGGGATTCCAAAAACGCTAGTAGGCAATTTGTTTCTATGACACCAGCACATACATTCAAAAGGGATTCCAAAAACGCTAGTAGGCAATTTGATCAACTCGTTTCTTTTGAATGCAACTAGTGAACATCACTCATCAAGACGTGCGATAGTGTAAGAATTGGTGTACGACTAGTCGTAGGCTTACGCAATGTGTGAGACTATTACAATTTTTTGTGTCAATATTTTTTAAAAAAAAAAATTTCAATAAAAAGTTTGGTACTTCTTCCAACTACACAATATAGTCATCAACATAAGGAGTTTGTTTCATGCGGCCTTGTTTTGTCATATTAACTATTTTGAGTGCTTATATGAAAATATATATAATCATTCTTGTTAGAGAATGAAGAGGACAATAAATTTATTTATAATTGAATTTTTGCCATAGTATGTTGAATAACTTATACATTGCAAGATGAACTTCATTTGCAAACCTATCATAACATAAACAATCAGAGTAACATTAAACAATAACTTTGTTTCAAAATAAAAGAAATAAAGAGAATTACATTAAAATGAACAAACAATATAAGTACAAGATACTGTCCTATTCTATCAAATAATGCTTGGACTTGGAGTTGGAAGGATCTAGTAAATCAAAAAAGTGCACTATCAGAGAAGTCAACCATGTACAATCCCATTCATGAATTAAGTGTAAAATCTAAACTAGACAGTGGCTGATGATCGATATCAGAAAGGCCAGAGAATGTGTCATCAACAAGGTTGTGTCCATCATCAAATTCAAAGTCATAGCGCATCTTCTTGCTTGGCCGGGTTCCCTCTTTTAAATCCAAGACTTGAAATTCAGAGTGATCATTATGGGCAGGGCATGGATTTTCATCACCTGTGGAAGTAGAATCAAGTAGAAGATGTAGAAAAAACAGTGGGTCAAAATAGGTCTCTGTGTCATCAGCAAGATTGAGTAAAAGAACCTCCATCTCAGCTTCATCAATTCCATCAACAACTTCATAAGCCATCTTCTCAGCTTTCTCTTCTTGATCACCCAGGGCAGTATGGCTAGGATTTTCATCAAACAGGTTATGAGCATCAATGAAATCTACTAAAGACAATGGCAGCGGTAGATACTCCATGCTCTTTGTTGAGGACCATTTTTTCGGCCCACGTGGCATTACTTCATTGGCAACCCATGCCATGTCAAAATATTATTGATTCTTTGGGTAAATCTATTTAAAGCCCAAAGTAAGCTCATATCTCACTCAATTACATGGATTGGACTCACATGGCCCACGAAATCCTTACTTCAAGAGGTGGATTCATGGTCCACATTTCATCTTCATCAATTGGGATCATAACCCCACAACATAATCATCAACATATGGATTGGGCTTAAGCAATGAATCAAAGCCCACAACCCATATTACCTCTCTTACACTCATGGCAAGTGGCTTCTTCAACAAGAGATTATATTTACACAAAATGACAACAAAACCCGAGGTACGTCATCTTACCTTCGGCTTATGATCCAAGCTTATAAGTCTCTTTGGGGAAACTTTGGGAGTCATGATTTGGAGGGCCAAGAGGTATGTTCAATAAAGCTCCAGCGATTTAAAGTTGATAAAAGAAACATGTTGCTTAGCGTGTCTTCTTCAACTCCCTAAACTTTGACAAGTCCGTGTGTAGCGGGTAATATATGGTAAGCATCTCTTATCACGTAGCACTTAAAATGATAAAATTCCCCATTGCTCTTTTCCTAATGCTTAATGTTCGTCATGTGACAAATGCTCAATATCCCCAGCCATCTAACTGCTAGGCGAATAACTGTTCATTCAATTCCCAGTTGTTGCTATACAAATTTAGAAACTTCATTATATTATTCTACATAAATCTTATTACTACTTTCAGTTAAAATCCAACTCAAACACATGGCCTAATTTGATTGGCTATCTTTAATCTCTCTCTATGCAAAATATTCATGATATCTCTCATACCCAGCTGCTTTTTCCACAATCTGACCATATATTTCTCTGCCAGTTGCCAGAGAAGAGCATTAAATACTCTTCTTGCTCACCAAGTTTATGTCACAACACAGCGAGGCCTTGACCAAATCTCTAAAGCTTCATTCACTTTCAACCAACCCTTCTATTACTTACTAGAAATGTGTTATAATGAAACCTTGCACCAAAAATACAAACTCCCAAAAAGGAAACATTTTCAACTGAACCCCAGCAGTGTATTCAGCACTTGACACCTGGCTGGGAGTGATATCATCAGCCATTTAGTGCTGAAATCCCAGCATCCAGCTATTATACCCAAAATAGCAAGATACCCTCCAAAGAGATCTTACCATTTTTCAGCCAAATCCATAAAGTAACTGCTGAATGACCTTTCTAGCAGTCTGAAATGACCCATCTGACCTCACTGGCTTCTACCCAAAACAAACAGCTTTTTCATGATAGCTGTCACAGCTTTTCCTAACAGCTGGGGCAGCCTTTTCAGAACAGTTGTGACAGCTGACCCAGCAGACTGAGCATTACTGATTTTTCCACTTTTGGCTAAAACCAAAACCAACTATTGAAACTACCTTTCTCTTGCTAAAATACTTTCCTTTTCTGCTAACCTTTTCCCTAGCAGCTCTTACCTGAAACAGCAAGCAAACCTTAAAGCTAAACATACTATTTTCGGCCAAATCTTAAGATGGATTCTCTGAAGATTCATGGCTATTTGAGACAGAGTTTGGCTGATTTTATTTGCTAAAATATCCCCTTAAACTCAGCTCAAAAGGGAACCCTTCATCAACACCTCAAGGGGGGACACCAATGGAGAACTTTCTCAAAAACTTCTTTCTCCCTCTAATCATCTTCTAAAGCTCTTAACGAAGTGCTGAACTTTTGATTTTTAGTTTCCAAATGAGGAACTAAACTCTTCAACCCTCAGCTCACAAATGCCCTTCATAAGCCCTCATACATCCTCTAGCAGAAAATCCCAGCAGTAAATCTTAGCAGCTTTGCTAAACACACTACAATACTATTACTTTCACATACTCATTATCTCACTCTCTATATTCTGAAAATACATATATCTTGCTGCCCATATCTCTAAACATCTCTTTATTCACTTCTCTTACACAATCTCACACACTTACTACACCATTACATATAACACACCACAACTCTTCTAAGCGCCACTCTCATACTCTCTCACTCTGAAATTCTACTATTTTACTGCTCATAAACACATCTATGTCTTTACCATCTCCACACTTCTCAAGAGATGTCAAACACTCATACTAAAAGCCCTTCTCATGGAAGGCATGAACTTCTATTACTAAAGTCCTTCTCCTAGAAGGCACAAAGATCTCATATCAAAGCCCTTCTCTTAGAAGGCACAACTACTTCATATCAAAACCCTTCTCTTAGAAGGCACAACTACTTCTTACATAAAGCCCTTCTCTTATAATGCACAAATACTCCATGCAAAAACCCTTCTCATTGAAGGCAACACTATTCATAACTTCACAACAACTAAAAGAGTATTGGCAAAGGGGAAACTCATTTAAGTGCATGATAAGAGGGGCAAGCTTAACCAGCCCCTACACACAGCTGGGCATACTCTCCCCCCCTCTAGTTGCACCCATTTTTTCTCCTCAATCTTGAAGTTATCATGGAAAACTGTCTCTCTATCATTGGGGTCACTCTACTGGGATATTATCAGCTCACAGAAGCTGTATCGCTGGGGCTGCAAATCATCAAAGATAAGTGACTCTACTTCTATATCTCTAAATATACATCATTGACTACATGATTACTTCACATTTAAATACATATCACTTTATTCCAACTATTATTACAACTATTAACTAAGGCTTAAACTCATTTAAATGCATGACAAGAAAGGCAAACTGAACTAGCCTCTACCGCTGGCATTCTGCTAGAATCCTATTAGCTCACTGATGCTGCACAGCTTGGCTACAAACCATACAAAGATAAGTGACTTTACTTTCTTATCTTTAAAGCTACATCATTAACTCCATGCTTACTTCACTTTTAAATACAAATTGCTCTATTTCAACCACAATTACAACTACTAATCAAAGCTATCATATCAAACACATATTACATATTTACTCAACCATTATCGTGATTCTTAGACTTTAGCTTTAATGACATTATAGGCTTAAAAGTATACTGGTAGCCGTTGGACCACGTGGCCCAATATTGAGTTCCGGACGCAACTCCCCAAAAAGAACCCGGGCCTAGTAAGGTCATCCCTCCAACGGACCACACGTGGCCGAGGAATCAAAAAATGGCCTAGAACACTCTTCTTCTCTTGATCAAGTCCCTCAACTTCAGAACCCATGTTCTTGGTTAACCCAATTTCTTGTGAATCCAAGACTTGGAATTGCAAATGACCATTAATGGCAGCAAATTTGGGATTTTCATCAAATGGGTCTTGATCATCATTTGGGTCTTGACCTCCCATGTCCATTTCATCAATTCCGTCAAAGAAATCCAGCTAATCAAAAACACTCTTTGAAGAACCAAAATTACCAGAATCAACAATAGACGATGGTCTTTCCAAAGCCAAAGCCAAAGCCATCTCCTCCTTCTTCTTATTCTTTTTATAAATTACACATAGAACTAAGTCAGAGCCCTTTTCAGCAAGCCTAACTCATGCATTAACCAATCAATGGTCTTCATCTCCTTACCCTCACCCTTCACCTTGAAATTCAACAATTTGTTGAACCTAATAATTATCTTCCTAAACCCAAACCCAGACCCAAAATCATAGATTTTCTTGGTGGAACTTTCATGTCAAGTCACATAGGAACCAACAAAACAAAGCACATGATTCTTCCCCCTCATTAACATAGTGAAGAAGTAATGTTTCTCATCATCCAATGCTAACATCAAGTTTGTACAGAAATCCCATGGTGGCTTATCATATATTTCATCAGAAAAACCAATGACACCCCAAACCAAAACCTCATTTCGAATTTTCAGAGAAAGGTAACTGGAAATTAACACTACATCAGAGGGCTTAAACTTCGACCCCAACGGTAGAGGCAGAGGTAGCCTCCGCTGGAGAACACTCAATTTCAAGTATTCTTCTTGGTATCTCAGAAAGAAAGAGAGTGAGAATTTTAATGGAAAGTACGATGATGACTTATATAGTAGTTGGTGAAAGGGCGGTGAGCCAACATCTATTTTTTAAAATTATTTTTTAAATAATATTATTTTAATAATTATAATTATTTTCAAGTATTCTTCTGGGTATCTTAGAGAGAGCAAGAGAGAGAGAGAGAGAGAGAGAGTGTGTGTGTGTGTGTGTGTGTGTGTGTGTGTGTGTGTGTGTTAGAGAGAGAAAGCATGAGAATTTTGATGGAAAGAATGATGATGAGATGATGCATTATATAGTAGTTGGTGCAAGGGCGGTGAGCCAACAGCTATTTTTTATTATTTTTAATTGGGCTATTTTTTTTAATTATTTTGAAAATTAATACATCCAGCATAGTTTTGTAGGAACTTTCAAACTTGATAGCCTCTATGATCTCTGTGTTCATCAAGAAATTTTAATTTTCTAACTTTTCTTCATACTCTAAATCCATCTTTTTTTTAAATCTAATGCAGGTCTAATGCAAGTTTGAAATTTAGGAAGAAAAATCAAATGGTGGTTTTGTTAGTGAAACCCTTGTTTAGCATCCTAGTGGTGTCTCTCTCTCTCTCTCTCATCCTCACCATAGTTTTGCTTTTGCCTCTCTCTCCATTTTCCCAGACTGTGTTTTCTTCCAATTCAACACTGTAAGTGTCAAGTTTGGGGGTGTTATTTTGTTTTTGGTTCTTTACTGTTGTGTTTGGTTTCCAGGAAAGTGTGGGAAAATAGAGGAAAAGAAGATTTTCAATGCAGATTTATCATTTTTTGTTGTAAAAGTTTTTTATTATGCTTAGGTCGTTTAGGAAATAATTACTCCACAACTTGTGTCTAAGTGTCAGTTTTTTATTTATATTTTATTTATAAGTAACTTTATGCTAAGTCAGTTAATTGAATGGATATTCTTCTTTTATTTCTTAGTAACGTATTATTGTTAATTCCTTTTCCTTTTTTTTTTTTTTTTTTTTTCATTTCTTGAGAAAATATGGGAAAGAAAAGAAATTGGAGTACTAGGATCCTAACATTTCCCTATTATAGGTGAGGGGAGGTTGTCAATGTTTAGAAATTGATAAGCACGGTAGGGCATAAGATAAAATAATAATAAAAATTTAAATATTTCCACAGTTTTGTTGGTTTTGTGTATTGTTTTTTTCATCTGATATATGAATTTGTGGATTGAAAGGGAAATTTGACACATGGATTGTCCGGAGGATGGTGGAGTGGAGGCCTTGCAAGTGGTGGCTACAAGGACACCTAGGTGGTAAGTGGAACTTAACGTTTGAATCTCTGTCTATGACAAAAAATTGTGGATCTATGAGATACATATAGGATTTAGGAGATAGCCTACAAATGAATTTTTTGGGATATAATAATTGTTTGCTAAATATGGAGCATAGTCATTTAAAATTGAAGAGGAAGGAAAGCAATTTACATGGAGAACTTGATAAGGGTTCTTGGACCTTGTATAGTTGTTTTGTCATGTATATCTTTGAGTTTGGAAAGTCACTAAGGAATGATTTGCAAAATCAAAGAATTTGAACTCTAAAATTATGTTTGGGAAGGAGAGAAAATTATGGTTGGTATAGGGTTTCCATTTGGTTTGTGATATTTTGAGTCAATCTTAATTGACGTTCATTGCAGACAATTGCATTGGTTTTTTGTTGAAATGCTGCAGCTTTGCCACTTGAGAGTAATGGATATATCCGAGTTAATTGCTATGATGGGCTCAATTAGATGAGAAGAGATGTGAGTGCTTAAGAGAATTTCGTATTTGCAACTTTGAGATCTATTTTGAAAATTCTCAACTTTATTTCTTTGATAAAAGAAGGTTTATTATTTATGATGACTGCAGTTATGTGATGGTGTTGGTATTGCCCGTTTGTTAAATGCAACATTGGTTTTGCCAAAGTTTGAAGTGGCTGCATATTGAAATGAATCAAGGTAATTTACGGTTAGAATTATCAAGGTTGATGGGATAGCTATGAACTCTGATAGAATTGTTATTTAATTTTCAAGATTTTGTTCACTGCGAATTGACTGTATATGAATAAAATGTCTTGTTTTATATAATTATATCATAGACAATTTGTAGTTTTCCTTTTGTTTTGTTTTGTACAGTTGATAGAATTAATTTAGGGTAAATTATACTTTTGGTTCTTGAAATTTGGTGTAAGTTGGATTTTTGGTCACTCAAAATTTTAAAACGTAATAGGACAGTGAAGTAAGAGATGGTCAAGTGGTTCCCCACTACATATACACCAATCTAAAAGCCAAATATTTTTTTTCCATAAGTTGGAGTTTGTTGGGTGATGCTGAAATCTATTGTTGAGTTGTTAGCTTGTTGGCTAAGTCGTTTTTCGTTGTCATTGGAATGGTCACTTGTGGATGGCTGCCCTGCATTGTTTGATGTGGTGTAGATGGAGAGAGTAGAACAATCGGAGTTTTGAGGACACAAAGAGAATTATGCCTGATCTGAAATTATTTTTCTTTAGAACTTTGTTGGATTTGGATGTCACCTTTACATTGTCAGCCTTTATGTTCTATCCTTGACTTGATAGATTCATGTGATTTGTATGATTGATTGTTTGGCCCCCAGCTGTATACTCTCTGTATACTTGGGTGACTATTCTTTGATATCAATAAGAATTGTATTACTTATTAAAAAAAAAACAATTAAAATGTAATAATTTAATATCTACATCTAACTTTTGTCTATCTTTAATGGTGTCTCCAAATCTCATCTCAACCACCAACCATAGCCACCTTAGAATGCCTCCAAACTAAAACAATATCGCACACCTCATACCACTAGTGACTCAGACCCCACCCCTCTTGGCCTTTGCCTCCACCCACCCATAACCGAACACACCATCAACACATCCACAAGCTGAGAGCCAAAACCACCTAGTGGGATTTTCAGTTTTTCACCCAATCTACTCCTTTACACCTCCTGTCATTCACAAGGGTTACTTTCCTCCCAAAATTTCTTCAACTTTGAGTTACCAAGACTATCACAAACAAGCATAGGGTAAATTAACAAGTATAACAAACTATCTAATATCCACATGACCTTTCAAGCTCCAATCCCAACTTTCCCAACCTTAGATTGGTAATATTTGAAGCACATCCACCAAACCAACAACCCTTTAAAATAGTGGTTTCCAACTCTTGTATCTTGCTAGTTTGATTGTGGTATCATTATTGATGAGGCATGATAAATCTAAGTGGGTGTTGTTATTTTGGGGTGTTGAAGAAGATGATGATGGTGAAGGTGGCATAGTGAAAGAAGTGGTGGTGGTAAGGGTTGGCAGCTTGGGCTTGCCAACTAGAAATTTGGGTTTGGTGGTTGGGATATTTGGTTTGCATGAAGGAGCTTTGATGGGAGGCAAAGGAAAGCATGTTAATGGTGCCACATCAGATTAATGAGAGCCATCTCAACATACTATTAGCCATGTATGCAAAAATTGGATGGAAAATAAATGAAAGAGACTAAGTGTGGACTAGGGTATTAGAACCCAGATCTGTAAATTTTTTGGGCAAGTGGGGGATGTGAGTTTTTGGCCACAATGGCAGGAACAGAGTAACCAACAAAAGAGTGAAGTAGGGGTTGAGCAATTTATGGTAATGGGGTTGGCCTTGTTCGGAAAGGATCTACAAAGCTTGGACTCCATGAAAGATAACTTCTTGTGCTCATGGGTTTTTTCTCTTTTGGACTATTGACTAACGCATTGAAATTTTTTAGCTCAAAAAGTCCAAGCTTTCTCATGGACTCTAAAGTGATAAGACACCAAGCTCACATTTTTATAAGATAAAGAAGAGAAATTTGGAGTTGGGTTCACTGAGTAATTTGAGTTGGTACGTTGGAGAAACTTTTGTAGAGGTTTGATTACTTTCTCAACCAAATCATCTCTGTACAAAGAAGAGTATGAGTGCAAGCAATTAATGAGAGAGACGGCGGCCTTATCTAGGTTTGGAGAAGAACAGTGAAGAATGTGAGAAAATAAAATAAAATTTTAAAGAAATTGTGAGAAAACTAAAAGAAAAAATAAAGAAAAGAAAAAAAATTGGTAAAAATATATATATTTTTAAAAGATGATGTGGCTTTTTTTTCCATCTCAGTGCTAATATGGCCATAAAATTTTAAAAAGTCAGCATCTTATTTAATTTTTTAATATTAAGCACGCTAACAATGCAAACTGTTTGCCATGTAGACATTTTTCATTAGTGACTTAAAAGTAGGGACCAATTTGATTGCAAGTTGAAAATAACAGGGACCAAATTGACTATGACTCCAAAATATAAGGACCAAATTAGTATTTTCTCCTTAATTTTTTTTTTAGAATTATCCATTGTCCAATTGTTTAATTGTCTTTTAGTGTTCACATTTACTAATTACTGATTAACTAGTTGGTCCATGCCCCAATCCTTACTGAACAAATAACAAATTAAACACACATTCAAATTCAGCTACTCCACTCATAAATTCAATTAAAAGTTTTAATTAATTGTAACTTTATTTGCAATAATAAACTGTTAAGGGGATCATGTTCAAGTTTATTCCGTTTAGACTTGAACTTAAAAAGATTTAGAATTAGGGACTCAAGATGTTCAAATTTTTATTTTAGGGGGTCAAAAAAAATTATAAAATTACACACACAAATTCATTGTAATTTTGTGTGTGTGTGTGTGTGTGTGTGTGTGTGTGTGTTTTTAACTAAAATTGTGTGTTTTTTTAGATATATGTCAATGTGTAAATCTTAACTTTTTTTTTTTTGGAAAAATATATAAAAATATTATTTAATAAAGCATTAAATACATCTTAATTGCCTTTAGGCATTCGTTAATAAAATCTTTTTTTTTTCTTTTTTCTTTTTTCGTTTGACTAGCAATAATCATTTTATTAACTATCTAAACTTCGGTTACTTATCCGTTAGATGAGGAAATTTATGGGTTATGTTTGATAATGAGTTTTTACCAAGTTACTTTAGCACTCATAATTTCTCAAAAATTCTCTAACAAAATGCAGGCTAGGTATCTATCTTGTTTGGATGTGACTTTCATGTTTGTCATTTTAAAAGTTTTCAGGTTTGGATTATAGATACTAGAAAAACTAAGGTAGCATTTAATTGACGAACTAAGACAAAGGAAAGAAGGATGCTAGGGATGGCAGTTAGTACACTGTTCCCTCGAGACCAAAATGCTTTGAGTGTCAAGGCTTCGATCACATAAAAGAAGAGTGCCCTACGTATCTCAAGACCATTGGGAAGAGTAAAGCACTTGCTGCTACCTTGAGTGACACCGAGTCTAAAGATGATTCTGACAATGAAAATGATAGAATCCTAAATGCCTTCACTGCCACTGTAAATCCAACTGAGGGGATTGTTGAAAATGTGGATAAAGAAGAACATTTGGTGGAGTCTAAATTTAAGAAGATGGATGAACAAGATGACATCTACACAGCCTATACAAAATTATACAAGGTCTTGGAAAAACATGAGAAGTTGTATAGGTTGGCCACCAACAAGCTCAGTGAAGTGGAGCTTGAACGAGAAGAAATCTCCACGAAATTTAATGAAGCCAATCAGACCATTGGAGCACTGAGATTTGAGAATAATTTCTTGACTGAGAAGACTAAGAAGCTTGAGGCAGAATTGTTCCAAGTCAGAGCTCAGCTGGAGAGGACTTCAAGTGTGAAGCTTGACGAGATGCTTAGTCTTTAGAAATCTACCTCCGATTGAACCGGTTTATGGTATGATTTCTTTTCTCCTAGTATTGCTTCTACTAGTACTACTATTTTTGTTTCTCCTACTAATGATGTTGAATCTGAAAACAATTATGTGAAAAATGTGTTAGCTAGTAAGAACATAGACAAAGGTAAATCTATCTTAGAAGCACCCCCTAAGCTTAATAAGAAAGAGATTAAGAACCCTAGGGCTAAGAAGGGAAACACTCAAAAGCCTAAACAAAAGAAGCAGTATCTCTGTCATCACTATGGAGCAACTGGACATACTCGACCTAATTGCTATAAGTCATTAGCCACTCAACAGAGCAACAACATGATCTCATCGGGAAACTATAATCAGTTTCCATCCTCTTTGCTCCTTTTGGAGATCTACTCAAAGCCCTTATGTTCCTTTCGAACTTGAATGGTTTCAATTCTTCCCCCTCACCGCCGGATCAAGGGTTTGCAAAACAAAAAGGTTCTTCTAAGGTGTGGAAGGAAAAAGGCTCCAATTGATTTAGTCACTTTTTCTCTCTCTCTCTCTCTCTCTCCTTCTTGTTTTTAATTTTGCATTACTTGTGTGTTTTTCTTTCTTGTTTTGAGTCAGCCTAGTTTATGCTTTGTTTTGTTTAACATGTTTTTGTTTGTTTATTTTCAGTTTTGCCTTATTTTGTGTTTTCATAAAAATAAAAATAAAAATTAGAAAAATATAAAAACAGTGTGTTCTGTGTACATTGGTATCTGTATACCTTGGATAGCCATTGAAACAAAGTTTTTTAAACTTTGTACCTTTTGTAGTTTAGATGAGCATATCTATGCACAACTAAGCAAGTGAGCTTTGTGGCTCGTGTTTGTGATGAGTAAGATTAAGTAATCTATTGTACTTAACACTCGTATCACTCTTTTTGACGGGAATGGTTAGAAAATCTTAAAAGAAATGTATAAATAACCATCTCACCATTATTGCCCGCTAATCATGAAATGACATCTGTATACTTCGGCATAGCAAAAATGTAATGTCAAAAGGTTAACATCATTGGGAAATTCTTTTCTCTCTCTTATATACCCATGCATGGTTTGCTTAAAAAAAAATATGCAAAGAAAAATAAAAGCAAAAAGAATCAAAATACTTTATATATGATTGCAAGCATGTCTTCTAGGAGACGTGGGAGTTATAGGATGTACCTCGAAAGTGATAGTCCCCATCAAACAGTTATGATTGTGTGTGAGTTAAAGTGATTTTCTCATATCTCAAATCGTCATAACATGTAAACACTTATGCAACCCTGCAATGTTTTTCACACACAACACGCAATATTCTTTACTACTCTTGATACATGTGTAGGTACAATGTGATTTAGCCATCACAAAGAATACATGTGTTAATGTATACTCACTAAACTGTCTTGACTTGTTTTTGAAATATAAAATTGGTAGACTTGTTTAGTATGTGTGTGTCTTTTGGATCTAAATGTTTGACATTTTTCTTGATGAGATATGTTTTTGAGAGCTTAAAATGTTGTTTGAATCTTTTGTTGAATAGCATGTTTGATTGCATTCATGTTTGTGTTTTTCTCTTCTTTGAAAAATTGTTTTTAAGCAATCTCGACAGCTGCTTGACACCTCTCGACAGCTAGACTATTTATCGAGCTCTTCAGCTTCTTTTCTCTATAATTGTTATCGCAGTCTTGATCCATCAAGATTCTTGAGATTCAATCTCGATAGAATCTCGATAGCTGCTCGATAGCTACTTAATTCATCGAGGAAGTTTCTGTATGTTCAATAGATGCTTGATAGCTTCTTGATCCATCGAGCCCCTTTTACTGTGGATACCTCTCAATAGCTCCTCAATAGCTATTTTTCGCTATTTCAATTCTCGATAGCTCTTGACACCTCTCGATCCATCGAGAAATTGAGTTTTCTACAAAAAGGGTCAGCATGATTCTTTTCTCATTTTCTCCGATTTCTCTCGATAGAAACTCTCTCTCTCTCTCTCTCTCTCTCTCTCAAACACCTTAGACTAAACCTTTTCACTTACCCCACTTGATCTTTGGCCTAAATCAAGTTTTCTTCATCTGGTATGATCCTTCTTCTCTATTCTATCATGCATTTCATACTTTCTGACCTAAGTTTTGGTTTTTTTTTTTAAAGTTTTTGGGGTTTTTCAAGTTTAATGAGGTTTTTGTAAAATTTTTGGGACAGGTTTTTGTTTAAATGATTTTAAATCATCATGCATTGCATCACCTGTGCATTTTAATTACGATTCATGCATTATAGATGTGTGATTATTATGTTGAAATGTATTGGGCTGAGCCCATGTTGCTTTTAATGTTGCATATTACATGCTCATGCATTTTCTTGCATACGTACCTTCATTTCTTTATATTCTTATATTTAACTGTTTAGTGCTTTTCTGTTTGTCCCCTTCTCTTTCTCTTTCTTTCGTTAGTTGCTTTATGGCTCCTAAACGAAAATCTACTCCGTCCCGGAACCCTCTTCGTTCCGAGGCATTTTCTTCTTCTTCCCCCTCTAATCCGACTCCATCTCACGTCAGCTTTTGTGATGATAAAGCCGTAAGGACTTTCCAAAGAACTTCTCACAACGAGGCATTCATTCAGAACGCCAAGTCATTCTATCGAATTTTTCTGATACTGACCTTTCCACTGCCATCTACAGTAGGGGTTAGGAGTCACTGCATGGCATCTTAATCACTTGTCCCTCTGTGATCATACAGGAGTTTTACTCTAATATGCACGAATTCAATATTTCAATACCTCATTTTGTCACTCACATTAGAGGTACGCGTATTGCAGTCATTCTGGATATTGTATCTGAGGTGCTGCATGTTCCTAGGGTAGCGCATCCTTACTACCCTGGCTGCGATCATCTGAGGACTGTGTCCAAAGACGAACTCTCGTCTCTTTTCTGTGAGACACCTTCTTCTTGGGGTGACTGTCAAAACACCCTTTGCTTGGGCTTTACAAAAAGTCTGAGATTCCTTAACATGGTGATGACATTTGTTCTCCATCCATTGTCTAACTATAACTCTATCACAGAGTCTCGCTCTCGATTTTTGTTATCCCTTCTTGAGAGGCTTACCATTGATTTTCCCTTTCACTTCATTCTATCCCTTATAGATGTCTATAAGGATACGGCGACCCATGATAAGCTCATTTTTCCTTCGGCTATCACACGGATTCTTCGCCATTTTTCTGTCTCCTATCCCGAGTCTCCTCATTTTTCAGTTATATGTGCCATAGACGATGCTATCGTCAGACGAAGCGAGGCCTAACTTCGACCGAAGCAGCCACAGATAGAGATAGCAACTCCTCTAGATTCTTCCGCTCCTTCCACATCCACACCTTCTTCATCGGCGGGTGGTGTGACCCTCAAGGCAGTCATGGCGCAGCTATAGCGCATGGATGCTTGCCTTGACACACTCAATGATGAGTTGTGTCAAGTGAACACCCATGTCGGCCGTATTGCTTGACGGCAGGCTCGCCTTGGTGGCTTCGTAGAGTCTCTCTCTCCTTCTCTAGAGGCATCTAAGGACGAGGATGATGATGGTGACTCCGACAACAATAATGATGATGATAATGAGGATGCTAGCTCTTTCAGTGACAATATAATAACTGTTTGAGTTACTTACCCTTTGTCATTCATGACAAAAAGGGGAAATAGTTTTGGATAAGAGAGTAGTCTTGTACATAGGAGGAGAGTTAGCATAGGAGATTTTTATTAGGGGGAGTGTTTGTTTTTTTAAGGGATGTAGTGAAGGCTTATGTATTTTTTTTCTTTTCTTCTTTTATAGATATATTGTTCTTACTTTGTGATAGCAAACCTTGTACTTATGATGATTATATATATATGATGAGGTTGTTATTACAGTTCTTTTATCTATCTTTGCATATGTTGTTTCTTTTCTCTCTTTACACACATGCTTTTTATATATTATCTGCAATCTTTTATTTCTGTTTCACACTAAGATGCCTTGATGAGTTTTGTTTAAAGTGTTTTAGAAATACAGGTTGTCAAAGTCTTCTTGCCATGAACTCTCTGCTTGCAAAGTTTTTCAAGAGTTTGTGTTATAATATATTTTATTGTATTCAACAAGTGATTATAAGTTGAGTGATTTATGACTTCTCTCATATGTTCATTTGTTTGTTGTGGTTTTGTCACGGATTGCCAAAGGGGAAGATTGTTAGGACATATGTGAATTATGTTAAGAACATATGTCAATATAGAATTGGCTAATCATTTGACAAAACGCACTTTACTTATATTTGGGTAGATTTATGATGTGTTTAATGCTTCAAGGAACAAGGTTTCAAGTTCAAGTGTTAAAGCCATGTAAGTCTGTCCAAGAAACAAGTAAAGAAGTGCTGGATTTTAAAACTCGACAGCTAGTATCTATTGAGGTTTAAAAGGCTATTTAAGCCTAATGCTTGACAACTGCTCAATAGATAGGGTATCTATCGAGATTTAAGAAAATCATATTTTTTTAATTCTGATTTTCATCCAATCCATATATAGATGTTTGTGCTTTCTTTTTTCACAACCTTAAACATATATAAGGATTGTTTTAAGAGCCGTCATAGTGTTCAAGTGTTAAAGACATGCAAGTTTGTCTAAGAAGCAAGTAAAGAAGTGCTGGATTTTAAAACTCGACAGCTAGTATCTATTGAAGTTTAAAAGGCTGTTTAAGCTTAATGCTCGACAGCTGCTCGATAGATAGGGTATCTATCGAGATTTAAGAAAATTATATTTTTTAGTTCTGATTTTCGTCCAATCCATGTATAGATGTTTGTGCTTTCTTTTCTTACAACCCTAAACATATATAAGGATTGTTTTAAAGGTCGTCATAGCTGATGCACCTCAATAGAAAAGTTTTTCACAAGCATATTGTGAACCGAAGACATATGCCCTTATTCATCTTTCTATTTAAAAAGCTGCTGTGTTTGTACACTGTAAGGTTTTGTAACCAAAAAGCTTCATGATCTTCATTGTGTTGATGAACTAAAGAACTTTGCAGCCAACATCCTTCTTAAGTTAGTGTGTAAGCCACGTACTAGGATCCACGCATTGAACTGGTTAGTCACGTACTGGGAGCCGTGCATTAAAATGAGAGATTGTCACTACAAAACAAGTCTAATTAGGTATTGGGTTAAGAGTTCAACTGTAGGTTAGTATAAGGTACTGTGATTCTTTTACTTGTAACTGCTTGTTATGATAATAGTGAATTCTCGAAAGTGGCGACCATAAAATCACCCGATGAGGTTTTTGCCATGTAGGTTTTCCCTATTCGTAAATAAATCACTGTATCAATTTATTTTCCGTTGCATTTTAACTTAGTTGGTGATTTGTTTGTGCTACCACACATACTGCATGCTAATTGAATTAATTAATTAACTTGGCTAATTAATTGGTTAATTCATCACAAGAGGTCAACACATTCTTGGCCTATCAATGAGTTTTTCCTCTTTTGGACTATTGACTAACGCATTGAAATTTTTTATCTCAAAAAGTCCAAGCTTTCTCATGGACTCTAAAGTGATAAGACACCAAGCTCACATTTTTATAAGATAAAGAAGAGAAATTTGGAGCTGGGTTCACTGAGTAATTTGAATTGATACACTGGAGAAACTTTTGTAGAGGTTTGATTGCTTTCTCAACCAAATCATCTTTGTACAAAGAAGAGTATGAGTGCAAGCAATTAATGAGAGAGACGGCGGCCTTATCTGGGTTTAGAGAAGAACAGTGAAGAATGTGAGAAAATAAAATAAAATATTAAGGAAATTGTGAGAAAACTAAAAGAAAAAATAAAGAATAGAAAAAAAAATTGGTAAAAAAAAATATTTTTAAAAGATGATGTGGCTTTTTTTGCCATCTCAATGCTGATATGGCCATAAATTTTAAACAAGTTAGCATCTTATTTAATTTTTAAATATTAAGCATGCTAACTATGCAAACTGTTTGTCATGTAGACATTTTTCGTTAGTGACTTAACGGTAGGGACCAATTTGATTGCAAGTTGAAAATAACAGGAACCAAATTGACTGCTATCAAAATATGCGGACCAAATTGACTATGACTCCAAAATGTAAGGACCAAAATAGTATTTTTGCCTTAATTTTTTTTAGAATCATCCACTGTATAATTGTTTAATTGTCTTTTAATGTTCACATTTACTAACTATTGATTGACTAGCTGGCCATGCCCTAATCCCTACTTAACAATTAACAAATTAAAAACACATTCAAATTCAGCTACTCCACTCATAAATTCAATCAAAAGTTTTAATTAATTGTAATTTTATTTGCCATAATAGATTGGTAAGGAGATCGTATTCAAGTTTATTTCATTTAGACTTGGACTTAAAAAAGATTTAGAATTAGGGACTCAAGATGTTCAAATTTTTATTTTAGGAGGTCAAAAAAAAATTATAAAATCACACGCACAAATTCATTGTAATTATGTGTGTGTGTGTGTGTGTGTGTTTTTTTTAACTAAAATTGTGTGTGCTTTTTTAGATATATGTGATATGTCAATGTGTAAATCTTAACTTTTTTTTTTTTTTTTGAAATATATAAAAATATTATTTAATAAAGCATTAAATACATCTTAATTGCCTTTAGCCATTCGTTAACAAAATCTTTTTTTTCCTTTTTTCGTTTGACTAGCAATATTCATTTCATTAACTACCTAAATTTGCGTTACTTATCTGTTAGATGAGGAAATTTATGGGTTATGTTTGACAATGAGTCTTTACCAAGTTACTTTAGCACTCATAATTTCTCAAAAATTCTCTAACAAAATGCAGGCTGGGTCTCTATCTTGTTTGAATGTGACTTTCATGTTTGTCGTTTTAAAAGTTTTCAGTTTTGGATTATAGGTACTAGAAAAACTAAGGTAGCATTTACTTGACGGAGTTGATGTCAGTCAGTCTTGAAAATTACGTATGAGACAACACTTGCAACGTAGTCATGAAGGCTGTGTTGCGTTCCTCTTAGTGGCAATGTGAAACCTTGCCTTGACACAATGTGTTGTCTTTTTTGTTTTTTTTTTTGTTTCTTTTTTTTTTCCATGACTTGAGGTCATTGAATTCCCTCCCCAGAAAATTTCTATTTTCCTATGTTTTTGCTAATGAAATCAATTCCCGACCCTAGAGGAAAAAACAGAGGAGGAAGAAGAAAGAATGGAAATACAAAAAATTCTTGAATCCATGATTACAATGTAATACTCACAAACATTTAAGAAGTTTCTTACATGATTCTTGACAATAATTGGTTAGTTTATCATGTCTATCAATTTATTAATTCATTTTCCTTTTACAGGGTTATGACTTGTATTGATGCTGAAAATGTTAAATTCTGGTTGTGCTCTTTTGTTTCGTCACAAAACATGATTTTTTTTTTTCCCTTGGAATTCATTTGAGTGAGGAAGAAAAGGATGGCAGAAATTATGAAGGAAAAGTTGGGGAACATGATCTGAAAGAAATTAAAATTAATTAGAAACGCATGGTGTTTGAATTTGTATTGTACTAAATTAGTAATGGCGATTGGTTTTGTTTTTGCCAGACGTGAGAATTCAAATAGTAATAGAGATTTTAAAATTTATCTGAAATTTGGTTTCGCAATGTGTTTTTGGGCGGTGCAATATTTTTTTTTTTTGCATATATTTCCACTACTGGCATCATTTTTATTGCAAACTAATCACAACATGTCACTTCAATTAGTTGTAGCTAGTTGTGGATTAGGTAAAGATTTTTGTGATTAATTAATTGAATATATATACTGGTCATTTATTTGTTTATTAATTTTTTTTATAATCCATTTATTTATAAATTAATTGTTTGAATGATATGTAATACATTATATATTCCTGAAGTTACTCTTGTACTGATATAATTCTTTTTTTATTATATAGGAAGAGCATGGGCTAGTTCTTGTGCACATACGCGAGAGAGACAATATGACAAGTCCCTATAAAAAAGAAAAAGAAAAAAAGAAATATGACAAGTCAACAACAATGATCTTGAAACCAGTTCCTCAAAAAAATAAAAAATAAAAACATCTTGAAACCAATATCTTTTTGGGAAAAAAATTAAGGCAAAGCAATGTTTTGAATCCAGAAAAACTGCAATAATTTTGTTTTCAATAAATACAATATAATTTTATTCTTCAAGTGTTTTTTTTTTTTTTTAAATAAAATATTCATGGAAAAGAAAAGAACTAGTAAAGATCTCTTACAATTTAACTTTACAAATCACGCTCACAAGAACCTAATTATTAAAGTAAATATTCTCCATTTTATATTCAGAAAAGAAAACATAAAAATTAAAAAAATGGGTTCGAGTTTCATCCATTCTCATAATTAGTAATTACTAAATGGGTATAAAGGGTGCAGGCATCATCATTCGTAATCCATAAATCATCATGGAAGCAAGGAAGGAACATAGATTATCCAACTGTCTAAAATAATGCTTAGACAAAATAATTAAAAAAGAAAAAGAATTAAGTATCTGTCTGACTGGTTTCAAAAAAGTCTACACGTTATTGCATTACAGTTGAATACTTAAAATGTTCCGACTCATCTATGGTTTGACTCGTGCACTTTGTTTTTTTCTTTAAAAGACCAAAACTCACTTTTTATTATTATTCAAGGCCTGTTCTATACCGTCATGCTTTTGTATCCATGATGTCATTAATGGAGTATGGTCCCAGGACCCAGACCCACCAAAGATTCACAGGGCTCAAACCTCAGTTCTTTAATTAAAGTCCTCTGAAGAAAATTAAATTTTGATGGAGACAAAATTCCCCGAGGATTTAAAAAAAAAAAAAAAAATTCAATGTTACAAAGAGGAGACTGAATTAAACCTTGAATGTTTTGTTTGAAATTTTTGGTGGCAAAATTTATGATAAATTTTTTTTTTATTGTCAGACTAAAACACTAATTTTAAGAACAAAAATTTTTATCAAATGAACTAACTGAAGTAACTGAAACTCGTAAGTTTGATCTACTTAATTTACGATAATTGGCACGCTTAAAGTTGCACACTTGTGCATGTAACGCAAACATCACTCATTAATAATGATTTTGTAGTCTTAGTGTGGCTATTTGATGAAGATAAAATATACTTCTTGTACCTTGAAAAGGATATTGAAACTTTAAGAAGTTATATGTATTAAAAAAAAATAAGTTTAGGTACAGTATTTTAAATTAATTCACTGTATTAGGTTTTCTTAATTAAATTTTAATAAATGATCGTATTGAGTAATGAAATACAAAAATATTTTCTTTTTCAAAGACAATTATTTTCAATACAAAATGTATATATGAGTTTTTTTGTTTTGTTTTTGTTTTTGTTTTTTTTTTTTTTTTTGAGAAGGATATATATGAGAATTTAATTTAGGAACTTAATATAATGTACCTAACTTTTTTCCATAAAATAAATAAATTATAAATAAAAAACCTAAACCAAACACACTTGTAACTCACCTTATATTGACTTTTTTTCCCTTAAAAAAAAAAAAAAAAAAAAAAACCTTACACTATATTGATTATTGATGCATTTTTTTATGGTGCCTATATATTTTTCTTCTAATGAGTGTATATCGTTTGTAAAATATAATAAATAAATAAAACAAAAAACAAAAAAGAGCATATATCTTTAAAAAAGAGAGATTAATTTCATTAATTTGCTAGGTCTGATATAAGTTATGTCATTAATTTTAATAATTGGTTTGTGATCATTAAAATTAAATAAATTTCAAAGCATGTAGTTGTCGAAGCAAGTTCCATGTAACTTCTTGGATGCCGAGTAAAATTAAGGAAATGCAGTCAAAACTCAAAAGTGATCATGTGAACAAGAAAAGATTCTCAAAAAAAAAAAAAAAAAACGTGAACAAGAAAAGAGAAACCAGAAAACCCCAACAAGAAAGTAAAAGCATTTTCTTGCGTTTTTAGTTAGTTGTTAGTAGGCAAGAAATAAAGGGTTGTTTCATTTTCCAAGTAAATGACTAGGAATATACATGGTCTTAATCAAAATACGTTGTAGCATTTTCATTCATGGAAAATTTTCAAATTTCAACTTTGAATTTGTTCACTATTAATGATGTGATATTAGATATTTGTGGCAGTGTTTTTGTTAATAATACAATCATCATGTTGTCATGAGAGGACTTTCTTCCAAAATCTATACTAGATAAATACATAAGAAAATGAATGAATATATTTTTTTTCCCATTAACTAAAATTCTTAACAAAGATTTTGGAAATCATTAAAAAATTTGGAGCACAAAGGGCAATACTATCCTTGGATTTATTTCATTTATTAATGAAAAATCTTTACAAAGTTTTTTTTGTTTGTTTATTTAGAATGTAAAATAGTGTTCTAATTTTGAGCTTGGAAATGGAATATGAAAATGTTTTCTTTCTTAGGTTTAGACTAATGGATGCTTGGTTATTAATTACAAGGAAAATGCTTGTAGTTGACTCAATAGAAGAGAAAGACTAAATTCATTTGTGTAATTGGGAAACTTGACAGAACCATACCTTTGAAATAAAAACAGAGCAGACTACCCAATGTGCCCAACTTTCACACTTGTGGGCCAACATATGTATCATCAGATTTTAGGCCCACCACCATATCAGCGTGACGCATGCACGTGTCCACTCCGTGTTATACGTTGGATGTACATTCTACACCGCCATGACTCAACTCAAAATGAACAAAACCCATCCTCGTAGAAAAATTCTTATATGAAACCGTTTGATGAGACTTATGTTTCAATGACATTTGGGTTTTATAAGTTTTAATAACATGTGAGTTTCACACTTTTGAGACTCACATGTCATTGAAATATAAATCTAATAAAACTGTCTTATGAGATATCTTCTCTTGTCGTTTAAGTCAAGTAAAAATTTTTTTTTTATTAGTAGGTACTTTTTTTTTTTTTTTTTTTGAGAAGGATTTTTTTTAGTTGGTAGAAGGGGATTAAGTCTAGATCGTCTTTGCTAGAAATAGTACAAAATATTAGTTGATGTAGGCTTTTGCCTTAAAGTATAGTATTATAGAGACACGGTATATATCATAATTGGCAAAATAGTCAACACCTGATATTTGAGATAATGTTAATTAGGTTTAAAATATTATAAAACTGATCATCTTAGTCCCTAAACAGTTACCCAATTTTCTTTTCTATTATGGTGATTAAGATCAAATTAGTCAATTTTGAAATAAAAGAAAAAGAAAATAAAAAAAAAAGGAAAAATTTTTTATGACATTTAGGGTTGGAATCTTATAACTTAAAATTGGGAGCAGTAAAATAATGGCATCATCACCATCATTTTTGTTATCCAAATTCCAACAAACACAATTTGTTGAGGCACTGTGACTCAAGTAGGGGGGGGGGGGGGATCACAATTAGCCAAGTTAAGAAAAGTTTTTTGGAGAAAGAATTTTTTTGAAGTGCACAAATCACATTTGTTGTTGCTATCATTTGTTTATTAGTTTATGTAGTAAAATATATAAAAGCTTTAATATTTTCTTAATTTTTTTACAATTTATTGACCTGACAAATTGTGATTGATAAGAACATAAAACAATGTCATCATTGCCTTTTCTTTTGCCAATAATGTTGTATGACTTCAATAAATTGTGAAAATGTTTGTTAAATAGATTGTGTTGAGTTAAGCTAAAGACAATTTTCCCCCCTAAATTTTTGCTTAAGATAGTAATTTGTAAATGATATATCATAATTTTCACATAAACCTATCGCTAATATCACTTTTATTATACACCAATTATAATGTTTTACTTCAATTGTTGAAAATTTGTGTGTCTATGACTATATATATACATAGGGCAAAGCTTGGATTTAGTGTCTAGTTACACTAGATCCGTTACGATGGTAACACTTGTTATCATCTTAATAAATCTAATGCATTGGATGCACTAAACCCAAGCCAAGCCTATATATGAATGACCTAAGGACGACGGTTAAGATACATTTAATATTTTATTAAATAATGTTTTAATATATTTTTTTTAAAATAAAGTAAAACTATACACATCTATATATATATATATATATAATCAACACAAAGAGAAAATTTAATTAAATTCCAAATTAGATATCAATTCTGGGTTAATTTTGTGCCATGTGTCCACTAAAGTTTTTTAATATTTGTGTTGAGTGAGTTAATGATTGCAAAACACTAAGAGTTCAATATTAATAAAATATACAAATAAAAAATCAATTATATTATCTACTCAACAAAAATAACCACACTTTCTACCTTATTAATAGAAATTATTATAAGTAGTATTAAATTTAAGCTAGAATTTTAATAAGTCAATCAATTATGTATATTTTTATGATTAAAAAAATGTTTTTATTTTTAAATGCAACCATTCGTATGTTACATGCTAGTTTTTATGAAATAAAAAAAGAGATGTTACGTTTACAATATTTTTACAACAAATCACAAGTGGTTAGTTGTTATTGGTTCAAATTTGAAACTAACCTTAAGATTTCTTTTTTGTACCAACAATAACAACCAATAACAACTTGCCACTTAGAATTTTTTGTAAAAATATTGTAGACATATCATTTCTCATAAAATAAAAAACATATATGAACCAATGAATCAATTACTTGTATATATATTTTTTTAATATATATTATAAATTTATAAGTCATAATTGAGTATTTATTAATCTTTAACATGTTACTCATGGCACTTCTTAACAATACCACTCACACACACAAAAAAATAAAAATAAAAAGTATTATGAGCTGACACGTGCCATCAAGTAACGGCTAGGATACACGATCCACAGGCCACCTCAACACAACGCTATGCTGACGTTATGCACAGGAATATATTCAAAAAGTCCCTAGAGCACAATACCTTTGCTTTGGCCGCCAACATTTCCCTTTGACCTTCCAAAGCCAAATTGAACCTGTCTCTCTCTCTCTCCCTCTCTCCCTCTCTTCCTATATATAGCATTAAATGCCTTACTTTGATACACACATTTGGAGAAAATTTAAATTTTTTTGAAAGTTAACACATAAGAGAAAAAAAAATGCATGACCAGAAAGAAAGTTGTAATCTTCTCAAAGAACCTCGTCTTGTGGTGAGGAAATTCTTAGCCAGACCACAACATGAGGGACTTGGGGCCATTGTTAGAAGGAGCATAGGAAGGTAAGAGAGTGATAATTAAATGGTGTTCTTTTCACTTAAAGGAATGAACTTTTTGATGAATTTGAAGGTTTGGATTAATGGGTGTTTTGGTTTTTTTTGCAGGTTTGAGCTGAAATACTTTGATCCTTTTCTTGTACTTGATGAATTCTCAGGTGGGCTGTCTCTGCTTTCCTCTGTTGCTTCATGAAAACGTGTTGGGTTTCTATACATGTGGTTTCATTTTTCTTAAGAGTTAGTTGTTGAATTTTGCAGCTACTGCTCCAGCTGGATTTCCTGATCATCCACATAGAGGTTTGATTATTGACCTTTAGTCTCGTTGAAAATATTTAAAATCCAACTGCTGAGAATTGGGATAAACATAAGATGATTCTAATTTTTTATTTTTCTTTTTTCTTCTTTGCAGGGTTTGAGACAGTGACCTACATGTTGCAGGTATTTTCAATTGGCCATTGCAGCTCATGGCCTTTCTTTTCCTGTGTGTATGCAAACTTTTTGGTCAAGCAAACTAAAAATAATCACTACTTCAATTTACATATATGGTCAATAAAAAAGAAATACATAAACACCCTTAGCATACTTGATATTTGTCTATTATGGTTATAATTAACATGAAAATGTCATATTCCACGTTTAAAATGATTGAGGGGCACACAGTAGTCATTTTAATAATGAGATAGAGAAAGACAAGATATGCGTGTTTCTGACTACCATACATGTCGATTTATTAATAATTACGTTACTTATTAATCTCAATTTATCCAAGATATTTTCTCAACTAAAAATATTATATATATTTGATTGGTCAATATCTTGAGTTTATAAGTTGAATAGATACCACCACTCACAACTCATCACACGGCAAGTTATGATAAAAGTTATATAAATTTTTGCTATTCTAACATTTTTTTGAATAGAAATGACATTTTAAGTCAATGACCCTTTGATCAAGTGGTATCAACTTTTAAGTTTCGAGTGATTCTTAAATACTTCTAGAGTACGGAGAATCATATTTTCTGCTTTTACATTCATAATGGATTTCACCATAAATGTGAAAAAAATAAACATCATTTTTTCGTATTTCAAAAATACTTAAGAATTTTTTTTTCAAGTTTCGACTGTTAACTCGTTGTTAATAATGGAATTTAGATTTACATTGTTGGCATTTGTCAGCTGTCTTGCATCATATTTTTTTTTATTGGTCAGCCAGTCAGACCCAAGGCATGCAGTTCACTATGCTACAACTGTCCAAGGTTGACATGACCTTTCAGGCACCAGGTGGTTGCCAGGAAAGGTCTTGAAGACAAAATAACCTTACACTTTGGCTTAATATGTTCCATAATCTTTTTTTTTTTTTTTTCTTTTTTTGAGAAGCAATATGGCCAATAATCTAATCACAGTAAATTTCAAGACATTTTTCACATTTGTTAATACACACTTTGATTGAGGTACAGTAAAAATAGTGTTGTTGACGATTTCAGTGAAAGTGATGTTGCTTGTGAAAAAGCGAAATTTATTGTTGAAATATGACCTATTGTACTTGCTTTCATTGATTGGGTCCCTATTTGAACTTTTTAGAGGTGAGTTGCAATTACCATAAGTTGAAGGCAATTCAATTGTTTGTGTCGTCAGGGATCATTAACACACGAAGATTTTGAGGGGCACAAAGGGACAATAGGAGCCGGTGACTTGCAATGGATGACTGCAGGAAGAGGTATTGTTCACTCAGAAATGCCTGCCGCCCAGGGAACCCATAAGGGCCTACAGTTGTGGATCAACCTATCCTCCAAGCATAAAATGTAAGTACGCCACTAACTAAAGGTTAGCCTAACCATAGAGATAGATATGAGTATGACATACCATTTTATGTCACTATAAGGTTATTCTTTAACCCAGAATATTATAGGACATAGTCCCACAACCGCCCCCCCCCCCCCCCCCCCCCCCACCCCCAAACAAAAAATAAAACAAAAAACAAAAAACAAAACAGAATATTATGACAGGTCTATCCACTCAATGAAATAGTCAAATAAGTTTCAAACTTTTCTAATGAGAATATGCAACTTTCCTATACTGATTCCTACTACTACGATGATTCGTCATCATTGAACCTTTTCCAAAGGTGCTTTTGAAATGCACCATAGGGTGTGTATGCATACCAGCCAGAAATGGTCAGCCTAAACAACTGCCTTTATAGTCATATCCCATGGTGGATAAGTTAATTTCTGTCATGATACTAGCACCTGCTAGCTTTGAACTTCTAGAAAAATTTGAATAACTCTTGTGGGTTAGTGACAGTGATCAAATACTAAAATTTTGTGAGTATTTTGTATGCCTTTCAAAGGCAAGACTCTTGCATGATTTTGCTAAGAAATTGCAATACAAGTACAATAAGCTAGCAAAATCCAAAACTTCATCTAATTGAGTTGTAATTTTGTTTGATCACAGGATTGAACCAAGGTATCAAGAAATACTGAGCAAGGATGTTGCTGAAGCCATCAAAGATGGGATTAAGGTTAGAGTTATAGCCGGCGAGGCCTTGGGAACTAAATCACCAATCTACACTAGGACCCCAACCATGTATCTGGACTTCACTCTCAAACCAGGAGCTCACCTTCAACAACCAATACCAATATCATGGAATGCCTTTATCTATGTCTTGGAAGGTGAAGGTATCTTTGGCAATACAAAATCTTCACCCACCGCTGCTCACCACCTTCTTCTTCTAGGAACTGGGGATGGTTTGGAGGTATGGAACAAGTCCTCCAAACCTGTCAGATTCATTCTAGTTGGGGGTGAACCATTAGGTGAGCCACTAGTGCAGTTTGGACCCTTTGTGATGAACACACAAGAAGAGATTGACCAAACCATTGATGATTTCGAGAATTACGTTAACGGATTTGAGAAAGCCAGGCATTGGAGATCAGAAAGCAACCTTAGTCTTGATTATTAGGCTATTAGCTGTTGTTTTATTTGGAATTTAATTGTTGATGTCAAAAGTAGGAAATTAATAAAATGTTATTTCTCAAAATTATTTTGTTCATCAAAATTTATGATTTATGAACCACCATTAATTTGATGTACTCATTTCCGTAACATCAACTCAATTTGATCGTGCAGTATGTCTTTATTTTTAGCTCTTGTTTTTTTTAGAATTGACTTGTTGATTACAAAAGTGGGAAAATAAATTATTTTGATTCTCAAAATTTGTACATCAAAATTTAGGTTTTAGAAAATGAACCAACATTAATTTGATGAACTCATTTTCTTAACATCAACTCAATTAGATCATACACCATGTTTTTGACCTTTTTTTTGGTGTTCTTTGCAAATCTGGAATTACAATTGAAAGCTGACCATAATAATTTGACCCTGAATATTGAAGGAGATCTGGTTAGCCATCAAGTTAATGGTAATCACTACAGTACATGTCCTCTTTGAATAGCTTTCTTTTTTCTTTTCTTTTTTGAGAATGAATAGCTTTCTTTTTAAAACTTATATACGAATATACCCTTGAGAAGTAATGGATAACCGGCCGGTTACGTTATTATTCTCTAAAGTTGGATTATCCAAAAATATTAAATAAATATATTCATTTCTACATAGGAACTCAGCCAACTTCTAGTATACACAAGAACAGGAGGGTCACTTTTTTTTTTTTTTTTTTGGTAATAAGGTAAGGAGGAGGGTCAAACTTGTCAACATGGGCACCCTATTTCTAGAGTAGTTCTAGTACCATATAAAATAGTACAACTTTTACCACAACTATCTTACATGTCAAACTATGACTGACAACATGTCACTTTCATATGAACATACCACATTTTTTCTACCACTCATAATCTACCACGTGGATAGTTATGACACAATTTGTCACGTGAATAGTTATTATAAATGTAACTTAGCCATTCATGTTTGAAATTGATACAATACAAGGGTCTTTCCAAAAAAAAAAAAAAAAAAAAAATGATACAAGGGTGTTCAGGGCCAATTTTTAACAACCTAAAGCAAATGGGCCCAGCAATAAACAAAGCACACGTCTTTGGTCCACATACAATTAAAGGCCAGATGTTCAACACTAGATGATATAAGCTTTACTAAATTTCTAGCCCATCCCAAAAATGAACCCCGAGTGGGGCTACTCCTTGAATAGGGTCCGAACTTGCAATATTACTCCTCATCTTGTCCCTCTGTGGTCCAAGTCCAAATGGTAAACCCATGAGAAAATTTGGGAATTTTGGTTTGTTTTATGAGAGGATGTCTTTTTTTTTTTTTTTAATCTATTTTTACATTCGATGAGCAATTTTGAAAATATGCTCAGAGCATTTACAAGAACTATATATATCAGCACATGAATAGCGCATTGTGCTTTAGTTAGACACAGGCATCGCTTGAGTTTACTGTTTCTTCATTCGTGCACTGAACCAAATATGATATGGCTACGTGTTCATTTATTTGTCACGTATTTATTTCGTATTGGGTTCAGTGCACGATTCACATTAAACTCAAGTCTTACCAGCCAAATAGAAGCAAATAACTAGACAAAATCCTGCAATTGACAACTGCCACCATAATAAATGTTAGCCCACTCACCATTATATTGATTGTCATGAACTTTTAAAAGACATCAAATCCCTTTGAATAAAGTTTCTCTCCAAATGCTAATCCTGTTAAACTAACTTACAAAGGTTAGATAAGGAGTTTCTCTCACAAAGGAGCTTTGTCTTCTTTGGTGTAGTAGAATAGTTTGTCCCTTCTTCAAGAAGTTGTAGTTAGTCTCCTTGGAATAGAAATTATTCTTCGGCTAGTGGTTTCTTTTTTCGGGGTTTGGAAAATAGGAGTGTGAGGTTAGGAATTATCACCCAATCAATGGATGATCTTGCACAAAACTGGAGCTGTTTAACACTGTTTGAAAGGGAAGGACTCGGCTGCTGCCTTATAGAAGAAGATAGCTCTATTGATTTTTGTATTGCAACCAAGTTCCTTACAAAGAGAGCTTTGAATGTCGACGTGATAGCAAAAACTTTTACTCCCTTATGGAAAGCACGTAATGGCTTCAAAATTCAGAATCTCGGAGATCACAAAATGATTTTTACTTTTGATAATAAGGCGGATGTAGACAGAATTCTTCTAAGCGAACCGTGGAGCTTTGATAAACACCTTGCGATGATGCAGCGTTATGAAAAAGAGATCCCTGTACAGGAACTCAAGTTTGATAGAGCAAGTTTTTGGGTCCAACTTCATGGCATCCCACTCCGCTATATGACAATGGACGCGGCAAAGAAGATTAGTGCAATCATTGGAGAGGTTTCACGGCCCACTGATTCTAAGGAGGCAGACGGGGGCAATTTTTTACGAGTCAGGGTATCCATTGATTTATCACTCCGATTATGCCAAGGATGTCTAGTTTTATTAAAGAATGCGAAGCAAACATGGATAAGTTTTAGATACGAGAGACTCCCTAATTTGTGCTATTGGTGCAGTTGCCTTACGCACAATGATAAGGACTGTCAGATGTGGATTGAAATTGAAGGGACGCTCCAACCTGATCAAAGTCAGTTTAGTCCTAGTATCCGTGCTCTGCATTCATTTTGTCGAGGAAAAATGTGATTAAAGTCCCGGGTTTCTACTCGGCAAAGAAAAAGGTAGCTAGTAGCACTTCTATGGAGTGCAATTCCTCAGGCCAAGTTTCAGTGGACCCCATGATGAACCCTTTCGATCTAGTGGCCTCCAATCAGCAGAATAGTAACGAGATGGACAACCCATCGGACTCAGACACTTCTATGCAAAAATGTAATGCATGCTCTAGCATTTGTGAGAGACCGCACCCCCGGTCCCCTTTTTTAGAGTGTTGGGCCAAACCCACGTGAATGGGTGGAGTTGTGTTATTGCCTCTCAAAATGGAAGTTCGATTAGTTATATTTTCCCCCTTAGATTAAGGGTTTTACAATGGAGTCGCCACTTATTTAATTATTGAAAAAATAAGAAAACCATAATTGAAAAATTACATGGCTTTGGTCCTAGATGCAATCTAAGATAAAGTACATGGCTTTGTTTCCTAGTTACAATCTAAAAATCGAAAATTACATAGATAAGCATTTGATCTACTAACCCTTGATCTAAACTCGGAGGTTATGTTACAAAATGGGAAGGTGTTAGGCACCCACCTTGCATGGTGAAACCGGTCGTCTAGACTATGGTGGCCAACATTCATATCATATCATCCAATATGTCAATCAATTTGCATGTTGAATTTAATATGTGTGCATATGATGAACCCTAATTCAATTTATTAAGCATTGCATTTGGATTGAAAATTAAATTCTAGTGAATGTGTGTATATAGTGATATCCTGGATTCAAGAATTTGAAAGAATTATGAAGTAAACATGTTTTTCATATTTTTGATTTGGATTTAAGATCAAAGCTAGTGATATGCATGAACATGTAATGAACAATCAAGAACACGTGAAGAACACATAAGAACGTATAAGAACATTCAAACATATTTAAGAGAATTTAAATGATTATTATCATGTTTTAATCTTAAACTCTCATCATGGCAACACAAAAAAAAATTAGGAAAAATAGATTATACCTTCATGCAAGATCTATATGGTGGAGGAGGGTCTCTTGAGGGAGGTCCTAAGGGTGGAGGAAAAGAAGAGTTAGGAGAGAAAGAGTGAGTCTCACTCAATACCTTAAGTCTTAGGAAGACCAAGATATGACAAGACTACTCAACTTCCTAGAACTCAAGAGAGGAGAAGAAATGAGGTTTTTTTGTGTCTTGGAATGAAGGAGAGAAAGAGTTTATATAGTAGTGGTGGAGGAAATATGAATGAAAGGTCATTTAATGAGGGTTGACAAAGAATCCTGAACCTAGACCTCATTTTAGCCTTGGGGAAAATCTGGTAATTAAATGGAAAGATTGGTGGGAGTGAGGAGTAAGCCAAAATTCGGTTTTTCCGTAGCTGCTGTAACAGCTTTTAAAGCCAATTTTGAAAAATCATATCTGACTCAATTCTGATCGGAACTGTCTCGTTCTTGTACTCAAATTGAAGCCTCGGATGTCTAGTTTCTGGGAAAATTAACCACATTTACAGATTCAAAATATTCTGAGAGATATCAATGAAATAGTGAGTAGAGGTCATTTGTTAGAAAAATTTTTCAGCACAATTAACATTAATAGGTCTTAAATTAGCTCCCGATTAACATTAAATGGCTCCAATCACTCTCATTTCAGACTTAATTGGTTCCAAATTTACTCTAATTAAAAGATAATTGCACAAATTACTCATTGAATAATTAATGTTTAACTATCTAATTAATTAGATGTATGCAATCTTATTATAAAATGTAGTCTTAACCAATCAAATTATGACACATCATTGATCTCCAATTGATTACCTTTATAACCAATTAAAATCAATTATTCATAATCACATATAATCGGACTCAATTTGTGATAGTACATCTCAGCCATTAAAACTTGATTTAATGATAACTTTCAATCTAGTTGTCTAATTAGGGCTTATGACCAGTCAATTTGATCGTTACAACATCAAGATCATTTTGGTGAAATGAGATTAAGGATTTAATAGCCAGAATTAAGATGCATATTTCCAAGGTGAAAGTACCATTTTACCTTCCATGTGAGGTTAAATGCGGGTTACAAAATGGGGTGTCAACAGAATGCCCCTCATTGGCAGAGCTTGAAAAGCGAATGTCAATATATGAAAGAGACACCTAACTTTGCAATCAGTATTTAACCGTGATGAATGTATGATGCATGTAGACAAAAATGCAAACGGCCATGTTGTAGATCAAAATGTGGACTGAATCTCAGAGGAGATTGCCTACGTACCTCTTGGTAAAAGGATCAGGTCCAAAAGTAGTTCATACATGTAGCTTTTTTTTTTTTTTTTGAAAAAAAAAAAAAAAAAAAAAAAAAAAGAGTACAAGACATGCTTACCGGTGGTCACGACAAAATGAGGATTTCAGTCATACTTTCCAGAGGACCAACGATCTTGAATTTTGGAAGTGCTTCCCAGAGATCCAAGGATTGGAATTTTGGATGTGTTTCCTAGAGGTCCATTGAAATTGAATTTTGGTTATGCTTCCCAGATTTCCAAGGATTTGAAGTTTGGACGTGCTTCACAGAGGTCCGATGAATTTGAAGTTTGGACGTGCTTTCCAGAGATTCGATAGATTTGAAGTTTGGACGTGCTTTCTAGAGGTCCGATGGATTTGTGGAAGGTGATATTTGTGCCAATGTGTATGGGTCCTTTACCCTAGTTCCTGCAAAATAAATATTTTCAATTAGTAACAGAGCTATTCATTGAAAGAAATTGGACATACCAAGCCAATGCCCCTAGTTTGGGACATTTTGCATGTTTTGATGAATGCTGAGTGTGGATAGCTAACTTGCTGTTGCGACCACTAGAGAATATGGAAGGAGATCGCAATCTGTCATTTTTTTTAGAGATCTTTCATTTGAAGCTATGCTTAAGAGCTTTATCCTTTGAAACTTTGACTCTGGAGATTTTTCCATTGAAGTTTTCAAAATTTTTAATGAAGATTTGTTCATTGGAGATTTTTCCTTAAAAAATTGAGATTTTTTTTTTTTTTTGAAAAGTTATCTTGAATATTTATCCTTTAAACATTTGAAAATTAAAAAAAAAAAAAAAAAAGATTTATTCATGGAGATTTTTCCTTTGAAATATGGAGATTTTTCCTTGAAAATTCATTCTGGAGATTTTTCCATTGTAATTTTGAAAAACTTTAATGAAGATTTGTTCATAGGAGATTTTTCCTTGAAAAATAGTTTTGGAGATTTTTCCTTTGATGATTTGAAAATTTTTAATGAAGATTTATTCATTGGAGATTTTTCCATTTGATTTTTGAAAAATTTTTAAGAAGATTTGTTCATGGAGATTTTTCCTTTTGAAGATTTGCTCGTGGAGATTTTTCCTTGAAGATTTATTCTGGGGATTTTTCCATTGAATTTTTGAAACTTTTTAAGAAGATTTGTTCATGGAGATTTTTCCTTTGGAATATGGTTTTGGATATTTTTCCTTTGTTCATGGAGATTTTTCCTTGAAGATTTATTCTGGAGATTTTTCCATTGAATTTTTGAAAATTTTTAAGAAGATTTGTTCACAGAGATTTTTCCTTTGGAATATGGTCTTGGAGATTTTTCCTTTGAAAAATAGAGATTTTTCCTTTTGAAGATTTGTTCATGGAGGATTTGTTCATGGAGATTTTTCTTTTGAAAATGGAGATTTGTTTATGATCAAAAAGTGAAGAAGATGAAGATGGACTAGAAATGATGAAGATTCATTCATGATGATTTTTTTTTTTTTTTTTTTTTTTTTGAAAAACTTATCATTTGAATGAGAACAACTTTGGCTGGAAGTTGATGTGGATTGCTGGATAAATCCTTGCTTAATTCCCAATGCCCCTAGTTTGGGGCATATTCTATGCTTAGATTGAACCTGAGTTCATTTGATGTTGCAACCATTAGGGAACATGAAAGAAGATCACAGTTCGCGATCAATGGTTCCTGCAAAATAGCTTTCTTTCTCTAGCTTATTAGAAACCAATTATCAAGAAAATATTTTTGGCCAATGCCCCTAGTGTGGACATGCTTGCCAAAAAAATGGATCGGTGCCTCAAATGAAAACATGCTTTCATGCGAGAAGAACAAATCTGCACACAATATAAATAGGCCAATGCCCCAAGTTTGAGCATGCTTGATGCAAAACAAATGAGCTTAGTCTAACATGCACCCAAAAAATTTTGTCACATTGTTTTGACTTTGTTCTCTAAGGTTATTTGGGTGATTGGGACCGGGCCTTTGAAAGGCTGCCTACGTACCTCTCTCATAGAGGATCAGGTCAAGACGTAGTTCAAGAGAATTGGATTTTGAAAAAGAATGATTTTTTTTTTCTTTTAATGAACAAGAGGTGATCCTTTGAACAACCATTTTGGCAAATCAAAATGTTTAAGAATCAAACAAATCTCTTTGATTGGGAAGGATCTAGATCATTAAACTCATGTAATCAAATTTGCTTCATCCTTTTGAACATCATCAGATTAAGTCTCCAAAGGCAATCAAGAAATGAAATGAATCACATTGTTGGGTGCAAACAAGGATAATGCTTCAGGTTTGGAAGTTCTTTTGAGTCATTTTGAGGATTTGAGAAATTTTGTCCTCGGACATATCATCTTGTGGGGTTTGACAATTTTAAGCACTCTTCCTTTTTAATTCAAGAGAAAAATATTGTTAGAGTTTAAGATGCGCCTACAATTAGCAAGACTTCAAGGAGGTCTTATTCATGGGTTGTAATGTAGGCCGAGTTTAGGTTATGAAATGAATGATATAAAAAGGCTCAAAAATCCCTATGATGTTCCCCCAAGTATGCATTACTCAAAAATCAAGTATTTGAGGAGTTTTCCCATTCTTCTTTACCATCTTCTCACTAGTCTTCATTGATCACCTGTATCAACGTTTGTTTTTATGCTCATTCTCTTGAATCATACTTCTAGACTTTCATCTTGTAAAATCCTTTTCTTTTTAGGTTACGTCTTCAAGTTTTCAATTTGTTAGGATTTCCCCCTTTTTTTTCTTTGGCCCTAGACCACCATTTTGGGTTTTTAGACTAGTGGGCTTTCTTCTTCTTTTTTTTTGGGCTGTCTGTCATCTCTTAATTGAATGAAATTTTTGGGGATCTTTTGTCTCCCTTGTTTTTCTCAGCTTAAGTCATTTTGATGCACTCTTTATACATCTTTCTTGCCTCGATGCACTTGCACATTTCTATGCTTGATGAATCTTTCCTTTTTTGATGAAATCTCTTTTGGATGAATCTTGTGTTCCTCTTGGCATGATGAATTTTAGGCTCTTCAAACTTGATGCACACTTTTTTTTCTCTCACATTGATGGAATTTCATTTCTCTTTTCTTGATTGAGTGAAAGCTCATTTTTCTTTGATGATCTCTTATCTTTAGCTTAATGAATTCTCTTCTTGTCTTTCATTTCCTTTAGAAGAGCTTTATCAATTAGCGTCAAAGCTCAAGGTCGACTCCTCCTCAACATGAGATTTAAGCATACATACTTTGAATTTTCCCACCCTAGGTTTAGATTTTAGTGGGTTCATGTAAAAAAGAGGCTAAGTGTTTAAAGGCTCAAATGGGCTAGCAATGGATAATGATCATTCTAGGTATTAAGGTATAATCTTGTTTTACCAAAGACAGCCTCCTATCCCTAGCAATGCTTGCTTGTAGGCACAATGACTTAAGCTCTTTTAATAAATTCATCTTAAAAGAAAAAGTATGAATGCTCTAATATTGTGAAACAAAAGATCTTTGAAAATTGGTTTGAGTGCATGGTTTCTTGGGATTTTTCGATGGATGGATTCTTTTTTATTGCTTTTTAAGACCATTTCTTCTTATATTCTAAGTCAAGTAGCAAGAGTCTTTACATGGTTTAAATGAAATTAATCATTCCTTAATACAATTTGATTGCTCAAGCTTTTAAACATTAAGATATAGAAAATGTTTTGTCCAGGGGATCCTCATGTACCATTTTGAAAAGGAGACTTCCTTTTTTTTTTTTTTTTTTTTTTTTTTTTTTTAATCTTGAAAGAAAAAAATTGGGTCTTTTTGGAAAAGTCACTAGGAAGTTCAATGGTCCTAGTTCAAAGAATTTTTTTTTTTTAATGACTTAAGGGCTCAATGCCCCTAGCCAAAGACTTTTTTTTTTTTTTTGAAATTTTTTCTCTTTTTTTGGGAAAGATTTTGAAAAAAAAAAAAAAATTTTGAATTTTTTTTTTTTAAATATATACGTGAACAAAGTACATCAAATGCTACATGGATTTTTAGAATTCAAAGAAACATAGAAACATGGAATAAACTAACAAACTTTAAGTTTAACCATGATGTTGCAAACCAAATGTGGAGTGAGGCAAAGTTAGGCCACTTGCTTCTTCTTGGTCCATTTAGGATGCTTGAACCTTGATTGTGATGAAATGGCTTAGGCTTGCACTTGGAAGGCTTGAACCTTGATTTTGATCTTTCGGTATTTGCTTGAAATGGCTTGGGCTTACACTTGGAAGGCATGCATCTTGTAAGCTTTTGGCCTTCAATGTTGATCATGTCTATACACCTTCGATGGGCTCAAGTGTTGGGCTTAGACTCATTCAAAAAACAATTTTGGGCTTCACTACCAAGTAGAGTTCAATCATAGGCTTTTAGACTTGAGTTAATTCACAACATACAAGGTTCAAACAATCATGATAAGCTCAAGTGTTGGACTTAAGTCATCATGGTTCAAACAATGGCCAAACAAGTGCGTAATGAAATGTAATTTACATGAACCGACCTAAAGGCAAGTTCTATAGGTCATTACAACATGTGTAGAAGGTAGGTCAAAGGTCCCCACAAGCCAGGATGTCGTACCTCCCAGCCAGGAGCGCCGCGTTGGTCCGAACGGTACAGTTTGTCCCTATGAACCATCATGGCATAACCATGATGATCCTTGTCGCGGTGGGTGGTAGGTTCACCGCTGGGTATGTGAGTCTTAGGAAGACCACAATCCATGGCTAATACTACCGGGCTTCCGGGCTAGCACACAAATAAAATAAATTTCCTTCAAGCAAATGATGCATTTCATGCAAATATAATGACATATTAGACATATTATATATAAAAAAGTAATAAACAAACAATGACATGGTTGGCCACCATAACCTAATTGAAGCTTAACCCTCAATATCCCCAATGGAGTTGCCACTGTGAGAGACCGAGCCCCCGGCCCCCTTTTTTAGGGTGTTGGGCCAAACCCACGTGAATGGGTGGAGTCGTGTTATTGCCTCTCAAAATGGAAGTTCGACTGGTTATATTTTCCCCATTAGATTAAGGGTTTTACAATGGAGTCGCAACTTATTTAATTATTGAAAAAATAAGAAAACTATAATCGAAAAATTCCTCATTTTATTTATTTGAAATTGAATTTACATTGATCATAGAAAATTACATGACTTTGGTCCTAGATACAATCTAAGATAAAGTACATGGCTTTGTTTCTTAGTTACAATTTAAAAATCGAAAATTACATGGATAAGCATTTGATCTACTAACCCTTGATCTAAATTCGGAGGCTATGTTACAAAGTGGGAAGGTGTTAGGCACCCACCTTGCTCGGTGAAACCGGTCTTCTAAACTATGGTGGCCAACATCATATCATATCATCCAATATGTCAATCAATTTGCATGTTGAATTTAATGTGTGTGCATGTGATGAACCCTAATTCAATTTATTAAGCATTGCATTTGGATTGGAAATTAAATTTTAGTGAATGTGTGTGTATGGTGATATCCTAGATTCAAGAATTTGAAAAAATTATGAAGCAAACATGTTTTTCATATTTTTTATGTGGATTTAAGATCAAAGCTAGTGATATGCATGAACATGTGATGAACAACCAAGAACACATGAAGAACATATAAGAACATATAAGAACATTCAAACATATTCAAGAGAATTTAAATGATTATTATCATGCTTTAATATTAAACTCTCATCATGGCAACACAAAAAACAATTAGGGAAAATAGATTATACCTTCATGCAAGATCCATATGGTGGAGGAGGAGACTTTTGCGGGAGGTCCTAAGGGTGGAGTAAAAGAAGAGTTAGGAGAGGAAGAGTGAGTCTCACTCAATACCTTGAGTTTCAGGAAGACCAAAATATGACAAGACTACTCAACTTTCTAGAACTCAAGAGAGGAGAAGAAATGGGGTTTTTTTGTGTCTTGGAATGAAGGAGAGGGAGGGTTTATATAATAGTGGTGGAGGAAATATGAATGGAAGGCCATTTAATGAGGGTTGACAAAGAATCCTAAACCTAGACCTCATTTTAGCCTTGGGGAAAATCTGGTGCATTAAATGGAAAGATTGGTGGGAGTGAGGAGTAAGCCAAAATTCGGTTTTCCCATAGCTGCTGTAATAGCTTGTAAAGCCAATTTCGAAAAATCATATCTGACTCAATTCTGATCAGAATTGTCTCGTTCTTATGCTCAAATTGAAGCCTCGGATGTCTAGTTTCTGGGAAAATTAACCTCATTCACAGATTCAAAATATTCTGAGAGATATCAATGAAATAGTGAGCAGAGGTCATTTGTTAGAAAATGGTTTCAGCACAATTAACATTAATAGGTCCCAAATTAGCTCCCAATTAACATTAAATGACTCCAATCACTCTCATTTCAGACTTAATTGGTTCCAAATTTACTCTAATTAAAAGATAATTTCACAAATTATTCATTGAATAATTAATATTTAACTATCTAATTAATTAGATATATGCAACCTCACCATAAAATGTAGTCTTAACCAATCAAATTATGACACATCATTGATCTCCAATTTTTTTTTTTTTTTTTTGAGAAACAGCACTAAGGTGCAATATATTACGCAATACCAGCTAAATCAGCATGGTAAGAAGTCATTACATCAGATGGAACATCTTCCATCCATATTACACAATTTGAAAAATTGACAGCCAATTGAGCCAAGTTGTGTGCAACTGTGTTGCCCTCCCTCTTGGTATGAGAGTAGGACAATTTTGAGAACCCAGCAAATAAATCTAAGGAATCCTGCAGAAGTAAACCGAACGGGGCTAGTCCAGTTTTCTTGGTTTTCAGCGCCTCCATCACCTGTAGAGAGTCTCCCTCCAAAATGGCATCTTTAATGTCCATCTCTCTAGCAAACACAAGGGCTTTGCTGGTAGCCAAAGCTTCAATTTCCACTAGCTGGAGCTGTTATGGAATCCGGACAGCCATGGAAGCCATTACAAGTCCCTTGCTGTCACGAATGACTACGCCCAGACCAGAACTTTTCTCCGCAGCAAAGATGGCGCCATCAAAATTTACTTTAAACATTTCATTGTCAGGAGGTTTCCACCGTGCCCTTCTCACCAGTCTGCTGGGGAGTGGTGCGATTTTCAGAGCTTTGAACTCAACAGAGCTATCGTGAGCCCACTGTGAGATTTAGTTCAGGGGGCGGTGGTTCTGTTGAGTCCGTACCTGATTTCTTTGGTGCCATATGGACCAATTATTGAAAGCAAACAGCACCGGATTCCTTTGATGATCAAAAACCCAGGCCATGAGCTCGCTAAAACTTGAAAAGCACCGTTGACTCTGGAAACTCCACAAGGTATTCGCTCCCTAAACTTCATCCAACATTCTGCAACTCCACACCGCGTGTAAGGTGTCTTCAGTTGTTGCCTTGCATCGATCACAGCACTGCCCCGAAATAATTGTTCGCCGGAAAAGGTTACATTTCGACGGGAGAGAGTTACGGCAAGCCCTCCAAATTAGATTTTTCACTTTATTTGGACATTCAAAAGCCCAAATCTTCTTCTAGAGCCCTATCTCATGGCTTTGATTCACATCCACCTAAAAACCAACCTCATCATCTTTCAAGAACCGATAACCGGATTTACAACTATACCTCCCATCTTGCTCCCATGGCCAATACATAGAGTCCTCCGTGTCTTTCCTAGCCAGTGGGATATTCTTTATTTCCTCAGCTTCTTGTGGTGCAAAAATTCCATCTATCATTGCAGCATTCCACGTTCTTGTTTCCTCGTTAATTAAGCAATCCACTGTGGCTTCTTCCATTGTTTTCACCATTATAGAGAGTATCTTGGTTGGATGTTTTCGAGGCAGCCACTGGTGTTGCCAAATTTTTATGGACTTTCCATTCCCCACCCTCTAGCAAGCACCATCAAGAATAACATCCCAGCCATGTAGTATACTCTTCCAAGCATAGGACCCGGAACTTGTTTCCTTAGCTTCTAAAAGAGAATGATTAGGGAAGAACTTTGCTTTGAAAACTTTGTAGAAGAGGGTTTCCTTATTGTGCAATAGCCGCCACGCTTGTTTCGCCAAAAGGGCGTCATAAAAATGAGCCAGGTTGAGAAAACTCATACCACCTCCCATTTTTGGTTTAGTCAATTCACTCCAACGGATCCAATGAATTTTCCTTTTATTTCCCCTTTGCCCCCACCAAAACTTCTTTATCATTGCCTCAATGTCATCACAAAGACCAAAAGGTAATTTGAAGCATCCCATAGCAAAAGTAGGGATAGCTTGGATCACAGATTTGATTAAGACCTCTCTACCCACTTGAGAATACAACTTACTCTCCCAACCTTGGAGTTTTCTCCAAACCCTTTCTTTTATGTAATTGACGCTAGCCTTTTTTCCTCTACCTACAAAAGAGGGAAGACCCAAATATTTCTCATAAGATTTCACTTCTTGGACTTGGAAGAGATTCATTATGCTTGATTTTGCTTCATACGTGGTGGATTTACTAAAGAAGATTGCAGTCTTATCCTTGTTAATTTTTTGCCTTGACCAAGACTCATATTCACCCAATATCTTCAACACATTATTGCAATCCTCAGAGATTGACCTACAAAAAAGCAGGCTATCATCTGCAAAAAACAAATGGGTTAGCTTAGGGCCTCGTTTGCACAAGGAAAAGCCCTTGATATCCCCATTCCTTGCCGAATGTTTTATAAGAGCATGAAGTCCTTCCGTACATAAAAGGAAAAGGAACGAAGATAGTGGGTCTCCTTGCCTAATTCCTCTCTTAGGGTGGATCATCCCAGTTGGTTCCCCATTCACCATAATAGAGTACGTCACCGATTTCACACAACTCATAATGAGAGCAACCCATCTAGCACAAAAACCCATTTTCTCCAAAAGCCTTTCCAAGTACACCCATTCCACCCGATCATAGGCTTTACTCATATCAAGTTTGATAGCCATATACCCATGTTTCCCTGAATTATGTTGCTTCATATGATGGAGGATCTCAAAAGCAACCATAATATTATCTGAAATTAGTCTTTCCTTAGCAAAGGCAAATTGATGTTCAAAAATTAGGGAAGGTAAAAATTTCTTCAACCTATTAGCTAAGACCTTAGAATAAATCTTATATAAGACATTGCAAAGACTAATAGGGTGAAATTCAGACATATGTTCAGGATTAGCTACTTTAGGGATGAGAGTAATGAGTGTATGGTTAATGGGTTCGTGTAGGATACCTGAATTCAACCAAGAGAGAATGGCTGAAGTAACATCATGCTTCATCGTCCCCCAAAAATGTTGATAAAACAATGGAGGCATACCATCAGGGCCCGGAGCTTTTAGAGGAGCCATCTGATCCAAGGCTTCCTTCACTTCCACTTATGTAAATTCCTTCATCAAATCCGTATTCATCTCCTCAGTCACCATGCGAGAGATTTTCTCAAGAGAGTCAACATCAAGAATCAGGTTGGAGGTGGAGAAAAGATCTTTGTAGTACCTTTCCATCACTTGCGCTATTTCCTCTTGATCGGTCAACCAAGCTCCATTCCGGTCTCTTATTCCTCTGATTAAATTCTTCCTAAGTCTCTTTGTAGCCTTACTATGGAAGAAAGCTGTATTGCTGTCCCCTTTGCTTAACCACAACACCCTCGATCTTTGACACCACATCCTTGATTCCTGGTCTTGCAACAAGTTAATCTCCATTCTTAGGCTCCTAACCCGAGAATTATTTCCACTCACCATAGCCTCGTTCTCGGCCAAAACCAATTGGTTCTTCTTTAACTCTAAATCCTTTCTCACGTGCCCAAAACTGTGTTTATTCCACCATGATAAACCTTGTTCACATTTAGCCACTTTTTTCAGAATGGCTAAGCTTGGGTTTGAATCCCTTGTACTACTCCAAATTTCCTCTACCATTTCTCCATATGATGGATCCGATAGCCACATTTCTTCAAATCTGAAACATCTCTTCTTTCTAAGTTCCGGTAGCCCTGATAGATTGATCAAAAGGGGAGAATGATTCGATGACATACAACTAAGGTGGTGAACCCTAGTTCCTGGAAATTTTTGAAACCAAGAATTTGTAGCCATGCACCGATCCAATCTTGATCTTATAGAATGCCCATCCGCATAGTGCTTTGCCCATGTGAATTTAGGCCCCAAAAATCCTAAATCCATAAATTGACATTCGTCAATCACATCTCGAAATAGTTGCATTTGATTATGGTCTCTAGAAGCCCCACCCCACATTTCCTCTTGGCGAACTATTTCATTAAAATCACCATTGCAAATCCAAGGGATATTCATTCTATTGTTTAAACTTCTCGGTTTGCTCCAAGCCTCACACCTTCTATGGGTTTCGGGTTCTCCATAAAAACCAGTGAAACGCCAAGCATTATCAGAATTCCCATTGATAATCGTATCAATAAAATACCTATGGGAATCAACCACATCAACGTTAATAGAATTTTTTCCAAAATAATACTAACCCACCACCTCTATTCAACCTTGGAGCCACCCACTTCTGGTCGAAATTAATCTTGCTCAAAGTACGATCTAGCCTTGCTTCGTCTGCCCATGTTTCGGCTATAAACACGATAGAGGGATCTTTTGCCTGTATCAATCTAACAAGCTCATCTTTTGTACGTGGGTTCCCAAGCCCACGACAGTTCCATAATAATAGACTCATTGCTTCTGGCAAGGCTGATTAACAGCCTCCGCCAATATCTTATTTTTTGTTGCACCTCCATGTGTTTGAGTAACTCATTTTGGTTTATTGCACTACTTGGACTTCTTTTTCCCCCCACTGCTTCTGACATAGTTGCATCGGCTTCCACCCCTTTTCTAATAATTCTTTTCCAAGTCCCCTCACCATACCCGTGATTGACAAGGTGATGTGGTTTCTCTGCCAAAGATTGTGGTATCTCTGCCAAAGGTGCTCTTGGAGGTAAAGACAAATGGGCTAAAAGTGTTGAAGTACACGGCACACTATCTTCAATGTCTCTAGGCTAGCCCACATGATTTTCCTTTCCTGTGCTAACTCTAGAGCTGGATGACACATTGCTTTTTGAATCTACTTATTTCTTTATCTATCTCTCCTATAGCTTCCTCAAAAGACTTTTCTGACTCCTTTTCCACTGCTGACCGAACCTGCTGTGCTATCACATCTTCCATGATTCCCTCCTCCGTTGACTGCCTTGTATCATGTTTGTATACCTCCTTAAAAACCGGCTCTGTGTTTCCTTCATTGGGGACTCCAAAACTTTCCTTTTCAAGCCTTATACTCTCTGGCATTATACTTTCTTCTGCCAGCCTAATAATGGCCGACATTTGTTTACCTGATCGGACAACAACCACTGGCATTGCCTTCGCTCCTCTGTGCTTCTCTGTCTCTACTTCATGTTTTCCATCACCGCTTTGTGTTTTGCTAGTGAAGATACCAGGCACTTTAACCACATATTTTCGAGATGCTACAAATGGTGCTGCTTTAAGCCATGAATCGTATTGTTATGCCTCAGGCAAGATGCTTCCTTCACTTGCAATCCAAAGCTCACAATCACGGTCATCATGCGTCAAATAGCCACACCAGAAGCACAGGCTAGGCAGCCTCTCATATTTGAAGTGCACCCACAACTCCTTACCATTGTTAAGTGCAACCACTCGTCCCCTACTCAATGGTTGGGTTATATCTATCGTGACCCGGACACGTATGAAGTTATCTCCCTTTGTTTCAGCTTCATCAGTCCCTACATTAACCTTACCAATCGCTTCACACAGCTGTTCAGCAATCTTTTTTATCCAAAACCTGATTGGAAGATCGTGGACTTGCACCCAGAATGTCATTTTGTTAAACTCCATGTCATCTACGTTCTTTTCCTTCCCAAACCGTTGCAGAACCATTAGACGTCTATCAAAGCTCCAAGGTTCTGCTGCCATGACTTTCTCCATCTCATTCTTATCATCAAAAGAAAATAAAACCACATGATCTCTTCCCTTTTTGATTTTGAAACCATTTCTTGATCTCCATAGGGGTGTGAAAGTCTTAGCTATAGCATCTATGTTTAGGGCTCTCTTGGTCAAGCATTTAGCTGCTAAAATATACTTGGTCTTCGCCTGCTCCTCTTTGATGCGAAAGTTTAAACCTTCACAGTCCGAAAGAGTTAGGCTGTTCCAAGTTTTCGTGAGTTCTTCCATCCTAATCTATTAACTGTTTCCCAAAATCCTTGAAAAAAAAAACCAACAAAGCCTCAAGGTAAACCTGTTACCTTAAGGGACAGAGACACCTTCAAGAGAAGGGACACCAATTCTACACTCTAGGAGAGGGTAGAGAACTACCCTTCACTAGCAGAGAGAAACTCTTACCGTTCATTGATCTCCAATTGATTACCTTTATAACCAATGAAAATCAATTGTTCATAATCACATATAGTCGGACTCAATTTGTGATAGTGCATCTTAGCCATTAAAACTTGATTTAATGATAACTTTCAATCTGGTGGTCTGATTAGGGTTATGACCAGTCAATTTGATCGTTACAACATCAAGATCATTTTGGTGAAATGAGATTAAGGATCTAATGGCCAGAATTAAGATGCATATTTCTAAGGTGAAAGTACCATTTTACCCTCCATGTGAGGTTAAATGCGGGTTGCAAAATGGGGTTTCAACAACGTTACTCCTCTTACTCATATGTTACATGATAAGCATCCCTCAGATAATGGCATGTTTAATGGGATTACTACCCACTCAATCGGTTCTAATAAGGCAATAAATGATTTCAACGCACAATAGGGAGTTATCCAAATTTAACTCTGATGAGTCCTCCCATTCAATGCCAATCGTGAGTGAATCTCCCTTAGTCTGAATCCAAGACCAGATACATGAAATTCAAGTAGCCAACGTTAATAAGGCACGTGCATCCCATGAGCCAACTAGGGTTTCCCCAAACCCTAAGCCACTTCGTGTCTTACCAACTTGGAGCCGCCGAGCAAGACTCGTCTCCACAAACAACACTCACTTTGAACTATCCTCAGGGCAGAAATAGGTTTCTGCCACTTTTGAAGATCATTTAGAATTACCATCTAAATGTTGCAGGTTTTTCAAGATGATAATTGAGCTTTTTTTGAATTGGTGGAAACTAATCATCAGCCCCGTCAGGAACAATGAGTTGTCTAGCATGGAACTGTCATGGGCTTAGAAACCTATGTATAGGGAGAGAGCTTGTAGACATTATATGAGCAAAAGATCCATCTGTCGTTTTTTTAGCCGAAACTTTAACAGATGATGTAAGGCTAGAACAAGTCCAACGAAATATTAATTTTGACCATAGATGGGTGGTACCAAGACAAGGCAAAGGAGGAGGTTTGGTTCTGTTTTGGAAGTCAACAATAAATTTGGAGGTTAAAGGTTCACATCGGTATTACATTGATGCTACAATAGATAAGGGTACAGAAAATGAATGGCGGTTGACGGGGTTTTATGGCAAAACAGAGATAAGTGAAAGGAGGGAAGCTTGGGAAATTCTCAAGCAACTCAATTCTCGCCAAGGAGTTTTGTGGTTGTGTGTTGGTGATTTCAATGAGATCACAAAACAAGATGAGAAATTGGGTGGGGCCTTTCGACCACATAATCAGATGCAATTATTTTGTGATGTTATCGATGAATGTAATTTCATGGATTTAGGCTATGTGGGGCCGAAATTCACATGGAGCAAGCACTATGAAAGTGGTCATTCAATTTGGGAGAGATTGGATAGGGGGTTAGCTACAAATAGTTGGTTCTTAAAATTCCCTGGCTCTCAGGTTTTTCATTTGCAAGGCGATTATTCAGACCACAAACCACTTTTGATTGTCTTCGCTCATCTAGACCTGCCTCAATGCAAAAAACCCTTCTGGTTCGAAGAGATGTGGTTTTCTAACTTAAGTTATGAAGAAACAGTTCAGGCAGCATGGTATCACACAAGTGGTTCGGATCCGAGCAATGAAATCCTAAAAAAAGTTAAAAAGTGTGGGACTGATCTTAGTTGGTGGAACTGTAATGATCTTAGTTAAAAAGTTAATGATGAGCAATTTTGAAATTATGCTCGGAGCATTTACAAGAACTATATATATCAACACATGAATAGTGCATTGTGCATTAGCTAGACAAGGGCATCGCTTGGGTTTACTGTTTCATCATTCGTGCATTGAACCAAATATGATATGCCTATGCGTTCATTTCTTTGTCACGTATCAATTTCGTATTGGATCCAATGCACAAATCACATTAAACTCAAGCCTTACTAGCCAAATAGAAGCAAACAACTGGAGAAAATCATGCAATTGACAACTGCCACTATGATAAATGTTAGCCTACTCACCATTAATATTGATTATCATGAACTTTTAAAAGACACCAATCCCCTTTGAACAAAGTTTCTTTCCAAATTATTGAGAAAAATTCTACAAACTCCTTATATATTTTTTATATTAAGAGTGAAATTTGAAAATCTAACCGTTAGATTGCATGTTTTTATTATATTTTTCATACTTGCAAAATTTCAAGAAGTTCAAAAATCAATTGCTATGTAATCAAACAAATGTTAAAATTTCAAGTTTTTGTGATTTAAAATTGTGTATCAAAAAATAAGTTTATTAATCAAATAGTAAATAACATCTAATTTGAATGAAATTTGATATGCACGATAAGAACATAAAGAACATGAAATTTAACGGTTAAATTTTAAAAATTCATATAAAAGAAAAAGATATATGTGAAGTTTAAAGATTTTTTCTCCAAATTAGTTTGGAGAGAAACTTTATTCAATTCCTCTATGGCAACAAATTGAATGGAATTAAAGCAATTGAATTGCCTTGATGAAAACCCAATCAACCACCCTCAAACATCGTAAAGCTAAAGTTGTTTTTAATTTTGGTAACTCAAACTCAAAATTTTGAGTTTTGAGTCATGAAAATTTAAACAAAAGTTTAGCCAAACAAACTTTCTTGGAGTGGGGCTCACAGATTTTGAATTTTGAGGGATGGAAACTAAGTTTTGAGTGATGAAAATTGATAAACCAAACATGGCATAATATCCATTGACCAAAATCAATTTCCATTTTCAACCGTAGGTTATTTTGAAAAATTTTTTGTTGGAGGCTAATCACCCTTTAAAATAATTCCTTGGAATCACGACCCCGTCAAAGAAGCCACTCTTTTACTATTTCTATTTTTCTATTATTTTAGCCCCCATGGGAAGGAGTATCAAGATCTTTGATAAGGCAGGGGGAACTGGGAAGCAAAGTAGTCTGTGCTCGAATGCTTTCCTGTTACTTTTTTTCTGCTTTATTCCATTTGCCAGTCTTCAATACTTTTCTGTTTGCTACCCGTCATTCTCAATCCAACAAGATTCGTGGTTTTTTACTTCTCTTCTTTCGTAAGCTCTCCCCACTTTCGTTATTTCTCTTTGCCCATTTGGTTTTTTATTTGCTTTCTAAATTTCTATTTTATAATTTTCATAAATGATCTATTATATTCTCTCTTTTTTACAAAATGCAATTATTTATTTATTTTACGGTAATTATTAACAGGATTATGCCGTTATGATTCGGTGTAAATGAAAGATATTCATTCATACTTCAATACTTCTGGAATCTAAATTGATATAGTTTTTTTTTTTTTTTTTTTTTTTTTTTTTTTTTTTTTTTTACTGTAATTTGAGCATTCTTCTTTAAAAAAAAGTCCCAAAAAAAAAAAGTCCAAAATTTAGATCAAAATCAAGGACATATTAAAAAACTCGTGTTCACCACCATACACTCTTAGCGTGATGGTTACTCCACATATATAAATACTTAAGAGATGCTAAGAAAAAAGAGTTCGGATTTAAATTTTCAATAGAAACTTTACACACATAAATAAAATAAATAAAAATAAACTCAGATTAAAAAGTTTCTTTGACGTTAGGGTGAGGCTTATGCCAAAACCCTAGCCGCCCAGTAGAAAGTAGTGCCTAACTTTGGGTTTAGGCTTCTTTAGTTTTGATCCACACACTAGTGAGTGTGTATTCTCGCTGTTAGGTTTTTTTCTCTCTTGAGATCTCATCGTAGTGCTCGAGGCGACCATGGAAGATTTTTCGGTGATGTGGAAAAAAACTTTCGCTAATAGAGGAGGAGGAGAATGAATATAGCGACCCGACATTTGAGAAGACATGGGAGAAAGTTTTAGCGGCCAAATTTTTTACACATAGAGTTTTGAATATAGAGGCCATAGCCCAAACTTTCAAACTGTTGTGGCAAATGAAGAAGGGTTTCGAGATCAAAGATATGGGAAATCATATGGTCCTCTTTGTGTTCTCGGACAAGATGGACGTAGATAGGGTCCTTTTGGGAGAGCCATGGAGCTACAATAAACACCTAGTCTCACTGCGTCGGATGGAGAAGAACGTCACGGTAAAAGATTTGATTTTTGAGAGAACGTTTTTCTGGGTTCAGGTCCATGACTTACTAGTAAGGGATATGAACCTTGATGCGGTTGCTGAAATTGGCAAAGTCTATGGGGAGGTACAACAAGGACTTAGAGAGTGGGGCAACCAGGAGGGAAGCACCTTTATGAGACTTAGGGTTGGGGTTGACCTGTCAAAACCAATGTGCATAGGGTGTAAAATTCGTCATAAGGATAGGGAGATAGGTTGGGTTAGATTCAAATACGAACGTCTACCTAACCTATGCTACTGGTGTGGTTGACTAACCTATACTGATAAGGAATGTGACCTGTGGGTGAGGAGTAAGGGCTCTCTGACCAAGAATGACAGGTAGTTTGGTGCCTGGCTTTATGCCCCAACTTTCAACACAAGGAAGTGCTCATCAATCAAGGTGGGAAGAGCAAAGGATGAGGTGAGTAATGGGGAGTCCCGTGGAGAAGCCGAGAAGGAGGTGAGGATGGGGAATGGGAGAGATACAAACAAGGCACAAGGTAACGAACTAGGGAGAATGGAGGGCAGAGCTAGGACTGATACGTCGTCCAAACCACCTTACGTGGCCCAAGATTCCGAGACCTCAGGAGGTGTGAAAGTCTCAAAGTGCATCACAGGGGGTAAACCGGATTTCCAGGAATTATTGCGCGGGATTGATGCTAATATTTCAAAATTCGACCCTCTATTAGTGGGCTCGTGCTCTATTAGGCCTGACGTAGCTTTAGTCTAGCCTGAAGGCCGAATTCTTTGTAAGGTTAACCAAGATGTGGGCTTTTCTTCAGAAATGGAGGAGGTGATTTCTGTACAAGATAGTCCACAAGACAAAAACTGTAAAACCCGTGGCTGGAAGAGATTGGTGCAAGACAGACTTCCAGCTGACACCTAACCAAAACCCATATAGAAAAAGAGATTGCTTCGTGAGACTGAGGAAGGTAGTGGAGTTGTGTCTTCAGGAAAAAAACTTTGTGCCTGTAATACAAACCCCTTATCAACGATTAAGGCTGCTGGGTAGCCCTACCGAGAACAATGAGTTGTCTAGCCTGGAACTGTTGTAGGCTTGGGAACCCACGTGCAGAGGACAAGCTTAAAGTTATTATTCAAGCACAAGATCCCTTAATTTTTTTTTTTGTGAAAAACATGGTATGGAAAAAAGCAGTTAGAAAAAATAAAGCGTAAGGTTAAATATGCGGGTTTGTTTACTATACCTAGTCTTGGTAGAGGGGGTGGCTTAACTCTTTTACGAAAATTAGGAGTTGTAGTGTGGGTTGATAGTTTTTCCAAAAACCATATTAACGCAGTTGTGAATTGTGGTTCAACGGATGAGTGAAGGTTTACCGGTTTTTATCGAGAACCAAAAGTAAGCAACAGGGAGGAAGCGTGGAGTATGCTTCGTATGCTGAAATCAAAACCTCACCTACCTTGGTGTTGCATGGGTGACTTTAATGAACTTTTGCATGTGGAAGAGAAGAAGGGTGGGCGACATAGACCACACATGCAGATGCAAGCTTTCCGAGATACTTTTGATTTTTGTGGCTTCATGGATCTCGATTTCACAAGTATGGAATTTACTTGGCATAGTAGGAGGCATGGGCATTTGATTTGGGAGCATCTTGATACGGGAGTGGCCAACTATGATTGGCTGTCGAAGTTTCCATTAGCTATAGTCTACCACCTTCATTGCTATTCATCTGATCATCGTCCTATCAGTCTAACTCTTAATCCTAACAATGAAGCTCAACGTTGGAGCAGACGTCCCTTTCGGTTTGAAGATATGTGGTTGTCAAATCGTGGGTGTGGCGATACAGTTTTAAGAGCGTGGTAAGTTGACCACCATGGGACCTCTATGTCCAAGGTAACACAAAAACTTAAGAAGTGCAAGAAAATGTTGAAGTCTTGGAGTAGAGAGCACTTTGGAAGTGTTAAAAATCATATTGCAAAGAAGAAGGATTTAGTATGGAAAGCGGAAGAAGCGGCTGCCAAAGGTGGAGATTATGAGTTAGTAGTCAACCTCAGACGTGAACTTAATATTTTGCTTGACAAAAAAAGCCGTATGTGGAAACAGAGAGCTTGAACTCAATGGGTCTAAGGGGGATAAAAATACCAAGCATTTTCATGCAATGGCAACCCATAGAAAACGTAGTAATTTTATTAAAGGGATCCAGAATGATGAAGGGGTCTGTCAGTCCAAGGAAGAGGTTGTTTCTTCTATTTTTGTTGAATTCTATACCAGGCTTTTTACTTCCTCAAATGCCCATGATCTGGACCGAGTTTTGGAAGGAGTGAACGTGGTTGTCTCTGACAGTATGAATACTGATTTATTAAAGCCATACAGTAAAAAGGAGTTGGATGTTGCCATTAAACAAATGGCACCTTTAAAAGCACTGGGTCTAGATGGGATGGCCCCCTTTTTTTATCAGTCTTTTTGGTAGAATATGGGGTTAGAAGTCTCCGAAGTTGTTCTTTCCTGCTTGAATTATGGTACTCTCCTTAAATCTATTAATTACACCTTCATTGCTTTAATTCCCAAGGTTTGCAACCCAGAAAGTGTCTCAGAATTTAGACCTATTAGTTTATGCAATGTGCTTTATAAGATTATTAGTAAAGTTATTGCAAATAGGCTAAAACCCATTTTGAATTCCATAATTTCAAAGGCTCAAAGTGCTTTCACTGCAGATAGACTCATTACTGATAACATTTTGATATCCTTTGAATCTTTGCATTATATGAATATGCAATGTTTAGGAAGAGAAAGGTTCATGGCCATGAAGCTTGATATAAGCAAGGCTTATGACAGGGTGGAATGGAGGTTTTTGGAGAAAATTATGTTGCGTATGGGTTTCAAAGAATCTTGGGTTGCAATGATAATGCAATGTGTTTCAACAGTGACCTATTCCACATTGATTAATGGCGAACCAAAAGATTTTATTCGGCCCTCAAGAGGTTTGAGACAAGGTGATCCTCTTTCTCCCTTTCTTTTTTTGTTTTGTGCAGAGGGTCTAAACGCTCTCTTGTGCAAAGCAGCAGTGGATAAGGAATAAAGGTCTCTCTCTGTAGGCAAGGTCCAAGGATTACTCATCTCTTTTTTGCAAACGACTGCCTTTTATTTTGTAGGTTTAATGCAATCAAATGCTAAAAAATTCAGCTCCTTCTTGAGAGGTATGAAGTTGCATCGGGACAGCAGGTGAATAAGGCCAAGACCACCATTTTCTTTAGTCGAAACACTCCTGAAGAAGCCCAACAGGAGATTAAGGCTTTGTTGGGTGTGTCGGCCATAAAACACTATGACAAATACTTGGGTTTGTTGTCTTTTGTGGGGAGGCAGAAAAAAGCATGCTTTAACCAGATTAAGGAGAGGATTTGGAACAAGATGCAAGGGTGGAAAGAGCGGCTTTTATCTCAAGTAGGGAAGGAAGTGATGATCAAGGCCGTGATTCAATCCATCCCTACCTACTCTATGAACATGTTTCGCCTGCCACTTGGTTTGATAAAAGATATAGAGATAATGATTCGCAAATTTTGGTGGGGAAATCAAGATAATACAAGGAAGATGCAATGGGTGAAGTGGAGAACTCTTTGCTCCCCAAAATCCTTTGGAGGTATGGGATTTCAAGATTTTCGCCAATTTAACGATGCACTCCTTGGGAAACAGGTGTGGAGGCTCAACCATGAAAAAGATACTTTGCTTTATAAAGTGTTCAAGCCAAAATATTTTCCTTCAGGCTGTATCCTTGACACGGAGATCAATCTAAGGAGTTCCTTTGTGTGGAAAAGCATAATGCAAGTAAGAGAAGTTATCCGTAAGGGAGCTAAGTGGAGAGTGGGGGATGGTTCTACATTAGATATTTGGAAGCATAGGTGGCTGGATTCATCAAGAGATGGAAGGGTCTTATCTCCTCGTCGGGCCTCGTCTCTGAATGTAGTAAAGGATTTATTCATCCCTGGTACTAAGATTTGGAACTCGGACCTTATTGATCGAAATTTTTATCCTTGGGAGGCAGAATGTATCAAGAGCATACCTGTTAGTTTTTATACAGAGCAGGATTCTCTTATTTGGCCATGGACCCTAGATGGGGTGTATTCGGTCAAGAGTGCTTATCAGATTTTGGCTTTCGAATCACTCTTTTCCCAGGCCAGTTCTTCCTCTTCTGACACTACCAAGCCCTTGTGGAATGGCATTTGGAAGCTTAAGGTCCCAAACAAAGTGAGGCACTTCATGTGGTGGGCGTCAAATGAGTCTCTACCTACGAAATTCAACCTCGATGCTTGGCATATCCTACCTAACAATAGCTGCGGTCTATGCGAGGAGTTTCTTGAAGATGTTATTCACTGTTTATGGCTATATGACCATGCCAAGTGTATTTGGCTCACGGATGTGACTTTCAGCTTTCCACATACAAGAATTTTTAGAAGCTTTGGTGATTTGGTGTCTTTTGTGATATCCAAATTGCCTCCATCTATTGCTGCGCTATTCTTTATGGTTGCTTGGTGTATATGGACTAGATGCAATAAGTTAAGAGAGGGGCAACCTGTTTGGGATGTTGGGGAGACAGTGAAAAAAGCTAGGGAGCTGTTGCAGGAATTCAAAGATGTGCAAGACTCCCCTACATAGCTTGCAATTCTTCGGGTAAAGGTAAAATGGAAACCACCCAGCGCTAGGTTCTTTAAGATCAATTTCGACGGAGCAGTTTTTGAAGACATGGGGCTTGCTGGTCTGGGGATTGTCATCCGCAATGAGTCAGGGCTGACATGGCTGCCCTTAGTCAAAAAATTCCTTTACCAAGCTCGGTGGATACGGTGGAAGCTCTAGCAGCAGGGCGTGCTCTGATTTTCACCCAAGAGATTAGTGTTTTCAATGTCGAAATGGAAGGTGATTCTTTGAAAGTTATACAGGCAGTCAATAACCCAAAGCCTAATAGAACTCAGCTAGGTCATATTATAAATGATATTCAGAGAATTAGTGCAGGCATTCAGACATGTAGTTTTTCTCATATACGTAAGGGAGGCAATAGGTTGGCCCACTCCCTTGTAAAGCGAACAATTCTAACTGTTGATATTGATGTGTGGTTAAAAGAGCTACCACAAGACTTAATTGATGTATTTCAGTTTAATTTTGCTTAATAAAGTTTTTTTTTTTTTTTTTTTTTTTTTTTTTTTTTTTAAGAAACAGACTCAATGAAGTTGACTTAACTTTTTCTCACAAAAAAAAAAATAATAATAATAATAATAATAAAAAATAAAATAAATAAACTCAGTGTGCATCACGAGACCAATCAAAGTCTCCTTATCATCTCCCATTCAAGAAAAAAAAAGTGAATTTAACTTTACCATCTCTCATAATTTGTACCTTCCCCCACTCTCCAACCCTGCCAACCAAAGTCCAAAAACACAAACACGCATAAAAACCCCCCAAAAACAATCCAAAAAAAAAAAAAAAAAATGTTGAGCAAGAGAAACGTATTGCTTCTGAAGATCGTCCTATTCCTCTTCGCCTTAAACTTCCTCACTCTCTTCCTCTACTTCACTTCCCACTCCAAACAATCGCCTCTTCCCTCTTCCCAAACTCTCCCCAATTCCCACTCTAACCACCTTTTCAACGGTCACAACAACCGTTTTCTCAAACCCTGGCCAATCCTCCCATCTTACCTCCCCTGGTCCCACGGCTCCCCTCCGCCGTCGCGCTCCTGCGAGGCCTATTTCGGCAACGGCTTTTCCGACCGCCAGGATCTCCTCACCCCGGCGAACCACGGCGCCGATGGGTGGTTCAGGTGCTTCCACAGCGACACGCTGCGGAGCTCCGTCTGCGAGGGCGGGCGGATCCGGATGGATCCGGGTCGGGTCAGGATGTCGAAGGGAGGCGAGAGGTTGGAGGACGTGATTGGGAGGAAGGAGGAGGAGGAACTGCCGAAGTTTGAAGACGGCGCGTTTGAGGTCGACGGTGGGCCCGGGTTGCGTGGCGTGCCGCGTAGGCTCGCCGGCGATGGGTTCCTCGATCGGTACGTGCCTCGTAATGGGATTGCAATGCACACCATGAGAGGTCTACTCGAGTCCGCCCAGGTCGTCGGGTCGACCCATTTCGACTGCCCAGAGGTTCGTTATTTAATTATTTATTTTAAATTAATTATGGATCATTCGCATTAGATTTTAATTTAATTAGCAAATTTTAGTTGCCTAATCTGTTTAATTAATCTTGTGTTCTAGTTGTGGATTTTGAATTTTTTTTTTTTTTTTATAAATAATTAGTAATAGCAAGTGCAACTTGATTGTTAAAAATTATGAATTTAATCACTTAACTCAGTTAATTTGAACACTGGTGTGGGCCTAAACTCTCCATTAATAAGTGGAGCCCAACACGTGGGATTTTTAACAATTTAAATGGAAGTGAAGTGGAGACGGAGATCGAATTCAGAAACTTCTGCTTTGAAACCATGATAAATTACTGGTCGTCATTTAAGCTGTTGGAAAATGGTGAATTTAATTGCTTAACTATAATTCTAACAAATATCCATATGGAGTGCTGATGCTGGGAATAGGAAATAACAGTGAGATCTAGATGATCATCTTGCAAGAGAGCTCAAGGCCTATTTGACAGTAAAGGCATGTTGATACTTCAAATTAACTTAAATCCGTCCTATACCAACGCCAACCTCAGCCTTGTACCCATAAAGAACAAGATTGTGGGAATGTTCTCCTTTGCTTTAAATGAAGGAGATCTCTAACAATCCGAAGGTTGTTGGACCCAAGCACTTGGACAGTCTAACAAATAATGATAACATTATAATCAACAACCGGGGGAGGGGGGGGGGGGGGGGGGTAAGAAAAGAAGTTTTAGGTGACAGAAGTATGCAGCGGGAAACAAAGGAAACAGTTTAACATGAAGATGAAGGCGGTTACGAAAGCAGTTATGAAGACAAGATACAGTTATGACTACAGGGTTGTGTCATGAGAAGAACATGATACAATCACATCAAGGTTATTAAGATCCTCTAGAGTTATTAGGTTAACTCTACTGTAAAATTCCTAAAATCATATTCTCTTATTTTGGAATGAATGGATAAGAAAGTATATGGACACAACTTTTGTGCCACAACTCTTGCTGCAGCCCTGAGATGTGCCATGTGTGACTATGAATGATGGAGAAAAAGTGCTGGGTCTATGTGAAAGTGATGGTTCATCAATCATAGTTGCACATATCATCAAGTTTTGGCAAAGTATGTGGTTGTAGAAGAACTGTTAGATGTTACCATATCACCAAAATTTGTTGGGGTCCAGTGTTGAAACTTGAAACTGTTGGATTCAATGCAGCTATTCTTTAAAGAAAATTAATGATTGATTTTTTTCCCCTGATTAATTGTGGTTGATTTGATGCATTATGGAATGAAGAATCAGTCTTACAAAAACATGGAAGTTACAAGACTCGGATTAACTATGCCATAAAAACTAGTGATGATATAATGCATATAACATAAATGAAACTAACTCAGCTGGACTAGAATTTTGGTTTTTTGTGTTGTTGTTATCACTATCATTATCATCACGTATCAAAAAAAAAAAAAAAAAAAATCATCATAATCATAATCAGTATCACTATCTCAATTTTTCTGTGTTTCTAAATGAAAGGCTTTACTTGCAGTGGGTTGAGGAGCCGACGCTGCTGGTGACACGCTTTGAGTATGCAAACCTTTTCCACACTATTACTGATTGGTACAATGCATATGTATCTTCAAGAGTTACTGGATTGCCTAATCGACCTAATGTGGTTTTTGTGGATGGCCATTGTATGGTATGTAGGCTCTGCATTTTGTTTATAGGAGACTGGTTTCATGCTTGTTGTTTAAGTGCATGTGATAATATTAATACGATTACTTGGTTCTACTGCTGTCATTTTGTGACTTGTTGAGTAAGCAATGGGGTGGATAATAATGAGAAGCAAAACCGGAGCTTAAGTTTTCGTGTTGTGAAAATATGACCAGGGGGGGACTTTAGGAGAAGCAATGATAAATGTTCTGGACCAATAAGAGGGGTATAGAGTTTAGCTCATTGATTTTTTAATGTAGAAACCTTTTATGGGATGGTAGTTTTTGTAAGATATTAACCTAGTATGAAAATCCTCTAATCCTATGAAGACATATAGGGTTCAAATCCCCCCTCCTCCAACTATTTAATTATAAAAATACTAAAAAATAGAAACCAATCCTATCCTAAAGCATAGGAATCAATCTGAATACAAGCAAATAACAATACTAATCTGAATCAATCAGATAAAGATCAATTACTAGACCTAAATTTAAATACTTCTAATTCAAATAACAATATATTCAGCACATCATTCCGTGTCATAACATTTGAATCTCATTTTGCATGTGCTCTTTCTATCTGTTTCTGTGTATTTGTTCCCTAGTTTCTTCTGCTTATCTTTCTGCTAATGAAGTAGACTACTAGCTAATGTTTAGTTATCTTAGTAACACTTTCTATTCCTTTGGTGGAAATTTTTCAGGCACCCATGGAAGAAACATGGAAGGCATTGTTTTCTGGCATTCGATATGCTAAAAACTTCAGTGGTCCAGTTTGTTTTCGTCATGCTATTCTCTCACCTTTGGGTTATGAGACTGCACTATTTAAGGGACTTTCTGAAGAAATAAATTGTAATGGAGCATCTGCACAGGATCTGTGGCAAAACCCTGATGACCAGAAAACTGCTCGATTATCTGAATTTGGGGAAATGATTAGAGCTTCTTTTGGGTTTAATTTAAATAAACACCGTGTTGAAAAGCCAGTTTCAGGCTATAATGTCCTCTTTGTTCGGCGTGAAGATTATTTAGCTCATCCTCGTCATGGTGGTAAAGTTGAATCAAGGCTTAGCAATGAACAAGAAGTGTTTGATTCGTTAAATAACTGGGCATCTAATCATCATGTGTGCAAAGTAAACCTTGTCAATGGATTGTTTGCACACATGTCCATGAAGGAGCAAGTACGAGCTATTCAAGATGCTTCAGTTATTATTGGCGCTCATGGTGCAGGTCTAACTCACATAGTATCTGCATTGCCAAAAACTGTCATCCTGGAGATTATTAGTAGTTACTACAGACGGCCGCATTTTGCCTTGATAGCCCGGTGGAAAGGGTTGGAATATCATGCAATTAATCTTGATGGATCACATGCCAATCCAAAAATTGTTATTGACAATCTTAGCAGCATAATTAGGAGCCTGGGATGCTGAAAAGTTTGGTTTTGGCTGATGATTCATCTTGTTGCCTGGAAATAGAAGTGATAAGGAATATTGTCTGCATCCAGTGTCAGTTCACATACCGTCATTCGTCTTTTCCACAGAATGAGCATGACTTGCTTCTGCCACTGTTAGAAGATTACGGTAGGAATCTTATAGTGATGAGATAGATACTGGAAGTTACCTTCGAATGTTAGATGTGGTTTGTAGTAAAAGGGGCTGCTTCAGAGATCTTTTGAGAAGATAAGATGGTTTGGCCTTAATTTGTAAAGCCTATGGGTGGTTTTTTTTTCCCCTGCAGTTTAGTGGACCATTATCATTGAGAGGTAGATGGATTATACTCTGCAGGTCTTGTATGTTATTGACATATTGTGACACCCATAATTCTTGTTTGGTCAATTTAACCAAACCTTTCGGAAAGTGGCTGATAGGTGTCATAACTATTTGCTTGTATACTGATTCATTGTTACTGACAAGAATGTCTTTTTCTGCGATAAATTAATGCAGTGACCAATTTAATTTGGAATTCTTTGAAACATAAATAATGATTTCTTGCTGTGATGTCTTTAGCATGATGTATCCTTGTGTACTTATAATATATATGATACTGTGAACGGTCTTTTTCTTTTAATTTTTAAGTAGAATATACTGAACTAGTCAATAAATATAATACTCACAACTCTCCAATTTTATTGTTTTTTTTCTCCCTTTAGGCCTTATGTCCAGTAATGGATTGGCTCACAATTGGGTCTACTTTTGTAAGATTTGTGGGCTCAAGTCTGTCAACTCTATTTCTTTCTTCAGCTCTTAGTAGATGTCGATACTGTTGCTCTAAGTCACCCATTCTGTTCAATAAATTTTTTCCCCATTTACCAAAATAAATCAGTTTTCTATTCATAGCAAATCATAGAAACCATCCTTCATGTCAATTGAGTTCCCTATACAAATCATATTGTCCTGTTTGGTAGGCGATCACTGGCAACCCATTTTCTTTGCCATATGCCTTGCAACATTTATTTATTATTTATTATTATTATTTTTATGGTGTGCGTGTGGTAATAACGTGATTAACATCTCTCATGTTAATTTTACTGTTGTCACATGCGTAAATGAAAATACTGGTGGGCTATTGTCATTGAGTCAGCATTTATTTATTTATTTTTGCTGAATCGATGGAATCGACACCTAGTATTCTCTAGCTAAATATCACAAATTTCATTTCATTGTGTCTTCACTTATAAGTAGCACCAAAATGATTGCATAAACTGGTTGAGGCATGCTGATCTATTAAGATCAAGAATCATGATTGAAAGGTTAATGCAGACATGTTGATAATGCATATATTCATTTGGAATTGATTTGAACCTCAAATGCCCAAAAATAAAAAAGACAATTAAAAGATCTGCTTCTTACATTAGAACTAGTTAATAAAACAATGAAATTGGTTTTGTCATTTGCACAGTTCGAGGTACATAAAATTAAAATGCTATATAGCCTCTACACAGTAGCAAAGAAGTATGCATTAGTCATTACACTATAGCTTGAACCATCTGTAGCATGGCTTATCATGATTCAGAAAAGGGAGACGATTCATAGTCTCATTTCCCAGGTCGTACATTCCAAATTCCTTTGAAGGGCTGCGTCCATTACATAAATCATCTGTGAAATAGATGCAGTTCTTTTTGTATACTGTAGATTCATCAGCTTGTACGCACACAGAATCATTACAAGCCAAGAAAATTGCTTGATCACCCAAGCTTTTAATCTTCTCCCATTTCATCATCTTCCAATGCAATTTATAAACCTGAAACTTCAAAGTAAAAGTGCCCAAATTTCCCAACACTCTACAAAACCATCCACAAATTCCCGCATAATGATTCCACTAGATAATTAAATGCAAAATAAAATGACCTATTCGCCTTAGTAGGAATGCTTTTGACATGGCATTTAGGACTGAATTTAACTTGTAACAAAGTGTGGAACTTCAGGGAAAGGGGGGTTTCCCTTCATTTGAAGTACATGGAATTCATCTTTGTAGCATATGATATCATTAATCCAATCCTCAACATTCTTCAAAAACATCCACTTCTTATCTCGGAATCTCCAAAACACCAACTTTTTCTCATGAAGAACTAAAACAATGCAACTTGGATTAGTTGGTTTAGATGATAAAATGAACTGAGGGTTTTCCGAATTAAGTAGCAAAGGAGGGAGTCAAATCTCTTCCCTTGACAATGGATTATAGAGACATATAGTTAAGGTGACCCTCGACTTTCCTACTCTTGGATGTGTTGTAATTCACTACTAGCCAACCATGTGAGGACTCGACAGTCATGGGCATGTATCGAACACCATCACGAGTATTGAACTCTGGAATTTTGCACACACTGGAGCTACCAGTGAACATATTAATCATCTGTATCTTGTCTATAACATTGTTTGGATTTCTGAGGACAAGCAACTGTGGAGGTAACAAAGCTGATTGTTTCCTAGCAATGGACCGCCATGAATGACAAATGTTGCTACACTGGTAAAGATCAACAATGTCCGTTACCCGCTGTAAGATTAATTCCAGCAACTCTTCTGGGAGGCTAGGACAAGAAATTGGAGCCATTGACGTGCAAGAACTATGAAAATTTATTTGATGGATAGCAAATTGTAATCCCTGGTCAGACAAGAAATATTATATTATTTACACTTCAAGGAAAAATTAATCTATATTCTTGAGCACAAGTTTCATTAATTCAGATACTCAAACATGAAACATACATGTTCTACAACCCCTTACCCATATTAAAAAACTGAGAGCTTTTTTTTTTTTTGCTCCATTAGCAAAGTTAGCAACAAAAGATATATATTGCAAAACTAAAAAAAAAAAAAAAAACTTACATCGTGGAATTAAAATGCTTAAAAGAAAAAAAGAAAAAGAAAGAAGTCCCAACATACCTCTTACAAAGCTATTTTGCTGATGTGATTAAACTGTTACTTAGAATATTTTTGTGTTTGTTTTTGTCTTTTGTGGCACCTATACATATAAAATGGGAATATAAGAAAATTGGGATTCCGTTTTTACGTAGGAAAGGAAGCTTAAACCTAATTGGTTGTTTTCACGTAAGACCGAGTTCGACAGAAACTCGTATTGTCGTCAAATTGGTTAGGTTAATATAACAACATAATGTTTTTCTTTTTCTTTTTTTAAAAAAAAAAAATACTAAAAGTTGTCAATTGAGCTACAAATTTTTTTATGATATAACAATACTGATTGGTAACTCATGCCAGAAAATTTAACATAATATGATTTTTTTTTTATTTAATGTATTATTTTTGTGTCCATGATATTTAATTTTTTTTTTATATAAAATTAATCTTGATTTTATTAGTATTAGTTTATCAAATTCTATAGTGAATTTGTCTTCGTTTTAACAAATTGAGATTGATAGGTGGTTCTGTTATTAAATGAAGTTGTAATGGAGTCTTTGATAAATTAGATTATAAAAGTTAATAAATAATATTTAAATGAAAAATATCCCATTCAAACTGTCTCAAGTATAAATATTGAAAGAAGAAGAAGAAGAAGAAGAAGAGGAAGAAGGAGGAGGAGGAGGAGGAGGAGATCAATAATGGTGCTCAATTACACTCATTAAAGATGAATAAAGCAGGTCCCACTGGAGATCAATAATGGTGCTCAATTACACTCATTAAAGATGAATAAAGCAGGTCCCACTACATTGGGATGTAACAAAAACAAATAAACAAATACTATCATTTTAACTAAATATTGTGAGTCCCTAAAACAAAGCAAACAATTGTAATAAAAAATTCAGCAGTAACCAATACACCACATCACTCATTAACAGTGATGAAGATCTACGAAAATAATAGAATCCTAAAATAAAATATGGGTTTTAGGCAATACCAACTTCTCGTCTTTTATGGGACTGGTTAAATACTTAAATTGTACCATCCTATTAGTAATTGTCTAGCCATACCCTTTTTGGTTTTTGGAAAAGAAATTCTTCTTTTCAAATCTACGTAAGATTGATTTCGATTCTCTTTATTTCAAAAATGGAGTGTCCATTTAATGGTCATGATTCAAAATGTAATAAATCTATGATCTAGATTTTATCAACTCATTAACTCTAGTTAGTTTAACCACAATCAAATATTTACCACATTTAAATTTTAAATGAGTTAGCAACAACTAGGCACTTTGGATCATAACCTTAAATAGACACTTTCTCCACCTCACTTTGAAATGCACAAGATTCCTAGGCTTTTGAAACCAATTAAATAGGATTATCTCCATTTCAAGACTTATCCATTTTATGGTTCATATTTTGTTTTATGAACCTAGGTGTACAGACTGTCTCCAAAAAAAATAAAAATTGAACCATGACAAAACGGACAGAAATTAAGATCTAGAGGATCTTATTCTAAATTAAACTTCCAAAATTGTCGGTTAATAATTTGTTTTGTGGGAGAAAAAATTCATGAGTCATGGGCTCTCTCTAACACACTAGTATGTGTCCAAAACCATCTGCTAATAGAGATTCATCTAATCAAAACCCCATTATAAATTCTTATAAAAGCACTATTAAACTAATTTTTGACTAACTCTACTTTACTCCCTCTCCTTCTCTCTCAATCCAACCAGACCATTAGAGTGACATTCATTTTCTCACATCAAAGAATTTGATTTGCAATTAGAGCGACATTCATTTCCTCACATCAGAGAATTTGATTTGCTTTGCGCACCTTTTCTAAAAACTACCCCATATGCCATACGGATAAGCGACTATAGTTATGAAATGATGGTGCCAGGCAGCCTCTTTTATAGCAGTGGGTGAATTGTGTCATCCCTAATATAAGTTGTCTAGCCGATACCTGAGTTATATATTAGTGCAACAAGGAACATTCCCACACTAATTTTTGGCTACAAGGAATTCTGATCCCAACATATTTTGAACCGTTATCTCACAACATGACCTATTTGACCTAGAGGCATGCTACCTTGGTAGCTAAGAATACCAGCAACAGGTAAAATCCCAACTAGACCTAGAGTCATGATGCTTAAATCAATATTTCGGTCACAAAATAACATCCATCTTCTGCCCATTCCAATCCAACTTCAGCTGAAAAGCCCCCAGAAAACACAATCTGGGACATCCATTTAAAGGTGGTTGAAGTATTAATCACAACAGTAATAGTTATAACACGTTCATATCACAGAAGGAAAACTAATAATATCCCAATTAAGTCAAACTTAACACAAGCAAAAGGCTTTCTGGCAAAATGGAGCATCTCAACTTAAGTTCAATGTCTAGGGGAGAAATAAAATAAAGTGAACAAAAAAGACATTCAGCTATGAAGGATGTAGTTCAAGTAACAAAATTTAGGCTGCACCAGCCTTGCCCTTCTTCCTCTGGATCTTCTTCATGTAGAACTCAAGCTCTTTGCCTTCCAGGATATATCTGTTGCAAATCCATTTAAGATCACCGTAAGTTCTTGCAATTTTAACAAAAATTAAACACGACCATCTTTATATGGCAAATGAAAAGTTCTCATCAGAAATTACAAGATATATTCATCCAGCTTTCAAAGTAACAACTAGCTTCTTATTGACATAACCTACCAAGCATAACTGTATGGGAAACTACATATATCTGAGGGATAAAATATTGTTAGCATATGTGTGGTCCATGAAACATTGTGAACTATAGATCCAGCTCCTTCTCTATGCCAATGGGATGTGTAGAAGCCACTAAAAATTTGTAATACAATTTGACATTTTGCAGACAGAAAAGAAGAGAAGTGTAGAAAAGTCACATACCCATCAGCACGGCCACACTGACCAGGTCGTGATGAGATACAAGCTAACAAACGTCCACCACCAAATTGCTCTTCAATATGTGAGTCAAGCTTGCGATTCTGTTGGCGCTTCTCTAGCTTTCTCTGGACATGGTTGCTTTTCTTCACCTCCTCAGTGGTGGCAGTGGCAGTGGCAGCAGCAGCTTCACCCTCCTATTAAACAATGAAGTGTAACAGTGTAAAGAGAAAGACACAGATGTCCAATGTCACTCGTAGACAATTTCAAATTTTCATTCACCAAAGAAAAAGACAACAATAATATACTGTATCAATGAAGTACAACATTACACAAAATTGCTCTCTCCATAACTTCGACCATCCCACAATATCTAACACCAACCACAGAAAATGGTGCAACCCCCACCATTGATAAAAAGAATCCAACAAATGATAAGGAAAAAGTAAAAAATAAACTATGAATATTTGTACTGGAATACAGTAGAACAACATATAATTAAGACATATCGCCTTACCTCCCCTTCTTTCTTGGTGGAAGCTGTAATTTTCTTCTTGCGACCAATTTCAACTCCATAGTGCTGGAGATACCACTGCCTGAATGGTGCAGCATCAACCTGAACAATAGCACTCTTCACCAAAGTCTGAGTACGAACCAACTCATTGTTGGATGCATTGTAGACCACATCAAGAAGACGTGTCTTCCGGGTCACAGCCTCACTCCCCCATGAGAAGTTACCAGTATCAAGTCTCAGAGCACGCCACTTCACATTTCCTCCTCGAACCCTAATTCTTCTAACTGTCTTGTTGCTTGACAGCTTTGTGTTTGCAGGTTGCCTTCCGAGCTCATACCTTAAAAGAACAAGGCAAACCCATTAAATACATACAGGAAATGACTTGATTAAAGATTACATTTACTAATTTACATTAATCTCATAATACTACAATTATGGAGCTATTTCCCTTCAACATGTAAACACAAGAAGATCCTAAACATATGTGGACTACTTACAACTCAGAAACGTGAGGTTTTTACATTCTACTATAAATGCAATCAAAATCATTCGTTTAAGTTATACATCAAAAACATTCATAAGAGCAAGAGAGCAACGCTGTATAGATTAAGGCTGTGGTATCATGGTAAAATACTTATATTCCATCTAATACAAGACAAAGTGACAAACAGACATAAAGCGAAATCAAGCATGATCTGGAAGTTGGAGAGATTTAAAGTACCTTAGAACAAAAAACAAACATAAACATAAACAATACATAGTAACAAATTACAGTTTCAAGTAAATCTGGCATACTAGGAGATGGGACTCATTTTCCATAAAATATATAAAACAAATCTACAAACCAAATCAAAAACCAACATAAAATGATAATAGACTTCGACATTTATGGGGGCACAGGGTTACTTTCTATCTGAATCAAACTGAGCCCATAAATCATATAAACTAATGAACTTTGTAAAAAGAGGCCTTTTTAAGTTTAAAATCACAAGTATATAAGAGAAATCTATAAAACCCATCTTACCCAGCTAAAAAAAAATTAAATCATTTTCATTTTCAGACAAAATAGAACATAAATCAAAGAACTTTACAAGCCCCATTCATTATTCCTCTCCACTTTCTCAGAAACCAAACAGCACCATAATTGAACCAGAAAAAAAAAATCAAAATAAAATATAAAATTCAGGAAACTAAATTGGGTTTTCAGATTTACTTTCGCTTCTTCCTCCAAGCCTTCTTCTTTCCTCCAGTGGCACGTCTCTTGTGCATAGAATCACGAGAGATACCTACAAATCCACACAAACTCCATAAATTAGCATAAAAAAATTGAAACACTGAATCCAAAATTGAAGAGAGAATTCGAAAAATTAGAGTAAATTGAGAGATACCCATTTTGGCTGAGTGGGGATTCTAGGGTTTCTCTGTCCTAGAAGTCACAATATCTCTGCCGAGAAAGATAGGGTGTGAGAAAGAAAGAGATATGAAAAGAGAGGCGAGCTAGGTTTAACACTCTAAACCCTAATTTGGTGTAATTCCTATTGTGTCCTCGATGTGTTATAGGCGTTTGAGGGTAAATGAGTCAAGATGATTTTTTTTTTGAGTTAGTAAAATATAGGCCGTTGGATTCCATTGTGGTTCGACACTTTTACGGTTACGATTTACAGGCAACTGTTGACTTATTATGGAATAAGATGATTGTTTCGGGGCTTGGGTTTTGGAAATTAGGCCCATAGGAATAGAATGGGCTGAGGCTTTTTTAAGGCTTATAAAAAAATTTTATGATGCTCATGTTTGGTTAGGCATTATTTATTTATTTATTTCAGTTACAAGTTCCATGTAAATAACCCCATTTTTTACATGAAAATGATTTTTTTTTTGTAAAACAGGTATGGTGTTTGTCATAAAAATTTCAGGGTTGGGATGTGGCAGTGTCTGTAGAACATCTTCAAATAAATCCATTAAGGTAAGATTGGTCAGAGAAATAGAAAAGTGAGAGAATAGAAAATTGGTGGGAGGATAAAAATTTAATTTCCCTTTTGTGTGTGTATTTGGTTGGAATGGTGGAAAAATGAGAGGGATGAAAAACTCTTTTGTTTGGTTGAGAATGATATAAAATTTAATTTATATAAATTTATTTTAATACTCTTATTACATAACATGTAAGAAATAATTTATTCGTGCTTATTAAATAATATAAAAATTATATATATATATATATATTTCTGGACATGTTGCTGGGTGGGAAAAAAAAAACTGAGCAACAAAAAAAGATCTGGAAAATAAAGAGAGTAACAAAAAGGTCAAAAAAAAAGAAAAAAAAAAAAGAAAAGAAAAGGATGAGATGAATTACTGATGAGCTATGCAGACAAACAAAACAAGGAAGACATAAAGGTGTGTAGATCATGTGGGGAAGTGGGTGTGAGTAGGTAAGATTCTTGAGAAGCATTAAAATTTGGGGGCAATTTTGTCATTGCGCTAGAGCAAGAATTTTCATCCTTATTTTCTCTCCAATTTGGAGAGATGAATTTTTAGTGGGCTAGGGGAGAAAATGTCTTGGCCCTACCAAAAATTTAACATCATTTCTCTCCTTACCAACAATACCCAAACTTATTTTCTCTCTTTTATTTTTCATCCTCCTTATTCCACCTTCAACTAGACATAGCCTTAAAGAAGCATGTTGCTTAAGAAGCTATAATGATAGACCACACAAACAATGTCCATTTGGCTTGAACTTATAAGTTTAGCTTTTAATTTTTATATACAGTTTTTTAAAACCTCACTTTTTTTAAGTATAAGTTTACTTTAACACCCTTTTAGCAAAAAGCTAGATAGATTGTTTTCAAACAGGCATAAATTTCCATGGCATTTGGTCTATTGGTTGATGATACTAGAGATTACCTTAGGGCTTTTTCTAATATTTATTTTCTAGTTGTTCATAAATCATGGAGCAAGGCTGCTCGAATATGGGTAGCTTCTTCTCTTGGAATGGGGAGCTCCCAGATGTGGCTTGAGGAAAACAGGCATGGTGTTGGCGTATTGCTCCTCCTTACATCCAAGGGAACTCATTCCCAGAATGGGGGAGAAATTTGCCGATAAATAAAAAGATTGTTACAATTATGATTAAATAATTAAATTCATCATCTTTTTAGTAGATATTTGTGTTGTTGTGTTGTTTATTTGAAAAATTATGTAACTTTATAGTGTAGGAACTTGTAGCTTTGAAGTTTGAATATTTGTCATTTATCTGTGTGTTGGTAATTTGGGAATTCAAATCATATATCATACATTTTGTGTTCCACTTTATACTTCACCATAACTTATTATGTATTCATTTAACTTTTCTTCTAAAACAACCAAAGATAAATATGGGAAAAAAAAAATCAATCATTTTACAAGTTGTAATTGGTTGAGCATAAAGTAGAATAAAAAAAGTGGAATAGATTATTTATATTTGGAAATTTGGTACTAAGTATTTATGGACTTTTCTTCCTCAAAAAAAAAAAAAAAAAAAAGTATTTATGGACTTTAAGTATTTTATCTCAATATTTTTTTTAATGATTGTATAACATTTTTTAGAGAAACTATGGAGTCTACTCCTAATGATTACTTTTTATCATTTAATAAAGATATTAATTGGTTTTTGGTATAGGCGGGGATCGAATTCCAAATCTCTTATTAACAACAAGACACTTAAAAAAAAAAAAAAGTAACGATTGGCTAATATATATTATCATTGCTCTTTGTTTTGTTTTGTTTATTGTTTCTGTTTTTTTTTTTTTTTTTTCTTTTTTGTGTGTGTTTGTGCAGAAAGTAGAATCGTAGGACCATCTCATCGATCTTGTATAGGATTTGATAACTACTAAGAACACAAATAAAAAGGATGATTAATAATTTTAGATAAAATTTCATGCAATTTACCTTAGATTCCCTAATTAAGTTCAACTACGTGATTCTAAAAAATTAAGAAAATATTAACCATGTGGTTACATTTGACATGTTATTTTATTCAATTGGTATTAGTAGAAGATAACATCTTTTATACTATATTCAAAATAGAAACATAACTAAATTTAGTTGACGTGACACTAATTAAATTCTTTATCATGTCAATAATTTATAAGACTTTCATAATAAAATTGATAATAATTATAGCATTTTTTTTAGTGTGTTTAAAAAGTCTCTACGGATTTATGGAGTAGAGCATCATGCTTCCCTTGACATGTGCAATTCATGCCCCATTTTCTCCGTTTTGGGAACCCTAATTCTTTAGTGAATCAAGTCTTCGTAATCATAACATGACCAATTTTCACTAATGCTAAGACTATGATTATCTTCAAACCCCCTCCCTCCCTCGGGTTCCATTTTCCAGAGAAAAGAAATCAACCAACTTGTCCAAAACCAATTTACGTAGTCAAGTTTGGCCATTTTTCACCATTTTTGGGACTAAAAAATCCACACCTTATGGGAAAAAGAACCATTGTCACCTTATCCCATTCGTCAATGGTTGAAACTTCGTTTTGTTTTTTCTTAAGATAATTGAGTAGTTCAACATTACTTGGTGCGATACTACTGTTGTCAGTTTGTTTGAAACACAAAAGTCACAACTCACAAATGTTTCTAATTTGAATTTTTCCGTTCTCTTGTCAGTCATTATTTCATTCCTCAAGTTTTTGCTGGAAGTCAATGGTATATACATACACCTTTCGTGCCTGCTATCAGTAAAAGAAAACCAAAGGTGCTTGAGAAAAGTAGTAACATCTATGTTGCGTCCACCTCTCTACTCTTTCTATCTCCTTTTTTGCTTCTTCTCCCTTCTCTCCGAAATCCAATCCGATGACCTTCAAATTCTCATGAAACTAAAATCCACCCTTCTTCAAACATCAAACACCAGTGCCTTCGATTCTTGGGAATCCAGCTATTCTATGTGCAATTTCATTGGAATCACCTGCAATTCACGGGTTCCGTTACAAAAATCAAACTTTCACACCAAAATTTAACAGGGGTTCTTCCTCTTGATTTCATATGCCAGCTCCAATCATTGGAAAAGCTCTCGCTGGGGTTCAACGACTTGAACGGTCCAATTATGGACGACTTGAAAAACTGTGTCAAACTGCAGTACTTGAATTTGAGCAACAATTTGTTCACAGGGTGGTCGGTTCCTGCAGAGATATCTTCTCTAAGCCAATTGCAGTATCTGTATTTGGACGGAAGTGGATTGTCCCAGACTTTCCCGTGGAAATCACTTCAAAACATGACTGGTCTTGTTCAGCTATACCTCGGCAATAATCCTTTTAATCCTTTTCCATTTCCAAAAGAGGTGTTACAGCTTACCAACCTGACTAGGCTTGACCTATGCAACTGCAGCATCCATGGAACAATTCCAGCAGAGATTGGAAACCTTAAGGAGCTAATCTACTTGGGGCTTTGGGGCAATAACATGACAGGGAAAATTCCGGTTGAGATTGGGAACCTAGTCAACCTCAGGAAGCTTAGCCTCTCCCACAACTCATTCACAGGAAAACTTCCTGTCGGTTTAAGAAATCTCACGAAGCTTGAGGTGTTTCATTTTTCAATGAACAATCTTGAAGGCAATCTGTCTGAGTTGAGGTTCTTGAATAACTTGGTTTCTCTACGACTATGTGAAAATGAGCTATCTGGCCAAGTGCCCGCCGAGTTTGGTGAGTTCAAGAAGCTTGTGATCCTTTCTCTATGTTATAACAGCTTCACAGGTCCCCTGCCTCAGAACCTTGGCTCCTCAGCAAAATTATATGTTGTTAACTTGTCCATGAATTTCTTTACCGGCCAAATTCCGCCATATATGTGCAAGCAAGGTACATTGAGTGTGCTTTACATGTTCGGCAACAATCTCACCGGTGAAATTCCAGCCAGTTACGCCAACTGTTCCACTCTACTCGAGTTCAGGGTCAACAATAATTCCCTTTCGGGAACCATTCCAACTGGAATTTGGGGATTACCACATTTGCTTAATATTGATATCAAGTGGAATAGTATCGAAGGCCCAATTACATCTGATATAAAAAACGCCAAGTCTCTTGCTACGTTACATGCCGGACACAACCGCTTATCTGGTGAATTACCCGCAGAGATTTCAAAAGCCACGTCACTGAAGTTTATTCAACTGAGTGATAATCGGCTTTCGGGCAGTTTAGTGCAACTTCCAACTTCTATAATATACTTTATCATCTCAAACAATAGACTTACCGAGGAGATCCCACATATGATTTGCAACCTAAGTTTCCTCGAAAGATTAGATATCTCTAATAATGATTTTAGTGGTAAAATTCCACAATGTTTGGGAAACTTCAGCAACCATCTTCGGGAATTAGATTTGCAAATGAATAGCTTTCACGGGACCATCCCTCTTACATTGGCAAATAGTAGTTTTTTGCAATATCTTGCCTTCAGTGACAATGATTTAGAAGGGCCATTACCAAGATCTTTGGTCAACTGTAAAACTCTGGAAGTTCTTGACCTCGGAAATAACAAGATAAGTGATTTCTTCCCGTATTGGTTGGGAGCTCTTCCCAATTTTGGTAGTTCTTGTCTTGAAATCAAACAAATTCCATGGTCCTATAGGAAATCATAATACCAGTGGGAAGTTTTTCAATGGCCTTCAAATTCTTGACATCGGAAATAACAAGATAAATGATTTCTTCCCCTATTGGTTGGAAGCTCTTCACAACATACATGTTCTTGTCTTGAAGTCCAACAGATTCCATGGTCCTATAGGAAATCATAGCACTAGTGGGATATTTTTCTCTAAGTTACTAATTCTTGACCTCTCTCACAATAAGTTTATTGGTCCTTTACCAATAAATTATTTTGAAAATATGAATGCCATGAAGATCAAGGATGAAGATAAACATGAACCACAATATTTGAGTGATGGTTCTTATCAAGAATCAGTGGTGTTGATTGTGAAAGGGCTGCAGAGTAAACTAAAGAGAATCTTAACCATCTTCACAACAATTGATTTATCAAGTAACAAATTTGAAGGTGAGATTCCTGAAGTACTTGGAAAGCTTACAGTTCTTCGATTGCTTAACCTTTCCCATAATAGCCTAACTAGCCATATCCCATCATCGCTGGCTAATTTATCAAGACTTGAATCCTTGGACCTTTCTTCAAATAGGCTCACTGGACAAATACCTATCCAATTGACAAGTCTAACATTTTTGGCCATGTTAAACCTTTCACAAAACCAGCTTATTGGACCCATACCTCAAGGCAAGCAATTTGATACATTTGAGAACAACTCATATGATGGGAACTTGGGATTGTGTGGATTTCCCTTGTCAGTGAACTGTAGCACTAATGAGCTGCTATCACCCTCACTGCCATCAATATTGCAAGAACATAATGATTCTATATTTGCTAGTGGATTTGGTTGGAAGGTCGTGTTAATGGGCTATGGATGTGGATTGTTGTTTGGATTAGCTATGGGATGTTTTGTGTTTAACTTTAAAAGAGGAAATCCTAAATGGCTTCTAAGGTTTGTTAAGGAGAACAAGACGAAAAGATGAGGAGTAATCAAAGACCCAGGAATGGAAGATATTCTTGCATTCAAGGGGTGCTCTAATTTGGTGAGTTTGACGTTCTCTTTAGTTTGATATATGCCATGGTTTTAAATAAACTTGTCTTAGAAGTAACAACAAAATCAGTATGTTGTAGTATATATTCTGTAATTTTTCTTTGTGTTGCCTGCAAGGTATTAGAAATTAATAAGGCATTTGTTCTCTACTAAGAATCAGAAGAAGATCATGAGCCATTATCTTATAGGATAGCCTTAGAATGGTGTCTGTCGTGGATTTAAAATATATGTATGAATTATTGAATTATAGTATTGTTTTCTCCTTTCTTGAATAACCATATTACCCTTTGGATAACTTACACACTAATAAATTCCTGTCTCAAAAAGAAGAACAAAAAAACAGCAACAACAACCATAATCCATTCACCCTCTACAACAATGCGGCGATTCACCCGCATTTTTTCTTATATTTGGAAGATTTGATGATTTTTTAATTGTTGTACCACATAAATTTGCATTAAGAGAGATGCATGATGTTCAACAAAGAAATAATCTTTAGATATTTTCAGATTTTTCAGGGTAGGATTTTTCATGTTAAATGGCCAAAGCTAAATGCAATTCAATAAATTGACATTAATGGACAATTTTTCTCTAAACTGAGTTGAATGAATCTTGTCTATTTTCAGTATGTGACGATTTATAAGACTATTCATGTGTATTAAATCACATGATTTATTAAATCAAAACTTTCTCCAAACTTTTTTGAGAAAATGTTTGTTCTTTCATTACATGACAAGAAGGAAGGATCCTATCTCCTACTAAGAGATCTACACGGATAAAAGTTTGAGATTTCTTGTGCACTAGACTTGCAGTTGCACTTTGTATCTCGCCTACATGTTTTCTTCTACTGCTCTAATGCACACATTATGCTCGGTGTTTGAGATTGAAAAAAAAAAAAAAAAAAAACAAAACAAAAAACATCTGGCCTTAATTCATTATATGATTTCTTGACTATTCAATCATGATTTTTAACCTATAGAATTTTTATTGTGCTCAGAACTAATGTCGTCTTAGAAACATTTTTGGTAATAATGGAATAGCTTGTCTGAAAGAACGCCTAATATTATACCTTTCAATTTTTAATCAAATTCCAAAATTAAATCGACCACAAGAAAAGGAAATTTGTGCACGCATATTTAAAGCCACAGAAAGAATAAAGATGCTTTGCCTAGAAGACATTTTCCTAAGAATTGGCCCAGGAGACAATCTGTGTTCTTTGTGGGAATAGCATGGAAACTAGCAGCCACCTCTTTTTCAACTGCACTGTTGCTAGAGCAATCTGGTTTGCAAGCTACTAGAGTCTTAAATCTGATTGCATTCCATTTTCCTCTAATGAAGATATTGTCAGACTAGTTTTGGACCCAACCAGCTTCTTTGGCTTGGAAGGATCCACAATTGGAGAAGATTCCTGGTTATGCTCCTTAAAGATGATCACAAAGGACAATGGTGGCCACGCAGACTCGCTGGGTACCATCCGGAATATAGAAAAGAGATCACAAAGGACAATGTCCTAATAGTTTAATTTGGACGAAAAGTCATGATCTGTGTGCCCTTTTACAAGCAGAAGATGCAGCTGTGCTTTGGGCGATTCAACTTGATATTGGTGAAAATTGGAAGCAGATCATCATTGAGGGAGAAAGTCCAATGAATATCAACTTGACTGGTCTATTGCAACTTTTATTAGTAACATCCTTCACCTAGAAAGTCCTTGCTGAATTGTCAGTTTCGCTGAACTAGTAGGAGCTGTAATTCTGCAGCTCATGTGGCTGCAAAGTTTGCCATTAAGTCTAGTTGGTCCTTTCGTTTCAATAAGTGCAGTCTCTCTAAGTTCATCGATGATGCTTGAATGGTGACTGCTAATTCTTTTATTGTTGAATGAAATAACAGTTATCAAGGAAAAAAATGTGCACTCATAATAGCTCACTCTACTTTCAGCAAAACCAACAGGATATCTTTTTAGTGCCCATCATATTAAAGCATTCCTATAGGGTGATGTGAAGTAAAACCCATAAAAACGCAAAATAGATCATTTGTTAACAAAAATGCACAAAAACACCCGTAAATCCAGTGAGGCATTTGCAAATAATTTTTCCAATTTGCTGTAGTGCTTATCACAACATTGTAGCAAGAGGTGAAAGAAAAAATCTAGGACCAATTTTTTTTCACAACTTCTTGTCAAAATTGTGACATGACAGAGTATGATTGGTGAAAAAAAAATGATGGGTTTATGTATAAGTGATGGTTAACTACTCATAGTCTAACACGTCAAAATTGTGATAAAAAAGTTGTGGAATAATCTGTGGCCCTAGAACTACTCAAGGTGAAAAGAATTTTTTTTTTTTTTTTTTTATTCTCTCTCTCACCAAACTCTCACTTCTCTTCTCTTGTCTATGGGTTGTAGTGTGGTGATTGTGGATTTTAGTGAATTTATAGTATCTATAACATCACCCATAAAGAATTTAGTGGAAGCCATCAAAGGTGAAAAAATTAATGAGAATATTTGAATCTTTGACTATATACAATTATTGATATTGCAAATTGATAAGAAAATATTAAACTTATTACAAATTTCATCACATAATAAATAAAAACTGATGTTATCATAAATGTGATTGGTGGATTTAAAAAACCTAATTAATAAATTTTTTTTTTTTTTGGTAATTGATAACAATAGTTAGTAAAATATGCTACAAGTATAATACGATAAGTATATGGACTAATATAATTCGGCATCTTTTTAAAAAGTAGGTTTTAAAAATTTTGCAAAAAAATACGTAAATGGGAAAATAACATAGCAGTATATATATAGTAAGTGTAAAATACTTTTATATTTTGAAACTTTGCCAAAAAAAAAAAAAATACAGACATATTTGTCATATGCTTTTTTTTGGAGATGACTAATATAATCCAACAAATTACAATCATATAGAAATAATCTACTTAACAAAGAAAATTATTTCAATAACCATATAGAAATTTCCTAACAATAACACATTACAGGACAAATGCAAATATATTGTATAAATAAAGACAATAAATTCAATAAAATAATACTAAATGATATGCTGGTACATGAGAATTGATGCATTTATAATATTAGATGGAAGAGATTTAGCAAAAACTAATCATAATAATAATAATAATAATAATAATAATAATAATAATAATAGAATTTAGAAACAATAAAATTTGACAATAAAAGACTAGGCGTTTTAAAAACTAGACTGGGGGCAAAATCGGATTTGCGTCCAGTTTCCAATTTTTCTGATTTTTGGCATTTTTACTGGACTGGAACCGATTCTCGGTAGAACCGATCGGGCTGACTGGTCTGGTCCCATTTTTTATTAGGCTCTGTGCAAATGCCAATTGACTATTTGAATAGTAGCCTATGGGTGTGCTGCGTGTGCAGGTGTGTTTTGACGTATAGAATAGTAGGGTGCAGTGGAACAATATAAGTTTAGTACCTTTTTTACTGTTTTGATGTCTATCTTCTCCTTTTTATTGTCGTGTTTAACGAATAAAAACAGAATCTAAGGGTATTGGATACTATTTATTTTGTTAAAACGAAAATTATTGTTGAAATTATTGTAGATAAAAGTAAAAGTTAATTGAAATAGTACAGTAGAGTTTATAAATAGTATCAAAAAGTGCAGTGAAACTCATTAATAGTAGTAAAAATAAGTTGAATAGTAAAATAATTTTAATTTTTAACCTCTACCTAAACACACACTTACGGTAGTTTAAAAAAACACGTGTATATTACCCTATTATTGGGAAACAGGCGACAAACAAGAGTTTTTTTTAAATGTTTCATATGTACAAACAAACTAGGTTGATGACACATTAATTATAAGCCTATTTATTTACTAAAAGTGATTATATTTCTAACATCTGGTTTCTCAAAAAAAGATAATATTTCTAACACCACTCTTGCTTATTTTTAGGTTACTACACGCTAATGTAGCAAGGTCCGTAATATTCTCAGTAATTAGCATTTCTCTTACTTATTCGCTAATGGCATGTTTAGATGTTTAAGAATGGAGGGGGAGTAGAGTAGAGAAAGAGAGAGTAATCCAATTACATTGTTTGAGAGTTTTTTAAGGAAGAATAGGGAAGGGTTTGAAGGGGTTTCAACTCCCTCTAACCCCTCATTTTTAATTCTCCCAAATTGGAGAGATTTGGAGGGAGAGTAAAGTAAATAAATTATTGTCTAAGTAAATTCCCTAATTTACCATTTCTAACAATTTAATCATAGACCAATGTTGCAAGTCCATTTTCAAATAAGGGTAAATTTGTCTATTTTAATCATTTCCTCTCCTCTCCATCTTAATTTTTAAAATATCCAAACAAAGGGAAAAGCTAATTACTCCCTTCCATCTTACTAATTTTAAAAACATCCAAATAAGGTGGAGGGGAACTATTCCATTCTACTCTCCTCCCCACTACTCTCCTCCTTTCTACTCCCATCTACTCTCATCCCTCTCTAAACTTCCAAACAGGCCATAAAAGTTTGACCATTATACCTAAAAAAAAAATAAAGGTGAGGATTTAACGATTTGTAGACAAACAAATAATAGCTAACCAAAATAAACGCACAAATGTGTGGTTTTTGCTATGGATGAATTGAGACAGACCATTGTGTTTACCTACGGTCGATTCAAAATTGATTTGTCACTCTTGTTGGCACACTCCCATATCACGAACTTCTAGCTTAATTGGGACCAAAGCTTCAAAGATAGAATTTTAGATTTTGATAATCTTAACCCTCAAAAAATAGCCTCTTTCTTTGCGGAGTTTTTGGGATTTTTTTTGGTTCTATAACATCTCCAAAAGCTCAATTAAATTGATCCCTTTTTTTTTTTTTTTTTTCCTTAGGAATTGTCAGTCTATTTTCAAGCTGATTTCGGTCATCCTTCGAATTGACATACGTGGGAGATTTGAATGAAAATATATACCCATGAGTTGTAACAATAAAACAATGATGGAATTATTTTATTTATTTATTTTTTTTATGGATCATTTGAATGTCGAATCAATATTTAAGATAAATTGATAACGCCAAAGATGTTTATAGTTCATCTACATTTTTGGGTGTTTATAACAAAAATGTTCAAAATTGAAATCTCTATTCTCCAACTACGTACGTATCAAATTACAAAAGGATAAAAGTTTACACTATTGATTTATAAATACATGTTTTCATGAAGGATTAAATGGGGTAGCCCCATCCATTGTATCTAGGCTATCATTTTTTTCATGATAATACAAATAAAAAGTACTAAGAGTTTCCAGGAGTACAGTAACACAACCCAATAATACAAGTATGCCAATATAGGTTGCTTTCCACCTCTGTGCTGGCTCCAAAATATGAATCCCTATAAAGACATTAACGATACCCAAAGTAATTGTTCCATAACCAACGAAGAAATGGAATATATTCCATATAATCCTGTACTTGCGCTCCTTCGGCCTAATAAAATGGCCAACGATCACCTGAATTGTTGCGAGACAAAAAAGAGTAATGCCAATACATCCATGAGTTTTATACCTCAATCCAGATAATTGGGCACCAAGGTTGAGTCCAGTTGCCCAACCAATAAGACCAATAATGTACCCCGAAGATTGACATGTAACATGAAGCTTAAACCATATCGGGTCTGTTGTTTTGAAGACCTTCAAATACCTTGCTATAAGAACTCCTACAGGCAACATAATACCCCAACTAATGCTACACATGAATCCATGAAAGTTCTTCAATACTATTAATTTTCCTCCTCTTCCTTGTTCAACATTTCCTGATAGAAAATTCAAAGTACCGTAGGATCGAAGCTCGTGTCTAAGTAAACTATGAATTTTAGGAACATTATTCCCATACATTGGACCTTTTTGCCACACATGATCCACCATGATGGTTTCTCTAGGAAGCTGTAAGGTGGCAAAGATGGTGATTGAGTTATTTTCATACATGGCTGAGACATCATAGACAGGAAAACTTAGAGCCCCTTCTTTAAGAGAGGTTCTATAACTGCTTATAGGAGATGTATAGGCTATTAGGTTCCCATCATTTCTTGTGTATGCAACAAAAACTTGAGCGTCAATCATACCAATTGAAGTGGGATTGATGCCCCATGAAATCCATGTTGAGAAAATATCGATGCCCGTTTGCCTAAAAGCAATCTCAACCATGCCAGATGATATATTGTAATTCCAATAAAGGGTTGAATTTAACACAGGCAAATTTGAGCATGCGGTAAAGTTCTTGCGAGGAAAGTCCGAGTTAAAAGAACACTGTGCCTTGCATAAAAAGATGGCATTCGAAAAGAAGACCGTGAGGAATAATAGTAATAATTTGTTGAAGAAAATCCTAACCATGACTGGCAAACCAAATCACACACAAAACCAAATTGAAAAGATGGTTAAAGAAAAAGAGCAAAGCTTGAAAATATATCTTAAGGGTATTTTTCAGAAAGACAATTGCTTAACTCTCTTTCTCTTTATTAGGATTTAAGAAAATCTATTAGTAGAATACCTTAGAAAATCTAGAAGATCTGAATTTATATATATATATATATATTACAGTGTTTTGGCTCGGTGGTTAGTCCTTGAGTATTCATGGTCTATTTAGAAATTTACTAATTTCGTGGTCATTTCCTTTGGCTATTATTTCTACCCAGACAGCACTGTTCCAAAGTTTTATTCAATTTTGTGACTTTCTTTGTATTGGAGAACTATTGTTGGATTGAATAAAACTATTATATATAATGTTTTGAGTCAGTGGTTAATCCTAAGTTCTCCTGATTTAGAAATTTTCTAATTTTCTGGTCCTTTCTTAATATAGTTGTTCAATTTGCGACTTCTTTTTTTTTTTTTTTTTTTTTTTTGAGAGAAGAGTTTGGCTTAACATGTGAATGTTGTTTTTTGGATTTTGGATTGGAGAATTAAGGTAAGCTTAAAATGTTTAGAATTTAAATCAGGGTGTGATATTTTTTAAATGGGTTTCATTTTTTTTTTTTTAATTATAACTACAACTCTACAAGACTCTTATCCTTGTTGAATTCAGTCTCTTGTTTACAACTTGTGAAAATGCTCACAATTTGGATCTGTATGAAATTGGACAATATCCACGCTTCTTGGAAGTAAAGTAGTCCTGGGATTTTGTATGGACCAATAGCGTTCTTATATGGATGAAATGCAAAATAGATGATGGCGGTTTTCCTAAAAGAGCAAAAACAACCCCACATCCCATTATCCATCCCTGTTCAAAATTTTGCATATTGACACTTAAAGGCCGTGTTTGGTTCCGTAAAATATTTTCCGGAAAATAGCCTATTTTTCAGAAATGCTATTTTCGGGAAAGGAAAATATTTTCAAGTGTTTGGTTGTATTATGAAAATTGTTGTAAAAAATATTTTCATATGTTTGGTTCTATTCTGAAAATGCTATTTTCCTACACATTTTTCACATTTTCTCAGTTATTTTCTTAGCCTCTAAACAAATTTTATTACAAAAAATTTCAAAATTACAGCCAAATCCCAACACCACACACCATCGAAACTCCAATTCAACCCACGGCAGCAAACTCCGGCAATCAAAAGCCACAAAAGAAACAAAACCAAAGAAAAAAAAATCATCAAATCCGGTCAGATTGTTGCGGTGAGGCGATTGGGTATTCAAATCCGGTGCGACTTGCCGGTGCGACTTGCGGTTCATGGGTTCGCAGTGTGACTCGCGACACAGTGCGAGTCGCTGGGTCTGCAATTGGGTCGAAGGTGATTGATGATCGTGGGTTTGGGTCGAAGGCGATCGACGATCGTGGCAATGGGGTTGGGTCTAGGTTGAAGGCGATCGACGATCGTGGCAATGGGTTTGGGTCTAGGTCGCCGGCGATGGGCTCTAGGCTTGGATCAGCGGTTTGTGCTCTCTCTCTCTCTCTCTCTCTCTCTCTCTCTTCGTGCTCTCTTTCTCTTTGTTTTTCGAAAAATGAGATTTGAAGTGAAAATAAAAAGGGAAATCGTTTTCACCCTTGACTCACGGTCAACTGAAAACAATTTCCGAAAAATTGATTTTTCATGCGCAACCAAACACCCGCAATTACAGAAAAGCATTTCCGGAAGTGGTTTTCACCCAAAACAAACGCAGCCTAAACATCTAAATTTGCTTATCCCCATAGCAACATCTATAAAGTATAAACTTAAACCCAATTATCTTTTTTGACCCTCAATTAAATTAACTAGCCGCGAACCCGCACGTTACGCGTGATAATTATTTTTATGGTGGTTTTATTAATTTTTTTTTTACAATTTAAACTAATTTAATAATGGGTAATGTATTTCGTATTCGTATTTTTATTTATTATGTATAAGAACAATCATAAGTGCAATATAAGAACAATCATAAATATAAATTTTGTTGTACCAAAATGAAAATAATATAATTTTTTCAAAAATTCAAAAGGCAAGTTAACGAAAATATTCATTTTTTAATAAAAGTTATTTATAACATTTTGTAAATCATTAAAAAGAATATAAAATTTGGAAATTATTCTTTTAGTTTTAAACAAACTTTCTCAAACCTTATTTTTTCTACCTATAATCCAAAACACCGAAAAACATAACTAAAAAAATTAATAAAACTAAACAATAATTAATTGGACCAATTAGGAAAACAATTTGTTGTTGATAATTTATTAAGATTATTTTTTTTTTTTTTTTTTTTGCAGAAATTGTAATTTCGCCCACCCAAAACATATGATTAAATAAACAATTATTAAAAAAAAAAAATCTAAGAATTAAATTTCTATATATGCATTGTTATAAAATAATAATAATTATTAAAATAAAATTGCAAAAGCTTAAATTTGTCACCCATCCAATTATTTTTGTTTAGCTAACCTTTACTTTTCTCTAGATAAATGGCATTATAGAGTACTTCTAATACAACTATTAAGAGTACTTTGTCCACCACTAAGAATTAAAAATAAACAAAAATTAGTAAAGTCTCATAGCTTAACATCTAAATTGAGCACTATAAAAAATCAAGTTATGTAATAGAATAAATATCAAATTACAATAAATACCAAATTATCCAAATAATACTATATAATAGAATAATATTATATTTTTATATGCTATATTTAATTCATTATAACGCAATAGGATAACATTTAACAATCAAAGAAAAAAAAAAAAAAAACAAAAACCAACAACAATTTAAAAAAGAAAACAAAATCGCATTAGCTCAAAGTAGAGTTTTAAAGAATATTAAATATTATCAACCTAAAGTAGAAATGCAAGAAAAAAAAAATCCACCAAAAAATTGAGAAAGAGAGAGAACCTTTTTTGTGGGAGAAAATTATGCATAGAATAGAAGAGATAGTAATAGATTTATAGTAAGAGTGTGTGAATAAGAAGAGACAAAAATAAATGAGGATGAAGGAAAAGAGGAAGAATGATATTAATGCAGAGGGTGGAGGGATAAAAAGGTAAAAGAGAGAAAAAGGTTGGAGAAGTAGTGGGGAGATGAAAAGATAAGGGAATGGAGAAAGATTGGAAAAGTTTAAATATTAAAAAAATAAGTGTTAAAAAAAATTGTAGGAAAATTGGTGTGGCTTAACTAAAGCGTAGCAACAATAAATGTTACGCTTCAGCGCATTTTTTTTTTTTATTATATATATACAACATTTCAGCTGTTAGATATATATAGATATATAGAAGATGGTGCAGATAAAAAGAGATAAAAATAAAGGAAGATGAAGGAAAAGAGGAAGAAATATATTAATACAAAAGGTAGTGGGGAGATGAAAAGGTAAAGGAGGGAGAAAGGTTGGAGAAGTAGTGGGGAAATGAAAAGGTAAGGGAGAGGAGAAAGGTTAGAGAAGTGTAAATGTTAAAAAAATAAATGTTAAAAACAATTATAGGAAAATTGGAAAGAAAAAATATAATAACGTGGACGCCGATGTGGCTCAATTGGAGCGTAGTAATAATAAATGTTAGATTTCAGCTTTTAGATATATATAGAGGGTAGTGGGGAGATAAAAATGTAAAGGAATGAGAAAGGTTGTAGAAATAGTGGGGAGATGAAAAGATGGGGGGGGGGGTGAAAGGTTAGAAAAGTGTAAATATTAAAAAAAAAATAAATGTTAAAAACAATTATAGAAAAATTGGAAAAAAAAAATATAATGATGTGGACGCCGATGTGGCTCAATGGGAGTGTAGTAATAATAAATGTTACGTTTCAATTTTTAAATATAATATATATAGAATATAGACGAATTGCAAAATAGAATATATAGACTATTGCATATAGAGTATTTTAGGGAATAGAATATATATAAATGTTGTTAGGGTATTGCATTTATTTATTTATTTTGGTGTGTGTACAAATATAGAGTATTTTATTGCGATAAATTGCAAAATAAAAAATGAGATATAGGGTATGTGCATTAAGGGGGTTATCTTAAATAGATAAAGTAACTTTTTGGTGACTTGAAATGCATTTTTATTTTTTATTTTCCCTTTCTGAATGGGAATGCTCTGACTAGTACATGTCTAGCCCATAATCTTACAAGTGTGAGAGCATCTCCAAAAATCTCTCCAAATTTTTGTACTGTTTGGAAAGTGAATAGTTTATTTTACCTTTAAGCTACTTATTTTTTCAAATATATTTTCCAACAGATTCTCAATCTTTTTATTTATCCCATTTAAATATTATTTTTTCATTTTTTTTTATCTTTCTTTGTTTGTTTTATTATAAAAGTGTAGTGAAAATATTATGGTAGTATTTCTCAATTTTAATTTCTTATTATTTATTTTATTTTTCCATTCCTCTAATTATTTGTTTTTCAACTATACGATTTCTTTTTGCTCAAAAAAAAAAAAATATATATATATATATATACGATTTCTTCTTTTCTTTTCTTTTCTTTTTTTTTTCCCATTTTTTCATCTCTTTTTTCTCCTCCACACATGTATCCTTGTGAGAGACTGGGAAAATTAGGTGCTCTCAAAAAAGAGATTTTGGTACTTTTTTAGAGCACCTCTCTTTTTGGGTAAGTAGTGTGGAGTCGCCACTTATTTTTTATACAAAAAAAAAAAAGAAAAAAATTAAATACAAATTTACATGACTGAATTGTTCCATTCTCATTGATTGAGTAAAAAAGTATAAATTTGAATATTACATGACTTTGGGTCCTAGTTACAATCTACCAAAAAAAATAAAAAAATAAATAAAGATAAAGCCTAGCTAGGTCTACCTATCCAAATACACTAAATTCGGAGGCTAAGTTATAGAATGAGAAGGTGTTAGGCACCCATTCCGCCCAGACAGAGCCTGATCTTCTAGACTCTCATGATTGATGTACCCCTTTTATGCATGACATGAATGATATGTTTCACACATAAAAAACTAAATGGCGAAAATGCACTTTGGTCCCTACATTTTGGTTCAATTTCCATTTTGGTCCCAAAATTGATTTTGTTGTAAATTTCATCCCTAAAAAAAGAAAATTGTTTTTAAAATGGTCCCTGTCGTCAACCCGCTAATGGAAACCTCCTACGTGGTAGACGGAGTGCCCTGCTTGCTGACATGGTGCAGATGTGGCCATCAAAATATTATTAAAAATAATTATTTGGCATTTTTTTAATGCCACATCAGATTTAAATTAATAAAACATTAAAAAAAAAAAGGCCAAATCAGAAAATTCAAAAAAAAATTTAAAAATAAACATTAATATTATTTTATTTTATTTTATTTTATTTTTTACATTTTTTTTTCGTAAGAACATTTCTTCTTTTCCAGAACATGAACTTCATGTTCTTCCCTGGCAAACAAACTAGCAAACCCAAAAATTTTCTTAAGAAACAAACACACAAAGAAACCCAAAAAATTCAGCTTAAAAACAAAATCATAAATCTCAAACCCAGAAAAACCCATCTTAGGCAAGTTGAACCCAGCAAATCTAGCAATCCAACCTCAGAACCCAGAAAGTCGAACCAAGAAATGCACCTTAGAACATAGTAAATCCCACCAAGTTGAACCCAGCAATCCAACAAGTCGAACCCATTGAAAAAAGTAACACAAACAAACAAAGAATTTCAAATTTGAGATTTTGAGATTTAGAAAAATCAACAACAATGGAGGACATTTGGAAGAGAGCGAAAGGCTTGGCAAAAGAAGTGGCAAGGAGATCTTAGACTCTCACGAGTTCCGTCAACATTTCTAATTTGGTCACCGAAACCACCAAGAAATCCATGGAGCTTGCTGCCGAGGCTTCCAAGAAGGCCGATCAGATCAAATCCGCTACGCTCGATCAAATTCAGATTCAGTAGATCAAGTCTCTCTCCCTCTCCGACATTATCCCCGCTCAGCTCTCTTCACTCGGCAATTCTTCTGCCTCAATCTTTAATCTAAAATTTTTTTTTTGTTTGTTTTTAATTAAAACTAAAATTGAGGAATTATTTTTTTTTTTTTTTTGTTGAATTTTCTAATCTGGCCTTTTTTTAATGTTTTATTAATTTAAATCTGATGTGGCATTAAAAAAATGCCAAATAATTATTTTTAATAATATTTTAATGGCCACATTTACGCCACGTCAGCAAACAGGGCACTCTGTCTGCCACGTAAGAGGTTTCTGTCAGTGGGTTGATGGCAGGGATCATTTTAAAAACGATTTTCTTTTTTTAGGGATGAAATTTGCAACGAAATCAATTTTTGGACCAAAATGGAAATTGACCCAAAATGTATGGACTAAAAATGCATTTTCGCTAAACTAAATCACATAAGTCTATTTATGAATGCATCCTCTTCTTTGTTAAAAAATTTAGATTTGTGTTGTGATAAAAAAATTGATTTGGTTTAGAAAAATTAGAACTGTTTTTTGTATATGTAAAAAAAATAGTTTTTGGAATAGAAAAGTCAGATTGGTGTTTATTAAATAAAAAAAAAAGTCTTTTGGTTTAAAAAAAAATATATATCAGATCTGTTTTTGAAAACTAGAAAAATTAGTTTTTAGTTTTTTTTTTTTTTAAGAAAAAAGAATTAGATCCATTTTATAACAAATAAATTAGATTTGTATATAGGAAAAATCAGTTCTATTTTTTTATGCGTAAAAAAAACAAGAAAAAGATTTTTTGAGAAGAGGACTTTATTCATGAAATAAACCTATGCTACATGCACTAAACAAACAAAAAAACAAAACTACTCATGACTTTTTTATTTCAAAATCTGCTTTGTTAAAAGAAAAGAAAAAATCAAATCTATATCTAAAGAAGATGTAGATCGGTTTTTTGGATTTAAAAAAAAAAATTTAGATTTGTATCTAAGGAAAATACAAACCAGTTTTTTTGTTTAAAAAAAAAAAAATTCAGATCTGCATCTAATGAAGATGCAAATCAGTTTTTTATTTGAGAAAAGATGTGATAATAAGAAGATTTTTGAAATAAAAAATAGATCTTAACAATAAAAACATCATAAACACATTCTAATAAAGAAAATATCGACAACATATGAGATGAGCATTGCAAAATCAAAACTAAACACATATTTATTCATGCATCATGAAATTAAATGAGATAGAAGAAGAAGTAAAGAAAAGCTACCTCTTGCATGGACGTACTCTTTTTTTCGAGAGAATATTTTAGGGTTCAAAGAAATTTATGCAATTGTCTTTGAAACTAAAAATCCTTGCTTACAAAAAAGAAATTCTTAAGACTAAAGTCTCCATAACCTCTTTAACGTAAGAGAGAGAATATTAGAAAGAGGAGTCAGAAATAGAGGAAATCTAAGAGCGTCAAAAAGTGTGCTGAATTTTGAATAGAGGCTAGAAGACTCGAAAAATAGTTTAGACGATTAGAATACGAACCAGGACACGTCCTTATCGTTAAAAAAATCGAAAATGATGTGTTTTAATGTCACCTGAATGCCGTCGGGCCAAAACCCTAATGTGTGCCATTCATCACTTTGAAAGTGCCGATCGGCGCTCCAAAAGTGCCGAATATGCCAATCCTGCTTTCGAGTTTGAGTGTGTTTTGGACTCATTTTTTAGCTTTTCTTGAGCCAGGACAAAGCTGTCAGAGTCACCATGCAGAACCACCTCGTCCACTTCCCTACTATTGATACCGTATTTTGTCCACCTTCGATTTTCCTGCCGTACCCCTAAAAATCCAAAAATATCATTTTCTCTTCATGGGGCCGCGAGAACATCCAGTATGACGTGGCACAACCTGTTCGAATACCAGAGCACCCAAAGTACATTTTTCAGCCAAAATGACCAAAATGCCCCTAGTTAACCCTGGGTTGATCGAAGGTCAAATTCCTCACCAAAAAAAAAAAAAAAAAAATTTCATGGTTTTATATCAAACTCAAGCTCCTTAGAGATTTTGGCAAGTTTGACCAAGTTTAACTCGGAGTTGACTCCCAACAGGCCCAGAAACCCTAATTTTGATCTGGCCATCAAAACGAGTTAAAACCAATTTCGTTGTGAAGATTATCAAATTCTCAATCCAACGACTATTCATGGGTCAAAATCGGAGTTAGAATGGCCGAGATATCATGAAAATTGGGTTAACGTACCAGTCAATGCACCCCTAACTTTCGGGAGCCATAACTTTTGATCAGACCGTTGCATTTTCATGTTCCATACCTTTTTAGAAACTGGAAGTCAAGATCTTTCCAGGGGTGTCAAGATCAACCCCATTTGAGAAGTTTCAAAGGTGGCAGCCCTTGAAGGGCCATCGCCTTGTAAAGCGTGTCAGGGCTGTAAATGGCCCCAAGCACCCCCATACCAAAAAAAAAAGGAGACTCTTGGCATCCTGCTCTCTGCTTGGACATTTTCTACACCTTTTTCCCCTCTTCCAAGCACAAAAAACACATCAAAGGGCTATGCTTGCTTGCTTCTATGCTTCATCTTCCATGTTAGCTTCTCTAGTTCTAGGCTTTGCCACACTTGACATCTTCAACGGGTTTGTGGTTGCGTGGTTACATTCGACGCCCATAAGGCCCTGTTTGGATGAAACCATTTGGGATGCATCATCATGATGCCAGTTGCTTCGTGCATACCATTCTCATTTTTCGCTCCATACGATAATATGCTCACCATGCTTTTTTATGCCGCTCATTGGCTTTCTATGCATATTTACACACTTGCTCACATGTCCATGCATGAGTCTTGCTTGCTAGTGTGTCATCCATGCTTCAACACAATGAAGTTAGGGATATTCGATCCAAATCTACATTTGTCCCTATCAGACACCATCTTTTGTTTGCCTTCTTTCTTGTTTGCTTGTTTGCTTGCTTCTTTGTTTGTTTGCCTACTAATTTGCTTGCTTATCTTGTTGCTTGTCATGTCTCCTGACACATGCTATGCTTGCTTTGCTTGTATGTTTGTTTGCTTTACTCCCATTGCACATTATCTACACATCTCTTTCTTTCCATTGCTTGTCTGTTGGTTTCTTATCTTTGCCTTTGCATGTACACACATGGAGTGAGGACGCATGCAGTTAGGGCATGGTCTCTCAGGCGCTAGCAAAAAGGGCGAGGATGCGAGCATATGGATATAAGCCAAGTGGCTATGTTCGATCAATTTAGGGGTCTAGCCTCTCCCATTTGGTTATGTACTCTTTTAAATCACCTTCCTTCCTTCTTTCTTTCTTAGATGGGTTGTATTAGGTATATCACGCCATGTACCATTTGTCCTCATCTCTAGAGTATGGTGACCTCTGTTTGCTTTCCTGCACCTATATTTTAGGCCATGCTCTAGGGATGTAGGCATTTACATTCCTGCTCTGTGTGCTTGCATTGTGCATGATGTATGTATATATATATACCTGTTCGTCCCCTTTCGGTGTGATTGTCACAGTCCGTGTCACGCAAGGCAAAATGATGCCTAATTTCTGCCACGAACGTAAGGTGACATGTCGCTAGATTTTCACCGTGGAAATCTAGTACTTTACCTAAATGTCTTAGGGAAGCATAGATTATGACCACACCCATTCAAAAGCCAAATCTCAAAACCCCCATACATGGAAGCCCCGAAAGCCAATGCCAAAATCATGTTTTTATTGCCAATTTCCAAAAATTAAGGTTTTATCAAAACAAAGGACTGTCCTTGGACAGGCGTTGTAGCATGCCTAACACCTTTCCCACATGTAACCAAACTTCTGAACTCAACAATCAAGATTTTTTTACCATCCACATTAGATTAGAAAAAATTCCATTTTTCTTAGCCTAGGATTTGTAATAAAATCAACTAGAAACAGGTGACCAATCACACCTTAGAAAAATCAAATAATTGATGGCGACTTCACTTACCTTTGGTAATTCCCTTAAAATTTGGTCAAGATTCCTGCCACACCTCCAAAGGTAAACCTACCTTCCTCCACTGAGAGAGAGAGCACCCGAAGCTCCGTGCAAACCACGCAAAATCATCGAAAGGGTCCTCCAACAGGCCCCATGCGCGCGGGAGCGTTGCCACGACCGGGGGTTGAATGAAGGCCCAACGGTTCTCTGTTCTGGGATGGGCATTGACACCTACCACCAGACAGATGAGCTTGTCTCTTCTTTCTTCTTCTTTTTTTTCTTGGTCTGATTCAAATTTGTTGTTATAATAATAAATAGATTTTGTTTTATGTTTTCTGTTTTGATTATGTGAGACATTTGAGTCTCTAAGAAATAAGCATAGAAACTAAAACAAAGAGATGAGAGGAGAGAGAAATAATTGTTTTTTTATTGAATTGTTTGATTTTTTTTTTTTTTAGGTAGCAAAATTCATTTAGAGTTGCTACAGTGTTCTCTAAATTAAGAGAACTACTATAGCAATTTCAAATTTTATTTGGAAAAGTTTTACTTTTAGAGAAGCTATTGGAGTGATTTTTCAGTGTGTTTGTTCTTCAAAATTGGTTTTAGAGAACCTATTGGAGATGCTCTAACCCGTATATTATTTCATACACAATGACCAAAGCACCCCTAGTTACCTACAAAATTCTCAACATGACAAGCATGTCTGTAAATGTTTACATCAATGTTTCAAACAATCATATACTTTGTTGTTTGACCAAAGAATAAGATATGGCCAATCACAATATCTTCACAATAAAGCGTAGATAGGTCCAAATGAGAATTAGAAACAGCTTGTCTCTTAAGCTTTGTTGTGAAATTATTGTGAAAATATTGTACCCGTAGCACTACTCAACAAAAAGTTTGAACTATATATTTATTCCATTGGTTCTTTTAGGACCACACCATTTGTTATAACATGATTATATGTGTGAATATGATTGGTGAACCATCACATTCACATTAATACATCATTTTTTTTATCAGGACACCAAAGTTGTTTCTATGGAATTGATGGGACAGTGAATCTCATCCCATAATCTTTATCAGTAGTTCTTCTTTTACATCTTGTGAAAAATTGGGAAAATTATACTTTATCACCATAAATTATACCATTGATTACACTTTGCACTCAAACTTTTCGAAAGTACATTTTGCAACCTAAACTATGACCATTGTTACATTTTGCACCCTAACGTCAACTTTGTTATTAATTTGGATGGAAAAGTATAACATCACATAAAAAGACTAATATCATAAACTTTTATTATAAAAAAAGTCATATCATAAAATTTTATGGAAAAGTATTTCTCTTGTTTCTCCATCATTAATTCATGATAGTTGCATAATATTTATCAGTAAGGTTTTTTGTTTTTTACCTTGAGGTCACTAGGAATTAGTAGGTATTGATATTGTGCCTAACAAGTGTACCAATAGAATAATGATTCTCAAGGTTATACTATTGGTTTAAAAGATCCTTGATTAGTATCATGAAGGCAAGTAGGCAACATCGTGATGTTTTCTTTCATTTAGTGACTAGAAGAGAAATTGTGTGTGCATCATTGGCAGTGTTATTTGTGTAATTATAAAATATTCTAAGAGTATAAAAAATGCGTATTTCCCTTTTTCACATGAATTGTGAGTAAAACCCATAATGTGGTCATCAATAATAGAATTTTAGATTTTGATAGTTTTGAACCCCAAAAAAGGCCTCTATGATTTTTTGCTGAGTTTTTTGGGATTTTATTTGGTTTCTAACATCCCTAGAGCTCAATTAAATTGATCTTTCCTTCTTTTTTTTTTTTTTTTTCTTTTATATATATATATATATTTTATGATTGTCATAGTATATTTTGAAGCTGATTATTCCTGACATCCTTCAAATTTACATACGTACAAATTAAACATTTTTCTATCTCAAAAAAAAAAAAAAAAAAAAAAATTGCATACGTAGGAGATATGAATATTCCATGAATTTGAGCAAAACAATTGAATGAAAATTTATATCCACGAGTTGTAATAATAATACGATAATGGATGATTTGAATGTCAATAATACATTGAAAATGCCAGAGATGTTTGTAGTTCAAACTACACTTTAAGGTGTTCCTAAATTCTAAAGAAGACATTTAAAATTTAAATCCTACTAGCTCTCTAACTATTAAATTACCCATAAAAAAATTACATTGTAAAGTAAGCATATTAATTTAGAAGTACATGCTATTCATGAATTTTTTTTTTTTTTTTGAGAGAAACATGCTATTCATGAATTAAATGGACTGGCTCCATCCGTTGTCTCTAGTTTTTTAGTTTTCCTACTAAAAAACAAATAACAAGCAGTACCAATTTCCAGTAGCACAGCAACAGTACCCAATAATGCAAGTATGATAATATAGGCTTCTTTCCACTTTTTTCCTGGCTTCAAGATATTAATCCCCACAAATACATTAATGATACTCAGAATGATTGTTCCATAACCAATGCAGATATGTATTATATTCCAATATTTCCTGAACTTGAGCTCCTTTGGCCTTAAAAACAAGCCAATCTGAGTTGTTGCAAGACAAAAAAGACTAATGCCAATGTATCCATGCGCCTTTTGTTTAAATCCAGATAGTTGAACACCAAGGTTGAGTCCAGTTGTCCACCCCATTACACCAACAATGTACCCCAAAGATTGACATATAACATGAATATAGAACCATGCCGAGTCTGTTGTTTTGAACGCCTTTATATACCTTGCTATAACAACTCCTAGAGGCAACATAATACCCCAACCAATGACATTCAAGCCTCCATGAATTTTCTTCATTACCATTAATCTTTCTGCTCCTCTTGTTCCAGTTTTTCCTGATAGAAAATTCAAAGTACCATAGGACCGAAGATTGTCTTTAGAATAACCATGAAAGCTAGGAACATTATCCATAGACATTGGACCTCGTTGCCACACATGACTCACCATGGAGGTTCTGCTATTAAGCATTAACGTGGCAAAAATGGTGATTGAGTTATTTGCATAAATGGCTGAGACACCATAGACAGGAAAACTTAGCTTCCCTTTTTCAAGAATTGTTTCACGACTGTTTATAGAAGATGTATAGGCTATTAGTCTCCCATCACTGGTTGGGTGCGCAACAAAAGCTTGAGCGCCAATCATACCAATTGCAGTGGGATTGATGGCCCAAGCAATCCAAGTTGAGTAGTTATAAATACCCGATTGCCTAAAAGCAATTTCAACCTTGTTAGATGATATATTGTAATTCCAATAAAGGACTGAATTTAACGCATCCAAATCTGTGCATGAGGCAAAGTTAGAAAACTCGGACGAAGAAGAACACTGTGCCTTGCATAAAAAGATGGCAGTCGAAAAGAAGACCATGAGGAATAATAATAATTTGTTGAAGAAAATCCTAATCATGACTCGCAAACCAAAACCCAAATGAAAATATGGAGGAAAGATCGTGAAAGAAAAGGAGCACTTGAAAATATTTCTTGAGGGTATGTTTGAAAAAGACAATATCCAACTCCCTCAGTCCCTCTCTCTCTCACACACACACACATTGTCTCTGTCTCTCTATCTCTCTCTATATATATACATGTATATATATAGTGCTTTGGCTCGGTAGTTCTTCCTAAAGTATTATTGGCCTGTGTAGAAATTTACTAATTAATTTCTTGGTCATTTCCTTTGGCTATTTCTAGTCAACTTATACTCAGACACTGACAGCATAGTTCCAGAGTTTTATCCAATTTTGTGACTTTTCATTTATTTATTGGAGGAATGTTATATATAATTTTTGGACGAAGTACATGTGTTTTTCAAACAAGTCACAGAACGCATATATAGGTCATGTTACTTAGACTACACCTAGGATAGTTTAATTTTATCCATTGCCACACAATAAGTCAGAGGATTTTCCTATGTACAGTTTGGAAATAAACTTTTTCATAATGTTTTAGATAGGTTTTTATTCCTAAATACTCCTGATTTAGAAACTTACTAATTCCCTGGTCAATTCCTTTGACTACTCCCATCCTACTTGTTCTTGGGACTCTTGTAGAGTTTTTGTCCAAAATTTCAAATTGTTATATATAGGGTTTGCCTAAACTTGTAAATTTTGTTTTGGATTGAGAATTATAGTAGAGTCCGGCTCAATCTATTTAGAATTTCAATTTCTTAGGATTGAAGTAGTCCAACTCCAAAGCACGCATGTTTACTAACAAAATTCCCAATCTGATATGTCAATATGTAAGAAAAAAAATGGCAGTTCTACAAAAAATTGCACAACTTTTGCCACAACTTGTCACACAGTAAGTTATGTGTGGTAAAGAAAAAGTTGTGGGTCTACACATTCACTACTTACAAAAAAGGTTGTGTAATTATTTGTGGTCCTAGCATTGCTCCTATAAGAAAAAGAAAACATTCTATGTAATCAAAGTATCACAATCAGATACATTGTTGGTTCAACAATAAGTTGGAACTTTTTGACCAATAAGTATTCACTATTCACATCTACTTATGTAAAATTAAGACTGTGAGCGAACCAAGCCGTTCATAAACAATTTGGGCTTGATTCAATAAAAAGCTCGTTTATATTCGTTTGTTTATAAACAAGTTATGCTTGAGCCTTAGGTTTAGACTTGTTCATTAAACAAGTCGAGCTTATGCAAAAAAATATTGCTCGTGAACAAAATCGTGAATATTAGGACTTGATATAAAACAAGTCAAGCTTAGGCTTATTTATAAACCTGGTAAGCTTTTTTTTTTTTTTTTTTTTTTTAGAAGCATAAACCTGGTAAGCTTGATATGTGCCTCTTCTTTTTTTCTTTTTCTTTTTTTCTTTCTTTTTTTTTTGGTTGAGGAATTGATATGTGATTAATTAATATAAGTCCATTACAAATATTTTAATAATAATGTGGACCACTTGTTACCAATTACGAATTACCATTGCCCTTTTTTTTTGTCCTTCCTTTGCCTCTACATGACTAGGCACGCGTGGTACCCTGGTGTTATGATTTATGTATTTTTAATCTAAGTGGGCTACACGTCCACCAATGATCCCTTTCCTTCCCATCCATTCCCATCAAAATGTTACAAAAAAAGACTAACTTTACATGTAACCAAATTACCAAACCCTCCCACATTACTCACAATTCAGTTTGTTCAAAATTTCTCTTCTTAACCCAGTCACCTTATTATCTTTATTTAGAGTTTAAAGGTGAGTTTGGATATCATTTATTTGTTGAAAATTAAAAACTTATTGCTAAAAATACTATAGTAAAATAATTTTTAAAGGTGTGAATAATGCTATGAAATCCAAATTTACCTAAAAATATGTGTTTTGCTGAGTTTGATGGTATATGAATAGTACCCATAGGACCCACTAAAAAAACGCTGAACGTGTAGATTGGGCAAAACGCCCAATCCAAATGCACGCTAAATATCTCATAGCCTAGACAAGACAGAAGCTTCCTTGGAAAGCTCTTTCTTTTCTCTCTTTGACCTTTATTTATTGTTTCTATCTAGGGTCTATATCTTACTGTCTAGAACAATATAAGACATAAGCTTCTTTGAGAAGCATTCTTTTTTCTCTTTTTCACCTTTAGAGTATGTTTGTTTGGTAGAATTTTCAGGAAGATGGAAAATTGAGGAGAGAAAAGTGGAGAAATAGCATTTTTAGTGGTTATTTGGTTGGGAGGGGGAGAAAAAGTGATCCAGATCCACCAAAATATTTTCTCTCCAAAATAGGGAGAAAACTTGAGTGGAAAAAAGCTCAAGTTTAAGTTGACCAAAATGCCCATGTGCAATTTTTTTTTTTTTGGTTCATCTTCCTTTGGCTTGTGCTATTTTTTTTTTTTAAACAAAAAAATTTAAAAGTGTCCATACACAATTTAAAAAAAAAAAATGTGTTTTTTGTTTTCTTTAATGGGGGTCATATTGTAAATTTATACCAACTTCATTTTCCATCTTCTCATTTTTCTTCTCAACCAATCAAATAAGTTTTTCATCTCTTCACTTTTCCATCCTCCTAAACACTAATGGGAGAAAACTAAGGCCTTGTTTGGGTGGTGAGTTATCTATCACTCATCACTCAAATATCATCACTTATCACTCATTAACCTATATCTCATTTCTTATAACTTAAAAGAATAAACATTCGGTCAGGCTTGGAGTAAAACCAGTGTTTTACGCCAGCCAATAGGAAACTGCCACGTCATCCCCTTTAATATTTTATTATTTTTTTCTCTCTCTTTCTATTCACTTCCTCACTCTCTCTGAACTCTCTAACTCAAGTCTCTAACTTGCCCAAACCTCCACCACACCACACACTGAGTTTGCCAAGGTTCGCCGGAGCTTGCATGGAGCTTGGAAACATACCGGAACAGAGACTGAATTAACAAAGACCCACAGCCCTCAAACAAAAACTTCCTCCCTCTTCCATCTTTGCTTGCCCAAACCTCCACCTCAGACTCTCACCTCTCTCACAGACCCAAGACAATCCATATAGCCACCATCATCCAACCGCCCAACCACCATCATCAAGCCACAAAACAACCCAACCACCATCCCATTCAACCAAGCTACCATCAATGAAATTCACATACCCATTCAAAAATCCAAAGATCCAAAACAAAAACAAACCAAACTCATTCTCTCTGTAACCCCAAAAAACCCACAACCATGTCTCCTGCTCACTCTCTCCCCCTCCTTCTCCTCACTTCCCTTCTTCTCATCTCAACCTCAACCAGCTCCTCCAACTAGGACTGAGTCTCAGAGCTCTAATCCCTCCAATCTCAATCCACAACCGGCATAATCCACCTTGACGACCACTCCATCTTTTGCTACCTCACCTCCACAAAAACCCCAAGACCCTACTACCTCCTTATCTTCTTCGACGCCACCGAGCTTTACGACAAGTCAGACTGAGAAGCTTGAATTTTAGACTGAGAAACAGAGAGAGAGTTCAGAGAGAGTGAGGGAGTGAATAGAATGAGGGAGAAAAAATAATAAAATATTAAAGGGGATGACGTGACAGTTTCCTATTGGCAGTGTTTTACGCCAAGCCTGACCGAATGTTTACTCAACTTAAAAATCCCCAAAACACACCCCAACATTGTTTGGCACCTAAACCCAGTTCAATTTTCAATTCAAAAACTCAAAAAACTCACATTTTTGTGAGACCCACTCACTAGCCATTGTGCAGTGCACACAGAACGGCTACCTATGGATTCCTTCTCTTTTGTTTGCATTACCCTTACTCCTTCTCTTTTATTTGCATTACCTTTATTTCCTTGGTCTTATTTCCTTCAACTCTCAAACCCCAAAGGCTCGAACCTTGGAGATCATCTCCTCCATCCTGCTCCCAACTGCGCTAAAGATCCTTCCTACATCATCTTCCTCCTTCCTCGTTCTTGAAACCGAACCCACTAAGTACCTCTACACCTCCTTTCTCCATCCTTAGCCCTAAAACCGAACCCAAAAAACTTTGTTTCGGTGCTTTGTTCCTTATTCAGATTGGCAGTGGTTGACAGTAAGAGGAATCTAATGACTTGGAGGAAAATTACCAAGACTAGTATATGAATTTTTCCCACATCTTTTCTAAAATTTTACGGAACAAATGAACTTATTTTCCTGGGTATGTCATGGTAATCAATAAAGTTTATTTCTTTATTGTTGCAAGCTTGTTTATGTGTCTATGTCAATTGGAGAAATGATGAATGGATAATAGTATACATGGGTTTTATTTTTACAATGTGGTATTTTTTTTTTTCACAAGTGGCAGCCACGACTCAAGTTGGAGTGTCTTCCTTTAACCAGAATAGCGAAGCAAAAAAGATGGAGAAACCGCCCAGCTCCAAACTTCTTCTTTAGATGGGTGTGCAAGACCGGAATGGGAGGGAGCTTTTGTAGTGGGTTTGGGAGCTTCTTAAGAAGAAAGTGAAGTGAGATTAAAAGGAAAAAAGTTGATTGTGTAGAAAATGAATTATGACTGTTAGGGGGAGTAAAGACTTAGTAGTGACGAGACTACACTCTGACCGTGGGGCCCAACATGTGAGGGAAATTACCATCATGCCATTGTAACTCAATTTTTATAACTTGAAAACAACAATTTTTTGCTTCAGGATTCACTAACTCATAAATAAAAAAAGAGAGATATGAGTGATGAAAACGTAAAATGGAAACAAAGCCAAACAAGCATTGCATGCGTGAGACCCACATATTTTGAGTGATGAGTGATGGAAATAGAGTGATGAGTTATTGAAAATTATAACTCCAAACAACCCCTAAATCTCTTATAGCATATTCTCATTTTCTATCCTTCCACTTTTTTACTCCTCCAACCAAATGGACTCTTATTGTCTCTATGTAAGATCTATATCTTACAACCTAAAACAATAGGCTTCCTTAATAAGACAGAAGCTTCCTTGAGCAGATTCTCTTTTCTCACTTTCACCTTTTATTGACTCTATCTATAGGGTCTATATCTTACAGCCTAGAACAATAGGCTTCTATTATAAGACTTTCTCTTTTCTCTCTTTCAACTTATTTTTGTATTTTCAAACAACTCTGCTCTCTCTATCTCTCTCTCTCTCTGGTGAGCCATGAGGCCAAGATAATGAGAAATTCCACCATCTGCCTTGATCTTTTTGTAACCTCACCTGTTGGTGCACGAGTCCTAAATTTCAATGAGATTTGCTATGCTAGCAAAGAGTGCTTGGACTTTGGTTTCCATTATGTAATTGAAGGAACACATCGACTTTAGATTTGGTGTCATATTAAGCATCACTACCATCTTCACTCTCTCTACCTCCAAGCCGTTCACAATCTTCACTCACCCCCAAATAAATCTCTCTTTCTTTTTTCTTTTTTTTTAATTTCTATTTTTGGTTTAAATTTTAAAATCCCTATATATTTTTATAGTTGTTAGCCATTATAATTTTTTTGATTTCTCATAAATATCTTGATTTCTAGATTATGATTGTTTCCGATTCTATATAACCCAATAACATCTTATTGGTTGTATTTGTTTGATAGTAGCTTAGTTAATTGGAAGCATGATGTATTTAGTATGTTATTCTTGTTTACTTAATTTTCCAAGATTTTATAGTTGTTAGCTATTATAATTTTTTTGATTACTCATAAACATCTTGATTTCTAGATTATGGTTGTTTCCGATTCTATATAACCCGATAACATCTTATTGATTGTATTTGTTTGATAGCAGCTTAGTTTTGTAATTGGAAGCATGATGTATTTAGTATGTTATTCTTGTTTACTTAATTTTCCAAGATTTAAGCATTTACAATTTAATTTTGTTGGATTTCAAGCTCAAATTGATAAAGAGCTCAAGTGGCAAACTTATCAAAATTTAGGGTATAAAATATAATTAGGGTATAATTTAGGACAATAAAGTATAATTTCTCACGTATTTTTAGTGACAATGAGAAACCAATAATAATTGCATAAAAATTAATATCATAAACTATTATTATAAAATTCATTCATAAAATTTTATGAAATTTTTTTTTCTTTTCTCCATCATAATAGTTTTAGAATATTTCTCAATTAGGTTTTTTATCTTAAGGTCACCAAGAATTAGTAGGATTGATATTGTACCCTAACAATAATATACCACTAGGGGGAAGGGTTTGAGTTTAATTGGTATCTCTCCATACACAAAGTACTTGGGGTCTAGAAGGGAAAAAGTTTGAACCGCAAAATTAGCAGCTAACAATTTTTTTTTTTTTTCAAAAGTAGTAATAGTTCTCAGGATTATATTGTTGGTTTAAAGATCCTTGATAAGTATTTAGTATCATGATTCCTCAAATTGTTAAGTGCAAGCCAAATTGACTTGGGTTTTCACGGCAAAGAATAATACATTTACCCCATAATTTGAAACATTTTCTAGAAACTTTCTAACTATTTATCATACGATAAAAATGTTAGAATGCTTGTTATGTTTGTGGCACAACATATGAGAACATTGTAGGACCATTTTTTTGAAAGGTTCCTCAAGCCTAAACCCAATGAGGATTTATGGGTCTACTGAAGGGCCAAACAAGATGTGAGATACTGAGTGAAGGAATTGGGTTCGATCCCATTGCGACCAATTGGGTCATTTTAACTGATAGATTTGTCCACAAGCAAGTCCAAGAAATATGTATGTATGTATGTGTGTGCATATTTGCAAGAACTATAGAAGCAACATAATATTGGGAAATATAAATATATTCAATGAACTCTTATTAATAAGTCAAATAACCCATATACAAATTTTTTGAGGGAATGGTATAAAACCAATAAGCCCCAAACTTCACAGACTTAAGTGAACTTTGAAGTCTACAAAAACTTGCAAAGTATGGATCCCTAGATTGATGTAGAGCCCCGAGGCAATACTACAAAAAAGGACCGCTACTTTCTGGGAGCCTGACCTAAGTTCTATATTCTCATTATAATTGCCAATTTTCTTTATTACTTTATGTTTTTCTCTTTATAATGTTTCTCTTTCATTCTCTACTTGTTGATTTTCTTCCATGGATGATTCCTCCTGGCCCTTTTATACTAGTCTTAGAGGTTCTCAAAATTACTATCTTCTCCTTTGCCTTGATCTTGCTGCTTGCCCTTGTGTTGAAGCTTTGGATGTTTTTTTTTTTTTTTTTTCATTCTCATTCTTGTTTCTCTTTCTTGGGAACTTGTCCTTAAAAGCACCTTTGGTTGTTTTCCTCTTATAGGAGATACATTTTTCCAACCAATTCAAGCATCAGCTAAGGTCAACAAGGATGGGTCTCTTCTCAAAGGTTGGTGAGAAGGACATTTTGAAGATTTCTTCACTTTGATAGGGACTCTACGTATCATGCCTCCTTCCTAAAATGGTATAGATCCTTTATTTATTTGGATGAACTTTTAAAGTGTGTTGGACATCTTTCTCTATCCATTATTTTTCTTTTTGGTTGAGGTTCCTCGAGCCTCTCCCTCATGGACTGATTGTTTTTCACCTCTAGGTCTCAAGGTTTTGTGGGATCATTTGTCCCTTTCAATCCCTTCTCTAAGGGAACTTGGCCTTCCATGGCCTTTTCCTTGGTAAACCCTATTTAGGCTCCCCCATTTGCTGGGCTGGTCTCATTCGAGAACCTTTTCACTTGCACCCTTTTATAAGGTCGTTTGCACCTTGTTTTTAAGGCCATTTTCCTTCTTTCTTTCATGTTGGGCTTTTGCCCCATTCTACTTAGTTCATTTGCCTCTTTTGCATTAGCATTCCCATGAAGCCATGGGTCCCTCATACCCATGAGAGGCCCATGGTCTGTTTCCTGGGCTGGATATGTTCCTTTATTTTTTGGGTATCAATAAACATAAAATCCAATATATTGAGAGTATGATTGCTTTTTACAAGTGTAAATTCAAAAGTAAACAAGAACATAATTCCTAAAAATTATATTGAATAACAATACAAAAAGAAAGAAGTTTACGACCAAGAAAAACAAAACGAAATGAAAAAAAAAAAAAAAAAAAAAAAAAAAAAAAAAAAAAAAAAAAAAACCTTGCCCAAATCTTTATGTATTAGTGCCTACTTTCAGTTTTTGTGGCCTAAAAGGTCAAATAAAAATGCTAGTTTGTGTTTGACCCAGAATTCAATATCAGCATCATGGTTTTAGAAACCGGTACAGTGAAAGAACTATAAAAGGAACTAATTACCAGTTCGGACCAAAGTCCGATCGATGGTCAAACTGATGACATCATAAATAATTGAATTATTATTTATTTAAATTACATAAATAATTAATAATTTTTTTATATACTAAAACTAACAAACCAATAGTAATAAATATGTTTCCTTAACAAACATACAAGAATATAACATCTTTTTATAGAATTTAACATAATAACATTAGGAGGATGGACCAAAAAAACAAATTTGGAGAAAATTATCAAATGAAAGAAAGAGAATCAACAATCAAAAGCAAAGGAAAAAGGAAAATAATCAAAATACCTGATGAAGCAGAGCACAGATGACGGACCAAAGAAAAAAAAATCCAGATTTCACAAATGCAGAATCAAGTAATCAAAAATCAAAAGCAAAGGAAAAAGGAAGATAAGTTTAATTCCTGATGATTGATGAAGCCATTGAAGCAAAGAGGGCAAGACCAAAAAACAAAAAACCCAAATTTCAGAACTTCAGTATAAAGTAATCAAAAATCAAAAGCAAAGGAAGAAGGAAAATAAGTTCCATACCTGATGATTGATGAAGCCACTGAAGCAGAGAGGGTGAGACCGAGACAAAGGAAAAAAATAAAAAATAAACCAGAAGTAGTCTAGCAAATTGTGACCGTGAGAAGGGAAAAGAAATTTGAGAGATTCAGAGGCAAAACAAAACCTCATCGTGAGCTTGAAAGTTGAGTGAGGTGAGACTCTTATTGTGAGAGTGAGACAAAGGCGTGAGATAGAGTGTGGGTTTGGATACAGTGTTAAGTTGCGTTGCGTTTTCTGCGTTGTGGTTTCTCCTTTCTTTTTTTTTTTCTTTTTTTTTTTTTTTTTGGCTGGATTTCTTGACTTTTTAGAGACAAAAATTACTGTTTATAAACAGTGCGTGCACTGTTCACGCATTGTTCATGTACTGTTTACGATTAAAAAATATTAAAAATGGATCCCACAGTACTATTTATCCATTTAAAAATTATTTTGCTATAGTGTTTTCAGCAACAATCAGTTTTCCATAACTTTCAGCAACAATAAATTGTATCCAAACAGACCTAGAGATTAGAGAGGCATGAAAGTATGAATAGGTGTTTAGGTTAGTTTTTAGGTTTCCTTTGTACAAAACGACATAGTTTAGGCTGAGAATAAGTCAAAAAAATGGTGTAGTTTAAGTGGACAACCCAACCAGCCCTTAACCGATTCGACCCTACCGATTTTCGGTTTTTTGATTGAACCGACAGGTTTCCAGATTTTCCTGGTTTTTGATGGATTTTTGGTTTTTACCCATAACCAGATCGGATTGAAAGCTGGTTCCCGATTGGACCGGCCAGTTTGGTTCGATTTTTAAAACCATGATCAGCATCACTTACTTTTTTTTTTTTTTCAATATTATATATTTTTTTTTTTAGGAAAGAGTAATACTTGTTAGAACACACAAACACAAAAGTAATATATAGTTTTTTAAACAAGCTTATAATACATTACGCGAAAGTACTACTATACTATTGAGTATTGAGTCATTGACACTAACAAGAAAGAGGGAAAGAAATTCTAACATTAACGCATACCATAAACTCCTCTTAAAAGTCATAGTTACCACTAACTTCTTGAAAGTTAAGCAATCCTAAGATTTTGTGTTAGTAGTAGTACATTGATGAGGACACTCCATTAAACCATTTTTTTCATAATAAATTTCACCAAATATTGGAAATTATTATTAATGCAAAAAGTTTTGCTCTAAACATGTTTCAAACTTTATCTTTTGCTAATTACCATATGAACCTTGTTATCCATTATTAACAAATGACCAACCACATTGTTAGTTTTTCCATTACTAACAAGTTATCATCCCTCTCAAAAAAAAAAAAACAAGTTATCATACCAAAAATTTGGAAATTGTTTTTTTTGAGAAAAACAATTGGGAAATTTGTTGCAAAATATACTACCTATTGATATATGGATTCTATTTAGACCTAACTTTAGAGTCCAACTCAAAAGTGAAGTGTGTGTAATGAGACTTTTTTTTTTTTTTTGAGCAATTAGAGAAAGAGAGACAAAAAGAAAGACAATGGAAAAGAAAAAGCAATATAATGAAATGAGTAATGCTAGAGATACAAACTATTTTACAAAAAAAAAAAAAAAATTACAAATTTCTAATATAGTGAGTAATTATTGATAAATGAAAAAGTGATGTTAATGGTGGACCTAGATGAAAAACAGTAAGAAGTTTGGTCACTCTAATAAAATTTATTAAAAACAAATGATATGTTTACTTTATACCTTCTTAATTGAGTTTTGAGTGATTGTCTTCTTTTGAAATTAATGAGAACTTGAGAACAAATATGCATGATTGGATTTGATTTCTTAGAGGGGTAATTACATTAAACCCACTATGGTTTGGCCGGTTTTAACAAAGCCTACCCATAATTTAAAAGTTATCACTTAACCTACCTAAGGTGCCCTCCGTTAGACAGCCGTAATCCACCTCTCTCATTTCACAGTTAAAAACAGAAAAAATATAACCAAAAAAGAAAAAGAAAAAAAAGATCTAAAAGTGATATTTGTAAGAACTATAAGTGTTTTTATACTTTCACTCAAGAACACTAAAAGCAAAACCTAGATTAACCCAGAACTGGATCTAGATACCAAGTTAAAACAAAAACTTTCTAAGACTCAAGGTCAAGGCCAAAACCTCTGTCAAAGGTCAATTATTTAAACAAAAAACTTCCATAAAATACTAAAAACCTAGGTCTTTCAAGACTTGAGAAAAAACATGCTCATCTTCTTCTTTTTTCCTTCGTCCAAAACCGAAACCACCTTGATCTCCCAAGTATTCCATTCAAAACCAAAAAGCCACATGCTCAAATGCTCTCCCAACCACAATTAATCCTCCTTACACATTTAGATTCAAACCTCTTAACCCAGTTTCAATTTCACAACAAATGGGTTTAAGTTATTCTCTGTCAAGACCTCAAAGCCCACCCCTAATGCAACCTTCGCTAGAAATTTTTTTGGTGAGCCAACCAGAGTCCTTTTCTCACTTCCGCCAAAAGCAAAGAGCGCAGTGTTGGAAGTCAAGGGTCATCGCGGACCATGGCAATAGAAAGTGGAGCAATGATGCTCAAAGTCATCGACGAAGAAAAGGGAGAAAGTGAGAGATCGAGAGAGTAGATGGAAAATTTAGCAAAATAAAAGAGGGAGAATTAGACAAAGAAAAAAATTTCACAATTGTAAATTCAACTAAGCAAATAGATAGAGATTAGAGAGAGATGAGAGACATCTTATCAGAGAAAAAAGAGAGAAAAAGAGGAGTTAAGAAGAGAAGAAAAAAGAAGAAGGATATAAAATATAATGAAAAAGACATATTTACCCATCTTTTTAACTGTAAAAAGGGTGGAGAGTTACTGCTGTTTAACAAAGGGCACTTTAGGTAAGTTAAGTAATAACTTTTAAATTACGGGTAGAATTTTTTAAAACCGGCCAAACTACAAGTGAGTTTACTGTAGTAACCCATGTTTTTAGAATTGGAAGAAGAAAGAAAAAAGTTAAAATTTAGGAGTTTTAAAATTAGTAAGGGGAAATTGCAATTTACCCATCTATGATTTGGCTCATTTTAACAATGCCCACCCGTGATTTGAAATTTGTCACTTAACCCATCTGAGGTGGCCTCCGTTACCCACCTTTACCATTTCCGTTAAAAAATCTTCTTTACTATATAAGCCAAAATTAGAACCTAATTAGAACCCTAAAAAAAGGGATTGAGCTCTCTCTAGAACCCTTAAAAATCCTGAAACCCATAATCATTTTCCCTCTTCACTTAGATTGCCAAAGTGAAATATGAACACTTGCAAGCAAGGAGGTGTACTGAAGCTTGGGTTTTCCTTTCCTATAAATTTTCTCACCAACTAAACAAGAGTAAATCCCTAATTTTATCAACCTGTGTTCACCACGCCCAAAAAAAAAAAAAAAAAAAAAAAAGATTGCTAGCAGAGAGAGATTTGCAAGCAAGCAAGTCTCAGGTCTTGGCATCAAAGCACACAAATGTTCAGATTTCAAAGTTGCCAACACAAGCACCTGCTCCTAAAGCTTCAGCGCCTTCGCCTACAGTTAGAAAGACTCCAGTGCCTGCTCCATCTCCGGCAGTGGTGAACTCTCCACCATCTCTTCCTCCAGCTTCTTCTAACGCTCCGGTGAGTCCTCCATCTTTGATTAGTACACCTGCCAAAGCTCTTGATCTTGCTCAGAGTGGCACCATTTTGGACAGAGTTGGGTTCGCTGCCGGATCTGGGTTCACTGCCGTTTTGGATCTGGGTTCGCTACTAGATCTGGGATCGTTGCCGGATCTGCTGGATCTGGGTTTGCTGCCGTTTTGGATCTGCTGGGTTTGCTGCCGTTTTGGATCTGCTGGGTTTGCTGCCGGATCTGTTCGCCGAATTTGTTCGATGCTGTTTTGGATCTGGGTTCGCTGCTGGATCTACTAGATTTGGGTTCTATGTTTTTTGGGGTTTAGGTGTTTTATTGTATTTATTCATTATTCATTCATTCACAGCATGTGATGTTTTATCATGGTATTGACTATACCCGTTAATATAATTCAACAAAAAAAAAAAAAAAAACCTATTAATATAATTTCTTCTTTATTCTTTTAATTTTGCAATTGGTGTTAAATATTGTGAAATTTTTATTTTTGAAAGTCTAAGGAAACAAACTTTATGGGTTTGAATTGCGATTACACAGAAATCAATTGGTGCTTAAGTTCAATAAAATATAACACACAAAAGGATCAAGTTACTTTATATATGAGATTGCTTGCAAATGTTCAGATTTTACTTTGGCAATCTAAGTGAAGAGAGAAAGGGATTATGGGTTTGGGGATTTTTAAGGGTTCTGAGAGAGAGAGAGAGAGAGATCATTCCTTTTTTTTTTTAGAGTTCTAATTGAGTTCTAATTTTGACTTATATAGTAAATGAGATTTTCTAACGGAAATGGCAGAAGTAGGTAACGGGAGTCTAACGGAGGCCATTTCAGGTGAGTTAAGTGACAAATTTCAAACCACGGGTGAGCATTGTTAAAACGGGCCAAACTACAGGTGGGTAAATTACAATTTCCCCAATTAGTAATTTAAACTTTCTAAATACAATCATTTAAGGTATTTGGGGCTTTAAAAATTAAGACTACAGTAAGAATTCAAACTAAGGAAGCCGAATAGATAACAAAATCACACAACATTTTCCTTAATTCAACCATCATCATAGATCAAAATAAAATAAAATAAAATATTACTGGATTCATCACAACTCAGAACGCAACCCAGAACGAGGATGTGAAAATGTTTGAGATCTTGTGGTGCTCTAGTCTTTTTCTAGTTTGGTCGTCCCATAAATGTTACACATGTGACCGTGTACTATTTGACTATTTCATGACCAAAGCACCCCTGGTTACTTACAAAATTCTCAACCTGACATGTCTGTCTGTGACTGTAGTAAACGTCGATGCACTCAGACAATCAGATGCTTTGTTGATTCAGAACAAAGTTGGGACTCTCTATCCCATAATCCTTATCAGATGTTCTCCTTTTACAAGTTGGGAAAGATTTGATAGTACAACTTGCTGTGCCACCAACCCATGTTGCATAGAAAATCCCATTATTACAGTTAATGCCCACATACATTCCCACTTTGGAGCAGCCAATTCATGCAAAGTACCAATCTTTGACACATTTGGAGGATCTGAGGATGGGGTTCTCAATGATGGGTTCATTGGGTTCTCAGTTGTGGGCCAGAAATTCTCATCAAAGGAAGTTAAAGTTTGAATCTTTTAGTCACAGAAGGAAACATACCCTAGCTTTCAACTTCTCAAAGCATCGGTCTCATCCGGCAAAGATTTTGTTGAGCAAGCGTGATGCATTTGAATTTGAGGAGAGAACAAGCCCAAATGAGGTAAACCCACTTTGAATTTTCATTTTTTCTGTTTTTATTTTTTATTTTTTGGGAGTACTTGTTACTCTGCCGGTGCGAATTCATTCATTTTTAATAGGACAACAAACCAAATTGAGGTTAACCCACTTTGTAATTTCCCCTTCATTTTTTTTTCTTTCTCTTTTGGGGTTTTATCTGAGCTACTAGAATTTTCAATAGGAAGCTGTTTTGGTTCTCTGCTGCAATACCAAAGCACAGCTTCATAGAGTGGTTAGCTATGAAAGACAGACTCTCAACTAAAGCGAGATTGATACAGTGGGGTTTCATTGGTGATAGTCTATGCTCCTACTGCAAAATGATGATTGAAACTAGGAATCACCTGTTCTTAGAGTGCCCTTTTGGCCAAAGAATTTGGCAAGCCATAACGGAATTTAGTTATTTCCTAGTATACCCTATAATTGGGAGGAGGTGGTCAACTGGGGAATAAATCACCTACTGGACAGTAACTTCAAAGTTTCTTTGTGTAAGTTGGTTTGATGGACCACTGTTTATCATATTTGGATACAAAGAAACAATAGAATTCATGGATGAAGCATCAAAACCAAAGAGCAGCTGATTAAAAGTATAAAAAGGGATGTCAAGGGAAGAATGGAAGGAATTTTTTTTCAAACTCCTAACAGTAGCACTCTTGCCTTCAATTGGGGGTTTTACTGCGTGTACTTGTTTTAACTCATTTGTAGTGAGCTATAGTGTTAGGTGTAGCAAAGTGTTTGAGCCTTACAGGGATTTCTAGTTTTGAGTGTATATTTCAGGTTGTGGGTTGTGCTATAGAGCTTATGCTCTGCTTTGTGTCTGGTTTGTTCTAGGCAAGGTTTTTGAGTTTCCTTGTGGGACATCTTTTCCTTGTTTCCTTTGTTTTGTGGTAATAAAATTTTCTGAATTAACAAAAAAAAAAAAAAAAAAATAATACTAGAATTTTGTTGCTATTTGATAGAATTAATGGAACCCCAAAATTTGTTGGAAAGGAACAGTTTTTTACTGATTACCTTTTTATGGAGTACCTATACAGGCTATACTGAAGCAGACTGAAAGAGAAGATACAGGTGAAAATGATGATAGTTTTTCCAAAAATCCAATCAATATTTGTAATAAGAAATGGTTTTGTTTAATATTTGACCATATACAACTGAGTTCGCAAGTGTATATGAATATTTTACTATCAGGCTGTTGTCAAGATAATTTATTTACACACAGATGCAAAACCAAAATTAGTAAGGTGGATTGTTACCTGGAGTGTGCATTGGGTTTTTTACCAGAATAATAGTCGTGCTAGGAACAAAGAATTTTTTTAAAGAAAGTTAAAAAAAGAAAAAAAGAAAAAAAAAGGTTTAACAACTCAACAGGAACAAAGATTTTTTGGATTAGATTGGTTTCACTTCACAGGACATGTTTATTGTACAGTGTCAGTGAATCTGGATAACCATGTTGAATATTTCATGCACTAGGAACAAATTTTATTTTTCTCAGACAATAAGATAACAAAGAATTTGAAGCATAATTATTAGTTGCTCTCTGAAGTGAAGGGGATGTCTATGCTTGGTGACTAGGGGATAATTTTAGCATCATTTCTGGGGTTGGATTTATAAGTTTAACAATGCAGAAAGTATTCAATCCATTTGATGCATTTTAATTTGTCAAGTATGAGATTTTGAATGCCTGTTCTGCAGCATGTGCTTTCAGCTTGGACATCTCTTCAGGCAATGCTGCTAAAGAACTATTTGAATAAAAGATTTGTGATGAGAATCATACAAATGAGTAGGATCTTGTTGGGTGCAGTTTGAATTTAAGCAAGCAGAAATGATAAACATGTAGCGACTTTGTTGATGAAACTCTTTTGTATTTTATCAAGAGGGGTGCTTCCCATTTTGTTGCTGATCGCCAGTTTCTGGTAGTTAGGCTGGACATACAAGCCTTTTCAACTGATAAGCAAATGCATCATATTTCCTGCTTGTGATTTCTACCAAACCAATTGGATCTTTAATCTTATATTGTATGACTTTTATGTTAAGATTGATTCTACTTAGGCAGGCAAGTAAGATTACAACTCTAGCAAGGCAAATGAACAACTTACCTAGGTTGAAATAAATAGCATTCTTTTATATATATATATATATATAATAAATCTAAATTCATTTTTAAGTACTCTCCAGTTCATGCTTAATTATTTGAGCCCTGTTACTTTCTTGCCAACATGACCAATTTTAATTTTAATATCATTTTTGTGGGTGGGGGGTAGAGAATTGAAACTGGACTATGAAATTTATGGATCTTAACAGTATTTAGAATTTCTTATTGGTTGTTCCAAGAGTATCATGCTTTAAGAAATTTTGTGAATATTGAGAATGTATCAAATGTCTTGCAATTTTAATGAATGTTTGAAAAGGTTTAGTAGCTAATTTGGCTGTATTGTTTGAAAGGTCAGAAAAGAGATACAGCAATGCTATGAACTCATACACAGACTTGGGAGGGGAGTCGTGTATTTGGGTTCTTCAAGGATGGGACCTGCTCATTCTCATTACCTGCAAACACAAGAGTTGGGTAGAGAGGCAAGTGACTTTATATATTGATTCCCGCCTGCTTTTCCTGGCATACATGCATGTAAATTTTTATATCCAAATCACGTATTCACATGCATCAAGAATGGTGATACATGGAAGCACAAAATCACAAATTGCATCCTGAAACATAATTTCCTATTAATTGAGGTTAACTTTTTCTTATGATCTTCCATCATCCATGGGGCAGATTGCAAATCTTTTGGACTGCACTTCATGGAGTGGGGTTGGCCCTGGGTTAATGGATGCTGCTACTAAAGGTGCTTTACAAGCGGGAAAACCAGTGGGTGGATTTAAGATAGGTAAAGAAGCTGGTGAATGGACAGCCTCAAATTTGCATCCATATCTACCTCCAGAAACTTACCTTACTTGCAGGTAATATACTATTGTTGCTACCTTATCATCGGATTTTGATGCTTCTCAGTTGCATTAACTGCTTTTTAATAATGCAGGTTTTTTTCTGCAAGGAAACATGGGTTGGTGGATGCTATAGTTAGGAGCAGTAGTTCTGATAGAACTGCCATTGTTGCTCTTCCTGGTGGTATTGGTACACTAGATGAGGTGTTTGAGATATTAGCATTAGTTCAACTGGAACGGATAGGATCAAAGCTTCCTATTCCCTTCCTTTTAATGAACTATGACTCATTCTACTCAAAGTTATTAGACTTTCTTGATGATTGTGAGGGTTGGGGTACAGTTTCCAAAGGAGAGGTTGCATCACTATGGATGGTTTGCAACAATAACTCAGAGGCTTTGACTTATTTAGCAGAATTTTATAATCTCCCTCTTAGTGACAAAGATGAACATGGAACTGAACTGCAAAGTATTCGTGGGACAGTTTCTTCATAATTTTTGCAGTTGACAATGATTTGATTGTTATGAGATTCTTTTCCAATCCATATGATATTACGTGTAATAGATGTAATGGCATCAAGAATGTTGCACACTAACGATCATTCCAAAATTTAGAAATGGATGTTTTAATGTCTCTTTGGAATGGGGAAAACTATCATGAAATCCTGGTACATTGATTTGTAATATGTCATAATTCAGCTTGGAATTATTCGATTGAATCTGGTTACAAATAAAAGAATTGTAGTTTACAGTCAATTTTACGATCAAGTTAAAAATGAGTCTCACCTATAACTTTCAGTGAGCAGCCAGAAATTGCCATTGTTGGTTTTCTAATTCACTTGATGATGTGTATTCATTCTTTGTACCTCATGTAATTCTCAAAAAAAAAAAAAAAAAAAAAAAAAAAAAAAAAATCTTTATACCTTATGCTGATTTTTATTTGGTTTTCTTTTGCAGGAAATTTTGAACCATTAACTGATTGACATTCTTTTCAAAACGGACCACGAACAATATGGTTATAGGATAGATCAGATTCATCAGAATATGGCAAAAAGAATAACTGTTTACGTTAGAAGTTAGAACTAGCTGTGAGAACTGAGAACAATACCAAAGCAACTAGTCATGCCAAGACACGCAAAGAAAGCAAATACCAAAATTCTGTAGAAACTTGTGCATTCAGGACTTTGAAGAGAAATATGGATAGTGTTTACAGCTCTTAAAAAATGTATACTTCATATATTCCTTTGACGGAGGACACAAGCTATTTATAATTATAGGTACTTCATAAAAACATATGAATACTTCATATATTCAAGACTTTGAAGAGAAATTGGGATCCTGTCAACTCAACATTTTTTCTTAAACACTCCTTACATCAAAGAGTTTGATCTATATAATATATAAAAGCTTAAGGGTAGTGTTTATTATTTTTATGCTCATATTAAACCACATCAATTAGCATTTCGGTCTATTTAGTCCATTTCGGTCCATCGGTCCACTTGTTCTGCTTCTGTCCATTTTGGTACGTTCAATCCTATTTGGTTCAGTCCATTTCTGTTCTCTTCAGTGATGCTTTAAGAGGAGAGGCCTATATTGAAAGATGAGTTGTTTCATTGACAATTATGTCAACTCTTCAACGTAACGATGGTAGGTTCTTGATAAAATTACATTTTTCTTATATTATTAAAGTTTTATATATTTTTTTTCTAATATAAGTGATGAAATTACTTATATTTACTTCATTTTTAGGCCATTCAAGACGTATAGACGATAAACCATTTGTAAAAAATGCTAGAAACAAAATAATCACATCATTTTAAGAAGTGTTTAAGACTAATACTTATAAATCTCATCTATTATTTTCATTTTTCACTTAACAAAAAAAAATGGCTTCCATTTTTCAATGATTTGTGATACCAAAGGGAAAGGGGAAGGGGGTTATTAAATGTGTTTTAAATAAAGTTAGTCAATAACCCCAAGCAATAACTAAAATCAAAATTAATATATGTCACAAAAGGTGATATTAACACCCTGTCAACCCATTTGCTTCTCATCATAAAATTTACTGATGGGATTATTTTAGTTAATCTGTTTTAAGAGAAAAATAATAATTTCCTTCATTATTGAAATAATATAGTTTTGATGAAATTATTTCTACTTAGTAAATGTTACATCCTCTAAACTCGGGTCAAGAATGTGAAAAATTAGCAAAAATAATCAATGTTTTCCAAACTAAGAAGTTGATATATGAGAATGAGATTCCTAAGAGTAAGAAGTTGATATCATTTGGTATCAACTTTTTTTTAACCTCAAGTCTTTTTATTTTAATTTATTTTCCGAGTGATTTATACATGTTTCACCGAAACAGTAAAAGTGAAAATGTCGTACCATAAAAATATTAGTTTCAGCTCGAAGTTATTGTAAATTAAGTATCCAATATTCAAACTCTAAATATTATTGTTACATAAAGAAATAATATTATTGTGCAAATTGTGTTATAAGACAATAGCTCGTGGTTGATGACGTTGAGAAAGGAGAGTATTTGTTGAGGAAATCTGCATATGCAGTTTTTAGTGTTTTACCTTTTAGAAAGGATAAAGAGAACAAATGAAAGCTGAAAAAACACGAAATGGACTGAATAGACCGAATTCTAGTTGATTGGACTGAATAAGACGAAGTGGGTCAGATTAGACTAAAATGGATCAAATTGGACCAAAATGATTGCATGAACCGAATTGGATTGAAATTGACTGAAGGGACCAAATGGACCGCAAAAATGTATGTATTCAAGACTTTGAAGAAAAATTTGGATGATGTTTACAACTTCTAAAAAATGTATACAATTATTGGGTAGCTTATTTTTCCCAACTTATTTGGGTACAATTTTCTAAAATCTTTTTTTTTTCTTAGTTATAATTTATCAAAACCTTACTAAAATGTGTCTCTTTTAAATACAAGGTGTCCAAAGCAAGTTCTCCAAATGAATATTAAGAATAATCAAAGAGATAATAGGAGAATAAAAAACTCACTTCATGTCAAGAAATGCACTTTAGCTAATGATCAAAATTTTTATGTTATGTTCGAATGTGAATGACAATTGTGTGCCACACGCACATCACATGATGCAAGCAATTAGATGAAAACTATTATACAACCAAATAATTGGTATTGTATACAAAATTTATTTAATAATGTCTTTCTCAGTTAACAATAGAAAGGCATACTTTTTTCTCTCTTAATTGTTACCTAATAACTTGAAATAGTGGAGGAAACCAAATATTAATAAGGTTATGTTGGAAAAATAAATGTGTGCAGTGGAAAAATTAACGGATCTACTTTATTCACAATTGATAACATGCACTATGTAAGTTTTAGAATATAGAACAAGAGAGTGTACTTTTGTGTGGTGAATTTCAAAACAAAGATCAGAAGTACTTGGGAACACTTTTAATCTTCACTCCAATTCCACTAATACCTAAGATGTGTGGTTTCTCAATCAGTTATATGTGTATGTTTTAGGGAGAATGAGAGCGTCCAACACTCACACACAAAACGTTTCATGCACTTATGATTATTACAAAATTCTGTATATTTTTCTCTTATAACTAATTATCTAATTGGGCCAACCTTTTGGACCTTTCCAATTGGGTTTTTATATGTGGCTTGGAGTGAAACCAAAAGGGAACAAATAAGACACTAGCTCCAATGGGTCTTGGGCTTTTCTGTCAACTTTTGACAAATCTAAAGTTATCATTAATTATATTTAATACTACTATATAAATATAATTGCATTCTAGGTCTTATAATAAATTATATCCTAAGACTTTATTGTACATGCAACCCCTTCATAAAATATTCATAATAACACAAAGTTATTAATAAAAATTGCCATTTTGTGAATTACATCTTAATCATTGAGTACCCGATTTAATCCTTTAAATTATTCATTATATATTTATGAAATCCAATTTTATAAATATATATTTTAGTAACTATTTACTAAAGTAGTTAGACCTAACTTTCTGAATAACAAACCCATTAAACTTATCTCAAGGGAATATTTTGTATTTCCATTAAGAGACTATGAATTCCATCTTGAAAATATATGTTCCATCAACACTAAATGTGGCTATCCAATATACTGAGGTTTTGACCATTACTTTAGATCTCACTCATAATATATCAAAGCAACCTACATTTCATGATCAGGTCCATTACTCTCAGGATTAAGAGTTCATGTAAATATAAGTCGTGAGATTTATTATTCATTTGACAGTCATTTGGAGAATAATAAATCTCACAGTGATCCAGTTCAGTATATCTTAACTTTTAAAACATATCAACTAGAAGTCTCCACTTCTATGATCAAGACAAATCATCTTAGTTGATATGTTATAGTCTTCGCAGATGAAATGCCCAATTTCATCACCGACTACGTACTAATATTCTGTATTTACAAAGAACTTGTGATTTATATCTTCTGTGACTTTTTATATAAATCAAATACTATGCATCTCATGGACTATATGATAATGTCCAAATATTCATGTTACCATTATTTAAAATAATAATAAAACAACTTTATTAATTACAATATTAAGTCATACATCATATCATATATAATGTGATACATAATATAATACATGGCATCATACAATATGATTCTAGGGTATTAATCCCAACAGGTTAAGGGGTTGAATGATGAAGTAAAGTCATGTACAAAGCGACAATAACAAAAGTGCAAGAATCTCAATTTCAACACCAATCAATTGAAGAAACAAAAAAAAGAGCAATTTCATGACTTCTGTATACACAACTAGAACATGCAATGAGGAAAAATTGGAGAATCCAAAAGTCTTGCAGAGTGGAAAAGGAAAAAACAGTTATGCAAGAAGTCGACTGCACTTAATTTACAAACAAATACGAAAAATCTTAATCAAACATCAAATACCCCAAAGAGTTTCATATACGTGTGATTTAGATAAATATAAAAAAAATTAACAAAAAAAATAACAAATCTTAAAATTGTCTCAAATAGAAGCCATAAATCATATCCGAAGCAACTGCCAACCGGTTTCTTCAAAAATACCCTTGCTTAGAAATCTCTAAAATATTTACAGATGCATCACTAATACCCTTGCTTGTATATTAAAAGGTTGCTAAGTTTCAATGAAACTGCTTTTATTCATGGCAGAAATATAGCAAAAATATATTCTTCAAGCCCAAGAGAGAGTTACAAACTATTATAGGGACAAGGGTAAAAAATATATGCCCAATTAAAGGTTATCTTCATGAAAGCATATCACTCAGTTGAATAAAGTTTCTTACTAGATTTGCCTCATAACTTTTGGTATTCCTGTGAAGAATATATGTTGGGTCAAAGAGTTTATTACCACTCATTTTTTTTATTAAATAGTTTTTATATTTTAAAAGAAAATTGAGGAAAAGATTGAGGCAGGATGACCATTTGTCTCCCAAGTGATCTATTTGAGATGGGGGTGCTAAAGAGCATGGGGGTATGATCTGTGTTCAAAACAGGGGTAGGTTAATGATCCAAAACAAACGACTCAAAATTTTTCTTGAACAGAGAGAGTATCATAAGTCAAATTTGGAAAAAGTTTGAAAAATAAAAAAAAGTACTAATATTAATCATTTAACCAGTGACAGAATCACATGAAATTTGGTCATCTCAATGAAATTGAAGTGAGGAAAATTCAGAGAGTTGTGATCATTATCTACACTACTTTTCAACCAAGTTCCTTCATTTATGCTTCTATTGGTCAAATATTTTCTTTACGATCATTTTTATTTTTATTAAAAATTTTATTTAAGAGTCTAAATATGGTCTTATCTCATAATATCTTACTCCCTCTGTCCCATTTTTTTTGTCCTGTTTGAAAAATCAAACTTTTTAAGGAGACATTATTTATTATATTGTCTACCTTTTAAAAATGTATAAGTTTCCAAAATTACCCTTAAAAAAATTTATCAAAAAATTGAATTAGTAAATTAATATGGGTATAATAAGAATATTAGTAAATTAATGATTTTTATTTTTAGAAACAGGATAATATTTTTGAACATCTCAAAATGGAATAGAGAACAAAAAAAATAGAATAGAGGTAGTATCAGTTATAATATGTCTCCTAAAGTTCAGTGTTAACTTATGTAATTTTCCCAAGTTAAATTTTTTGATAATTTTTAGCTTAATTTCATGCCTAACACGAATTAGGGGTTTCTAGACATCCTAGGACTTCTACAGTATAAATTAATAGTTTTTATTCAAACTAATCAATAATAGAATCTCTCTCTCTTAGTGGATTCCAAACCAATTTTCCCCATGGATTCAATGATCCTTTTGGGAATATAGGGGTTTATTCTTAAAATGGATATTCTATTTCTTATGGCTATCACACTGCATTTGTTAGGCCTTAAAAGAAATGAAGACTTACACAGTATGCACTATGCAGCATAGTACTGGGAAAGAATTAAATCGGCTCTCTCCCCCCAGAAATACTGTGTTCGGTTTTTAAGTGTTAAAACTATGAGTGACTTTTAGAACTATTTAATTGAACCATCAAATCGAGAAATAAGTCGCAATTTATAGCTCAATTCGCAACGAATATTAGAATCACAACTATAAATTTACAGTTTACAACATGACCATGTCTTTCCAAAAAGAAAAAGCAGAAGAAGAAGAAGAAGAAGAAGAAGAAGAAGAAGAAGAATGGGGGACCTAGAGATCTGCAGAAGATCAAAAACACATCCCAAAATTTCTCAGTGAGATGTGGGAAAACTGCTCCTATTACGGTTCTTCAAAGACATGCAGAAAGCGGAGAACGCCCCTTTCATTTCATCTGGAAGAGGGACCTGAAGTTGAAGGGGAAGTGCCAAAGATGGACGTATGTGATAATGCTCACTTTTCTTTCTCAACGAAAATGGTTCCGCAAGTGCTGGCTGCTGCTTGTTAAGCCCTTCAAGGACAAATGAGAATGCACCAAAAGTGAGGCAGCTTTGTAGAAGAGCTTGGGGAGCACCTGCAAAATCATTTAGAGTGGAAATAAGGCTCAGTTACTACAATATACATATCTATAGGAACTTCTATAGATTTGCATACACTAAAGGCAATCAAATGAACACTAATCAATCCATCTGCGGCTATGAAATTCCAAATTTTATGTTCAGCAACAAAGACAATTCAAAATGGAGAAATTGGCAAGATGAGACATAGAAGGTTCATACAGAAACTGCCCTCCTCTACCCACAAAAACCAAAGGAAAGGTACAATTCCAATCATTTAGAAAAGAGTGAGTTTTTAGCAACATGAATACATGTAAAGATACAAGATGGAATATAGCCAAATGTGCTTCATATAAGTATGATCCAAGACTCTTTGGTGAGTTGGAAGGAGGCAGGGAAGGACTAGCTACTTGATACTGAATATCCAAGTTTTATAGTTAACTTCATGTATAACTGGGGTGTTGGATACCTGGGAAACTTAGAGCAAGACCAGTGCAACATCCTGCCACTCCAGCATTAATAACTGCAGACAGAATAAATGATTAATGGAAATATGAATGTATAAAACATTTGTGCAAGTTCTATGGTTAAGGTAACATACCATCATCTTTTCCCCGGAGCCTCTTCAGAATGCAGACAACCAAACTGTGTACTCCAGACAAAACTGCAAATGTCTGATAAGGACAAAGACAGAAAAAGGAAGCCTTAACATACAGCGTAAGTAACAACAAAAATAGAAAAGGCCTCAAAACATTCTACTCGGTTAATCAAAGTGCAGTAAAACTTCTGGGATTTTGCACCTTTGCAGAAGATCCTGCCTCTCCAAAAGATCCTTTAAAGCCTTTCTTCTTAATCAATCCCGCACCTGGTACATATCACATATCCTTTGTATAAGTTAAAATTAGAACTTCTACTTGACATGTTTGGAGAATCACAGATTTCTTACTACATACAAAACCAATCATCAACGGAGCCTTGATCATTACAACAAAATAATGTGAACCAATAAGGTTATCTGAATTCCCCATAACTATTTCTTATTCAACATCTTGCTAGTGGCTAGTGCATGCAAAAGAGTGTAATACTACATACGTAGTAGGGGCATAGCCACACCAAACTTTCTAAAATTTTAAGTTGTACCCTTATATTTCAGTTTAATTTTACACCAAGTGTATAGGTTCCCCTCCCCCTCCCCCCCCAAACAACACCACCCCCCCCCCCCCCCCCCCCCCACAAAAATAAAAATAAATTTTTTTTAAAAACCTTCTTTTCTCCTTTATGGCCCTCTTAATTTAGTTTAGTAGTCATACTTGTTAGGAAACTTACAATTTACTCCCTTGTGCTTTTGTCCTATTACCATTTAGACGCACAAAAATTTTCAATTGCTATAATTTGCTAGGATGCACGAACACAGGTACAATTACGATACGGCGAAACGAGCAATTTTTAAAATATTATAATATGATACGCCAATTAGGAAACCGTTATGACGCTGGTACAGCACGTGTATGGCACTCCAAATGAAATGTCCGTGCATCCTAGATTAATTTGACCCCAAAAAGTTTGGATTAAAATGAAATCTTTAAGAGGTCTTTTGATGGAATCCTAACAATTTCTTTTTTTTGTACTCCAAACCTTAGGGAGGTTCAATATAGCAATCAGAAGTTTGTGGACTAATCTGTGACAGGGCCAAATCAAGGGAGGGTAAATTGTAATTTCCCCTAAAAAAAATTTGACTTTGGCCCCCCCAATCTTTAAAGTCTAGTTGTGCCTCAGCCTGGAACCCTGTACTAGAGAGAGGTTTTGCTCTAGGAGTCCTGAATTTAGATCTCCGTCAGGAACTTAACCACAATTTATGAAGTTGAGGGTGTGACAATATCACAAAATTTTCATTCCCCCCACCACAAAGAAGTGGCCTCACAATGGATAATCCTGCAAACATCTCTTCACTGATGCACTCCTAGATCCATAGGTGCAACATAACCTCACAAATAAAAGTACAAAAAAAAAAAAATTTCTTTCCCCTGCTAAGTACTAAACTTTCATTAACATTCCCTTCCATTTCTTTCCCCTGCTGACATCAACTGGGTCTTTTTTTTCTTGATAAGTTCAACACGACTAAAACTAGTTCCTTCACAATCCCTCCATTTCTCTCCCCGACTGGCATCAACTGGGTCTATTTTTTTTAATTCATAAGTTCACGTGTTCAACACAACGACTAAAACTACTTTCCTTCACAATCCCCTCCATTTCTCTCCCCCACTGGCATCAACTGGGTCTTCTTCTTTTTTTGGATAAGTTCATCATGTCATCTATAACAATCACTACAGCCTTAGTTCGCATAAAATTACGCCACTCCTCAATTTAACTCAAAGAACCCGAAACCATAATGCAACAATTTTAACATCTCAGGTATGTGTCTTAACACACACTCAAATTTCACTTGGAAAGTTAAAACAAACCCTCTCCACCTTGCTTATGTACACTGCATAATCAAGTACACAACACTCCTATTTGTCAATCAAGCTCAATCACAGACTAGGAACTACACAAAAATACAAAAAAAATTTATTAATTAATCAAATTAACCAGTTCCAATTCAATCACACCAGAGTAATTTAATTTCCTCCAATACTTAATTAACACATTTAATTGTCAAAAAAGAAAATTTCTTTTCAAACATCCACGACAAAATTTCCAAAACAAAAAAACAACAACAACAATAATAATTCAATTATATATCAAACAAAAAATCATATTTATATACATATATGTGTGTATGTATTAGAGAGAGAGAGAGAGAGAGAGAGAGAGGACCGTAGCCGAAGATGGAGCCCATGAAGGCGCCGCCGAGGGAGTCGCCGGCGAACCTCATGAGGCAGACGGCGGAGCCGTTGGCAGTAGGGACTAATGCGTTTGAGGGATTAGGGTTAGGGTTTGGGTTTGGGTTTGGGGTTAGATTGGTCTCGATTTCGGACTCGGAGTCAGGCTTTGGAGAATCCGTAGTCGCCATAGCTCTCGCTCCGTGTATCGCTATCTAATTCCTCACAGTAGGAGAATATCGAATCTGATATTGTACAAAGTAGTAGTTTCTTTTTCATATCTTTATAAACGACGTCGTCGTCTCTAACACTAACATGCTCTTACCTCACTTGATTAGGATGTACTCTTTTTTTTTTTTCTGGGTAAATAACTAAAGCTAAAGTTTTAACTTGTTTCTCCCAAAAAAAAAAAAAAAAAGTTTCAAATCGATTATTAAATGAAATAAGCCCAATAATAATAATAATAATAATAATAATAATAATAATATATTTGTAAACGTGGGTTAAAGTTTCTTGTTCTCGAATAAAAGATTTGTGATTAATACTCTGGTTAAATCAAAAATTGAGTAGTAACTTAGGTTATGAAGCTGACACCATAATTTGAACAAATTTATGAGTATAATATTGAATTGTGTAAATTTATATATAAGATATATCAAAATATTATTTATTGATGGTATATATAATTCATTTGGTACTAAAAAATTACATATATTTTAGGGGTACTTACACATAAACCATCTGTGGTTTAGGCGAAAATCACTTTGCCTACTCGTGATTTGAAAAGTGTCACTTAACTCACCTGTGGTATGTTTCCGTTAATCTCCGTAACCCACCTTAAGCCCAGCCGTTACAAAAACACCTTTTAACCCCAAAACATAACATAACGCGAATCAAAACGCCTAAAACTCAGAAACTTTTCGAGAGAGAGACTTGTGGTGAGATCAATGTGTTCTTCATGGTTTGGAGTGTCTGGAGGGAGAGAAAACACAAGTTTCGCAACATCAAAGCTAGGGAAGGTAGTTTCGGTAAAGAAAATCAAGGTATTTGTGTCTGTTCTCAATTTAGGGTTTCAGATTTTGTTCAAGTGCCAACTTACTGTGTGAAACTCTAAATTTGTACTTCCTAAGAATCGTGTTTTGTTGATATGTCTTCATTAAGTGGTAATTTCTCAGGTTCATGTGAGCATATGTGTAATGAGCGGACTTGTGTTTTAAGAACAAGTTTGAGTTTGTATAATTTTGGGAGGAGGTTCTTGGGTTGTAGTTGTTATAAGATTGGTCCTAAGTGTCCTTTCTTTGTTTGGCTTGATAACCCAACCTGTCTCCGTGGGAATGAAACTTCACCTTTGGCTCTAGAGAGGATGTCTGGGCTTCAGAGTGCTCTCTAACTTGCCAATGAGAGGGAAATGACAACTTTGGAAATGGTGGATGCGGCAAGGCAGATGGTAGAAGAAGTTAGGCAAATGGCAGAAAAGGCTCTTAAAGAGGAAGCCAAAGCCAAGGAGAGGGAGAGAAAGGCTCGAGCTGTCTGTGTAAAAGCTAAGGAAAAGGCCATGTTTGCTGAAGAGAAGCAGAGAATGTGGAAGTTTGCATGCATTTTGTCATGGATCTTTTTTGTTATTGTTATGTTGTTGTTGTGTTTTGGCTTAATTGAGTTCTCTAGAGTGAAGAGACCGAGGTTGTTGCCCTGAAATAGTTAATTGATTAGTAGAGATAGTTATGACAATGGTGTTAATGAATTTGCATTATAATAGCACTAGCCTACTAATGTAATGTTTTAATGTGTCAATGAACAAAGAATTGGTTAATTATTGAGTATTTTGTGCATACCATAACAACCATTCAATGAAAGAAGTATTGGTCATGCCACTAGTCTCTGGGCATATAATGAAAGAAGTATCGGTCAATTATCAATGAGCTGCGCATACCATAACAACCATTCCACAATAGCAACTTCCATACACTCTGTATTGGAAAAATCTACTTGGACACAATCTATAGCAGCAATAAATAAACTTCCATATAATCTGGTTTGGACAAATAATGTTCCATACAAAATGTTTTGGACAAATAATGTTCCATACAAACTTAATTGAATAAATACCACAACTTCCATATAATACCACAAAATTTCATACCATAATAACAACCTGGAGTGTATTGTTCCTTAACTTTTGATAAATTACAAAAAAGCACATTCCATGGTTAACTACATATATATATATATATATATAATTGCTCAAAACAAGGTGATTGTTTTTTACACTAATTGATAATTACAAAAGGCCAACAGTGGTCTTCACAAAAAACACTAACTGCAGGCCCACATATTCTCCTGCCCCTGCCTTTATTTCCAATGCTGGCATGCATACGTACCTACTAACTTCATTTCTTGCCTTTACTTTTTCCACCCACTAAATTCATTTTTGGTGGCCTTTGTACAGCAAGCTGTCCTCTAGTCCTCACAGCACCAATGCTCCTATTTGCATGTGAATGCTAACAAAATAAAAAATAGATCCACTTGTTAAAAAATATCCTAGTCTACACAACTATCCAGGAAAGAAGCAACTTAACTAAGTTGCATGTGAAGAACTTGGTAGGGTATCCTAGGCCTCCCTAGTTGTGTGAAACTTTGGCTGTGAGGAAGAGAACCATCCTGCTCTCCTATAAGATGGCCTAGCTTGATTTCCTTGCATTGAAGCTTGATTTCCTTGCTGTGAGGATGAAGACTGAGTGGCAGACCTCATGTTGTAAGTCTAGGTAGGTTGCTGGGATGGTAGCTGGGGTGCAAGCTGGGATGCTCAACTACTAGTGGCTCCACATCTATGTCAATATAGATTATGATTTTGTCAGCTGGCCATGCCCTATGAAAGGTAGTCATGTTCACCACATCTGGATCTATTTCTATGACCCTTAAATTATGCTCTAGATCACCTTCAGGAAGTAAATACCTATATCTACTATGTTCTTTAGGAGCACCAACTAGATGACATAAATCTCAAATTTCAAAGAAACTCAACTTGTCAGGGTCAATCTCTGTCAATGTATGTACAGACCCACCCACATATTGTAAGGTTGGGTTCTCCACAAAACACCGCTCAACATGAATTTCAATGTCAAATGTGAAATCAACCATTTGCAATTAAAATAAGTAGTTTATTTACATACTAACATGCAAAAAATGACAACAAGCCAAAAGAGACAACAAGCCAAACATTGTGTTGTTTTGTTTTCATATAAAATTTGTTTTGTTGTTGAGAGACAACACACGGACAAAGGACCATATATAGCACATGCAAAACTTGATTCCCAACAAATTCATAGGGACCACAGTACTCACAGTTCATAAACAAGTGTAATCATTGACAAATAAACTTGATTCTTTCAGGTATACGCATTATATAAACAACCATAGCAATACATTAGTTATATCCTAAGCGATTCTACATATAAATAGCAAAATGCACATTTAACGTACACCAATTTTGAGAAAATTTTACAAACCCTAACTACGTGGGTGGGTCACGATAAAAAATGCCATCAAGAACCCAAATGCAGATCAACAGTAGTCACATATACCTTCCCTAGCTTTGATGTTGCGAAACTTGTGTTTTCTCTCCTTCCAAGCACTCCAAACCACGAAGAACACGTTGATCTCACTACAAGTTTCTCTCTCGAAAAGTTTTTGAGTTTTGGGTGTTTTGATTCGCATTATGTTGTGTTTTGGGGTTAAAAGGTGTTTTTGTAACGGCTGGGCTTGAGGTGGGTTACGGAGATTGACGGAAACATACCACAGGTGGGTTAAGTGACACTTTTCAAAACATGGGTAGACAAAGTGATTTTCGCCCAAACCACAAGTGGGTTATGTGTAATTACCCTATATTTTAATAATATAAAGTTGGTGGATTTAATTTCATAATTTTCTAAACAAAAATCATTCTATATAATTAAATCAAATAATACTATTTCAACTATAAGTTATTTATTAAATTATTGTAAAGTGATTAAAATGTTTGAGGTGCTTTATATTGAAAAAATAATAAATTGATTGAATTGCTCATGAACAAGCTCAACAAGAAAATAAACCAAGCTTGAATATGTAATGTAATTTGTTGATGAGCTCGAGCTCGACTCATGTTTGAAATAAAATTAATGAACAATTCTAAACCTTTACTACTCAATTCAGCTTGATTTGTTTACAACCTTCCATTGAATTGAGTTACTTTAGACTTTAAAGTAATCATCATGTGAGGCGTGGCTTGGGTTTTAGTAGAGTAATTTAATTATAAATATGAAAAGGTGTTACAAAAGCAGGGATGGTAAAAATTATCCATCCCACTTGACCCACTTTTCTTGCCTTCAAGAGGTAATGTAAGACAAGACGTAGCAAAACCGGGGGGGGGGGGGGGGGGCGGGGGGTTGGGTTGGGTCAATCGGGTCGCGGGTCAAAACGGGTCACTGGTCATAACGGGTCAATCGGGTCGCAAGTCGAGTCGGGTTGCGAGACGGGTTGCGAGACGGGTCGAGTTGACCCGTATTTTTCAAACAAGTTTTTTTTTTTTTTTTAGGAAATAGATGCAATTTGTCAATTTTTTTTGAGTTTTTTTAACTGTGATTAGATTCTCACTGGTGATACTGTTACCACTTACCAATTACCACTAAACACTTGATACCCAAATTTGGTGCAACTCTTGTTCCAATTTTTTAGAAGTTAATCTTAGTATAATTTTTGATCTGTTTAAAGTAGGAAGAGAAAATGAAGATGGCAAGTAAAGAATGAAAAACTATAATGAAGTACATAACATATTAAGTGAAGAAGAATAAGTAAATATTTTATAAGAATTACACCTCAATCTCAATCTATTCAACGTTGGTAGATGTGGCAAAATGGGTGGTATAATTTTCGATTTGTTTAAAGTAGGAAGAGAAAATAAAGGTGGCAAGTAAATAATGACAAACTATAATGGAGTACGTAACATATTAAGTGAAGAAGAATAAGTAAATACTTTATAAGAATTATACCTCAATCTCAATCTACTCAACGTTGGTAAACGTGGCAAAACGGGCGGGTCGGGTCAATCAGGTCGGGTCAGGTCAATCAGGTCGCGGGTCAAAACAGGTCAATCGGGTTGCAGGTCAAATGGGTCGAGTCCGAAAATTCTGACATGTTTTGCCATGTCTATGTAAGACACTTGATTTCTCACTGGTGACACTTTCATGACTATCCTTTTCCTTTTTATTTAATTTATATCTCATTAATGTCACCCACTTTATAAATGACGAAATATCTCCAACCCATCCACCACCAACTTACCTTACATGGGAACTTGTTATTAATTCTAACCTTGTGATAATTGTGGTACAATGTGGACCTCCATGCCGTCCACTCACTCTTAAACTCAGATTTTTTTTTTCTTTAGATTTGGGTGATGAGGCTTTTAGTTATGTATTGCAATGGATTATTTATTTGATTTTGGTTTTGTGAAGGCTTGTGGTGGATTTCAATGGCAGTGGGTTGTTTTTCTTGTAGGGTGTGTGGGCGCAAGGGAAAAAGTATCGGAGTTACCACCTAGTTATATGGTCTAGGAACCATGATTATAGCATTCTTTTGAGAAAGGGTCTTTGGTCTTACTGTCTAAGTATGGATTCGGAATTTAGATACGCTTTTAGGAATGTGTTAGGCACCCAAGATCACCCAGCCCTAAGGTTGCCTACCCATCATTGTGTCTTATGTCTTAACCTTATTAAAAATGTGTTCAACACTTGCATCTATACTCACACACACACACACACACACCAGCATATATCTAAGCATACAACATGGCATCTTGATCCCAAAACAACATACTTATCAACCTAAAGCAAGAGAACCAAACACAAAAGAAACCCTAGCATGTGAAACCCTATCATACATCTAAGCATGTTCCATCATATCATCAAAGTAAAACCCTAACACAAATGCATGGACATTGCTAATGTATGACTTACCTTTTACTTACCTCTTAACAGCACAACACCTATGGCATCAATGCATGAGCATGTGAATGAATGGCATTAAAACTAAGAGAACCGTAATCTAAACCCTAATCTAAACATGTTAAAAGATAGGCAAGCAATTATGGGGCTTAAAACATATGAAAAAGAGGCTATACATAACAAACATGTGAAAGCAAAAACAAAATAAACAAGAATTTAGGGTTCTGGGTAACGACATCATGCACACTAGAACGGGCTAGATCATGCGTACACAAATCCTTACCCAGAAAACCTAAAAACACAGAAACATAGCAGAACTTTAAAAAAACAAACTAAACCTATGTACACGAAAAAAGAAAAGAACTAAAGGGCTAAACTAAGCAATCATTTATCAACATAAACCAAACCAAAAATGAGATTAAAACAAGAAAAGAAAGATAGAAAATAAAAAGAAAAGCTAGAAAGAATACCTTAAAGCAAAAGCTCCTAGGCTTGATTTTTTACTGTTCCCTTCAGTCAAATCAATCACAATTCAATAAAATAGTGATTAGCAATCTTAAACTCAAAGGATTGGAGCTAGAAAATGTCCCAATCAAATAAAAAATGACTTGAAGGTGTTTTGTGAAAAACTCTTTTTTGATTCATTATTTTCTAGTGAATCTTAGGTTTTTCCTGTGAGATTTCTGTGTGTTTTGAAAATGTACCATGTAAGGCTTTTTATAGTGAAAAAATGGGATTTGGAGCGGCTCCCAGACGATGTGGGATTCATTCCAAATCCCAGCCATTATTGCAGAAAACTTGTCTTTCTTATGCTTCTGAAACTCTAGTTGTATACACAAGAATGTGTCTGCGTACACATGTTTTAGCTTGCGTATGCAAGCATTGACTCACGTACGCAGGCTGAGGGCTACTTTGGTCATTTAATTTTTCAAAAATAGATTTTTGCTCATTTAAAAGGTTATATTTTCCATTTTAATACTCCTCAAGTCAATTTTAAATTTTTAATATCTAATTGGGCTCTAAACTGGCCTTGGGCCTTAGGGTTCAAGAATCATTGGGGAACGGGGGTCCGAGTCATAAGGGGTATAAAATGCAGTGTCTACAGGGTGGGGCTTTTATGGAATGAGAGAGAGAGAGAGAGAGAGAGAGAGAGAGAGAGAGAGAGTTGCAAAATGGTGTGTGAAATTTAATAAAGTAGTTTTTTGATGTGCCAAATGCTAATTTTTGTTTAATTGTTTTTTTAAATGACCGATGTGGTTCTTCTAAAAATATACAAAATAGAATGGCAATTCGTAATTTTTTTTTTAAGTAGTACGATGAAGATTGAGGAAGTAAAGAGCACGTACTCCTAAGAAAAGGTGAGTGAAAATTTTGTTCTTGAATTTATTTTTTTATAGTTTTTCCATGATTGATGTTGCATGTTTATTTCTTGCTTGATAACAAGTTAGTATTTTTTTCTTCTTCTCTTAAATCCATGAAATCCATCCAAGCTTTACTCCATCACTGTACTCTCTATCCCTCTCTCCTAATGTTGTACGTATAGTAGGCGTGGTGGTTTCCTTGTGAATTACATGAAAGCAACACGTTGGGTAGCATGTGCTTGTGTTAATGTGCAAGTGCAAATTTTTTTCTTGAATTAGTAACCTAATCTATTAAGGTATAAAAGTAGTAGAGATTTTTTGGTAAAAACTTAAGAAGGTTCATATTTTTCGATTTTGGTATAAGTAGCAGTGGTAGATCTCTGTGTTTTACTCTTTTTTTTTTTTAATTTAAAATTTATGGCTTTTTCTTTGTTTCCTAGGTTTAGATGGTTTATCTTTGTTCACTGTTAAAAGATGTAGTTAAAGCTTGAATGTTGTAGTTCAGTTATTTGACTAGTGGAAATTAATCGTTTCTTCTAATTTTGTGGCTTTTGAGTTATATAAATTAAAGGTGTTAAAGTTTGTTGAAAAAATTGATGATTGTCATTGCAATGGAATAATTTCTTTTTAAATCTAAAGCAAATGAGTGGAGGATTGTGTTTTATCTTATATGGGATTTCCAGTTAAATACGAAAATTATTTGTAAGCCAAGTAGTGTTAAGGTATTGATGAATAGCTACTGAAGTTGAAAGTCATTGAAGGTACTCCCTTTCTCTATCTCTCATGTTTTCATTTTTCTTCTAAAAACTATATGTGGAGGTTGTTGTGGGTGCTTGAATTTATAGATAGTACTTGTGGATATATGGGTTGTCCAATTTCACACTTAGTTTTATGTTGTTAACATTTTTCTTAAGCTCTTGATGATAGTTGTTTATGTTTCTACTTTGTATTTCTAATTTTCAATAGAGTATCTTAGATTAGCAACCTATATACTTCTTATTGTATTGCTGTTTGTATTGTTGTGATTGGTGTCATGGTGTCATGAGGTAACAACCCTATAGTTTATAACAATTGAGATAAAGTTTCTGATGGTTGAATAAGAGATTTGGGGTTCAATCCTCAGTTACACCAAAAACTGATTAGTGTCTTGGTCTGATACAAATAACTATCATCAAAAGTGGACGTCATAGGTTGAAACTCTCTCCAAAAAAAAAATTAAAATTAAAATTAAAATTTGAGTTGGCTTTCTTTATTGCAGGGATTGTGTTAAGCTATTGGTTGGCTTTCATTATGTTGCAATAGAAACCAAAATATGGGAGATTCTCAAATCCTTATTGTAGTGGTCTTGCTCTTTCAACCTAAACATGATAATGGAGACATGATTTGGTGTAAGATTATTTTTTACCCTTAGGTGTTCATTTATTTCTAGCTTATTTGACCCACTTTTAGTTTTTAGTTTTTATGTACAACTTTTTAAAACTTCATTTTTTTTTTCACTTTTTTCAAAGTATAAGTATATTTTAACATATTTTCAACAAAAAGCTAAATAAGTTGATGCTAAACACACATGACATATAATAGACACTCACAATATTGTGTAATGTTAAATGTAATAATTTGTGTAATGTAAAATGTAATAATTTTTTTTGGAACTTGTGTGTTCTAATACAATAAAAAAAAAAATATTGTTATTTGAGAGACAATGTGCTTAAGTATGCTTATTTTGAAGGAATTTCCTTTTGCAATGGATGATCACGTTTTTATTTATTATGTATTGTAATGCAATCTTTTTAAGGGGAATCTTCCAATTAAATGCATTACATGGATTGGAGAATAATTGTCAAATTTATAGTATACTTTATATAATGGACTAAATTGTAATAGTATAATTTTACACTAAGGGTCCATTTGGATACAATTTATTTTGTTGAACTGAAAACTGAAAACTGAAAACACTGTAACAAAATAATTTTTAAATGTGTGAATAGTGCTGTGAGACCTATTTTAAATATTTTTTTAATAAAGTGTTTGTGAACTGTGCGTGCACTATTCATGAATAGTGCACTTTGTCTCTAAAACCAGAAACAAGCGCTGAAGAGAAGAAAAAAAAAAAAGAAAAAAAAAAAGAGGAGAAACCACAAACGGAAAACGTAGCCATGGATCCAAACTCAGCCTAAGTGTTCATTTTAATGGTAAATGACTCATTTATAATATTCAATGAAAAAGTCAAGATGAACACCTTATCCTTTTTAGTATTGACTATTTTCGATGAGTAAGCACCAGTTACATACTAATTGTATTAATGTAATCCTTATATGTTTGTGTACAAATCCCTCTTCTTCTCTTTCCCTTCCCTTACTTTTTCCTCCCTTCTTTCCTTTTCTTGCATCTCCCTTACAACCAAACAAAATATTAGTTTCCAAATTTGGCTACAGCCCTCACTAAAAAAATTAACATAACTACATATTTGGAAAATCTAACTGTCATATTACATGTACTTATACGTACTTAATACGCATGTCAAATTTTATGCTAATTGAGTATTATTTACTATTCAATCCATAAACTTATTTTTTACGCATAATTTTAAAATTTAAAATGATATAACTATTAATATTTGATCTTCTAAAAGTTTTGCAAGCATGAAGGATTAAGTGTTTTGAGGATATTAATAAAATTATGAAAAAAAATATGTTTATTTCCATTTTAGTCCTTAATGCTTGTACTATGTGTCAAAATGGTTTTTAACATCTTAATTGTGTAAATTTAGTTTTTAAACTTTTGGTATTGTGTCAAAATAATCCTTGTTGGTAAGCAGTACATGAAAAAAATTGACATGGCTAAGATTAATATAAAAATAGTATTTTTTATGCAACCTAAGCTATCCAATGGGTTATCATTTGTACTTAATTGTAAAATAAATTATATATTTAGAAATATATTATTTGCAGCTCCCTAAGTAAATGAGATGTTATTTTATTAGCAGAAATTAAAAATTTCTTTTCTTTTCTTTACTTTTGCATTATGAGGAACAAAACGAGGTTTTTAGTTTTTGATTTCTAGTGAGAATGCTCATGAACGGCATTTGAAAAGATGCTATTTACCTAGTTTTAAAATGGAAACTTTTAAAAAATAAAAAGCCAAATGCCAATTTTTTGCATTGTCATATTTTTTTTAAGAAGTTAAAGTTATTACCAATTAAATTATATTAAAAACCTTATAAACTGATGTGATAATCTATATATATATATATATAAAACCAAAGTCTTTGACCTCTCTACAATTTTTCACATTACTATTATTTAAATAATAAAAAAATCAGTAAAAAAAAAAAAATACTTAAGATCTATACATTATTTAAACCGTTTATATTTTTGCAACTCTGTTACCTATCCTACTGAAACACTACTCATCCTATTAAAAAGTGAAAATAACATCTAAACCCCGTCATCTCTCTCTCACTCAAAAGCTGTAACCATCGCCTCCCTCCCGTATTTGTGTTGTTCAGGTTTCATGTTTGTATGTCCAGGTGACATGTTTATACACTGTAGCGTGAAGCTTTGACCAAAAATAAGATATTCATATTCTGCATTTTGGGAAGTGCATAGTGGCAGAGGTATTATAGCTTCACTTACAAATTCCTTATTTGTAATATATGCTTCTATATATTGTCGATTTTTGTTTTTTTGGTTAGAATTTTTTCCTACTTGGCAAATATTTTTGTTAGATTTTTTTTTTTTTTTTTCGTTTGCCCCTAAAATAAATTTCTGAATTTTTTTTAGTATAAGGTTAAGTGTTTGTCTATGTACATCTAATTTCTAAATATTATAGTGTTGTTTGGGTTATTGGTTTAGGATCGTCTATTTTTTTTTTTTTTTTTTTTGGTTTAATAAATTTGAATTTAGGATGTACATGATGATATATATATTTCTCTGTTGTGTGATCAAACATTTCATTATGCTTTAATAATTTCAGCTTTGAATCTTATACATGATACATTATACATTTATGCAAAGTTTTTCCGTGCATTTTACAGGTTAGTGACTAATGAATATAATTTTCGTTATGTCAACGAGGTAATAAGTAAATTTCTTAGTTATTTTTCTATTTTGTGTTTAAAAAATGATACATCCATTTAATAAAATGTATAGTAACCTACCATCACTCAATTTAAAATTAACATATTCTTACTATTTTTTAGTATAAAAATAAACTACAAATTTCTCATGAAGAGGTGAGCCAAAAAAAAAAAAAAAACTATGACTAACCTTGAATTAGTAAACTTCCCATAATAGATAACATAAGACATGCATAACAAGTTAATAACAGAAAAGTACGAGATGAGAAGTTGAATCTATTTAAGGAAATCCTCTATTTAATAAGTATGTTGAAGCCAATTTTGTAGTCTGATAGTGTTTAAAAGTTGTGTTTTCCCTTTTAGTTGGAACTGTGAAAGGATACTTGATTTTTTTTTTTTTTTTTGCTGAATTAAAGGATACTTCTTGTTAAACTTTGAAGATGAGAGTATTGTGCATAGATGCGTGTCTTTGTCAAAATTTAGCGGACACACCCAAGAAGAAGACAAAATTTATTTTTTTTGGGAATCTTATAACAATACTTAAGTTTATGTCAATTTTTTTTTTTTTTGGGACACGTCTCATGTCAATTTTTGGCATTATCATTTTTTTAAGAAGTTAATTTTTTACTAATTATATTATAAAAATCTTATAAACTGATGTGATAATGAATATAATTGATGTCATGTTAATAAATAAATAAATATATATTTTAATTATTTTTCTATTTTGTGTTTGAAAATTGATACACCCATTTATAAAGTTTTATATAGTAAAATGTTTAGTAACCTACCATCACTCTATTTAAAAATTTTGTTCATGAAATCACAGTCCATGTGGCCCTTTTAGCCAACTAATACAAACAAATTTGTCATGAAGAGGCTAATGACAACCAACCCCCACCCACCCCACCCCCCCCCCCCCCCCCCCAAAAAAAAAAAAAAAAAAAAATCTATGACAAACCTTGAATTGGTAAACTAGAATAGATAACATAATGAGAGCATATGCATTAGCTCATCCAAATTTTTTTTTTGTCTATTTTAATATAAGAGCCTATTTTTTCTATTTTGAATACTCACTTTTCAAAATACCTCACATCGGATTATTTATTTTACATTATATTTTATTGAAAATTTTATATTTTTAATTATTTCTCTATTTTTACACGCAACAACCACCATTCATTTTTGAAATACGTAAAAAAAGAATAAAAAATTAAATGTGAAATGAATAATGTTGGTATAAATTTATACGGCTACTCTAATAATCATATTTTTACACAACTTTACATAATTTGATGTGAACGAAATTTGAATTTAATTTACTAAAATGTGGTCATTTTTCTATTTTACAACTTACAAGCATTGGTGCAAGTGTTCTAAAACATGCAAAAAAAAAAAAAAAAAAAAAAAAAAAAAAAAAAAAAAAAAAAACGAGATGATGAGAAATCAAATCTATGAAAGCAAAATTCTCAATTGAATAAGTTTGTTGAAGCCAATTTAGTAGTCTGATACTGTTAAAATTTTGTGTTTTCCCTTTTAGTTGAAACTTGGAACAGTGAAAGGATACTTCTTCTTCTTCTTCTTCTTCTTCTTCTTCTTTTTTTTACAAAGGATACTTGTTCTTAAACTTTGAAGATGCGAATATTGTGCATATCAGCATATGTCTTTGCCAAAATTTAGCGGACGCGCCCCAGAAGATGACAATTTTACACTCTCCCTTTGCAATATCGAAAACATTAAAAAAAGTGTGAACAGGACAAAAAAATCGTTAAACTTAATACCAATTTTACTTGGGAAGAAAAAAAAAACTTACAAACAGATTTAGCAAAAAATATGATTGTTGTCAACCCAAAAAAAGAAGAAAAAAAATATTGATGTCACGTAGGTAGAACTGTAAACGAGCCGAGTCTAGCCAAACTCGAGCTCATCACCAAACATATTTAAGCTTGATTCATTTATTTGCCGAGTAAGCTCGGGCTTGTTCACGAACTACTTGATTAACTTATTCTTTTCTTTTATATATAAAAATTATGACTTTTCTTTTTGCGCTAGACTAAAATATTTTAATCCTTCACAAATATGTGCATTTTTACTACAAATAGATTGTTTATATTTTGAAAACTACAAATAATAATTTTATATCACATAAACCAATATACAAACTTATATAACCCAATTTCAAGTCTATAAAAATATACTTTTAGACAAGTATACATATAAATATATAGTTAATTCGAACCTTCATATTCATGACCTTGTTCATGAACACATTATTATGTTTGAGTTTGCCTTATTTAATAATCGAGCCTAAAGTTGGTCTTAAGCTTGGATTGTTTCGGTGAATTACGTAAATGATGGAATATTTAATTATTTTCAATTTTCAATTCTTAATCTTGATTACTTAGGGTTTTGTACAATTCTTCCACTGCAACAAAACAAAGAGAGAAAGAGAGTTTAAGTGTGTCCAGTTGAATCATGAAATAAAATAGTTCATCTACCCGAACCTGTATTTTTCAACTTGGGTTGAAAAGATCACACGCACACATAGATTCTTAATTCCTAATTAGGAGTGGGACGCCGGATTCCTAATTCCTAAAGGGAGGGAAAAAGAAGAACCAAAAGAAATGAACGACATCATTTTTTATGTAATCTGATCCAAAATGACCAAAGAGTAAGATGGAAAATTTTGGATTTGGGTTTTTGTTAATTTATTATTGTTAAGTCAAATTGGGTTCAAAACTTCAAAGAGTAGAAATCCTGACTCGGTGCAGAATGTGAACCAGTAGAAAAAGCAAATAAACTCAAATCTAAAATAAACAAACAATTTATGTAAGTTATCTATTTTTAGTTGAATAACCTCAGAGATTGAAGTTAAATATATACCACTCTTATCTTAAAGTAACGGACATTTAGATCTTCACTTAGTGATAGAAAAACTTACATTGATTACCGCCCAAAAATAGAGAGCAAAGAAACTCAAAATCTCTGAGGTTAACTGTTATGTGTCAGTTTATACACATAACATGTTCAAGGACTATAATACCTAGTATCACAATTGATAAAAATAAATACAAACTGTAAGGTTGAATTTAATTAACCATTTTATTGGCTTTATTCCGTGCCAATTTGCTTGTAATTTAAGCACTTAGTAATCCTGTATTTAGGTGGGATTATTGTAAGGATAATGTGTGAGAAGATGTGAAGAAAATCTCAAGTATGTGCAAGAAGGCAGAGATTCGCGGCTGACTCACGACTGGCAAGCCACCAACTGCAGGCACGTGAGATGCACACAGGGGAGCTGAAGGGTCGCGTCAGCTGTCGCACTATAGGACAAAAGTTCCAGGCTGGCCAGTGCGTCATCTCGCGGCTTGAACTCGCGACTCAAACCAGTTGCGAGGCCAAGTCGCTAATCAGCCCTGTTTGGAAAAAACTGACTCTTCGCATTCCTTTCTCACCCCACTATATATAGACCCTTATACTCACCAAATGTAGAGAGCTTCTAGAGAGAATTTTGTGAGAGAAACCCTAGAGAAAACTAAGATTGATTCATCCACAATCTTTACCTTAAAGACTCTACAAATTCCTCTACTCTCTTCCTCTCCATTGTCATACCATTGAGAGGTCTTTTTACCAAATCCTTATCTCACCACACCCACGTCTGTGAGAAGGTTTATTTGGTGCTGTTGGGAAGCAGTTAGGAAGGAACCAATATCCATTGGTTGATGCTATGGTCTAGTAACGGAATCCGGGAAGCTAAAGAAGAAATAGGTTCGGCATAACCTCGTTGGAGCAAGAAGCTTGGAGGGCTTAGGTACTTGGGTAGATTAGGCTTGGAGGGTCTTCTGCTGTTCATGTATCCCAACTATATTCTTTAGTGGATTATTATTGCTTGGAGGGCGGTGAAGAGATTTTACACTGAGGGCTTCGGTTTCCTCTTCGATAACACATCGTGTGTTGTCCATGTGTTTGCATCTTCCTTTTCTTTATCTTTGTCTTATATTTACTGCTGTGGTCGTGTTTATATTTGGCTTAGATTGTTTATCAATTCTGTGTTTGGCTTATGTTCATATTCTGCACTTTAATTGTTTGATAATAAGCTTGAATTGATAATTTGTAATTTGGGGTCTAAACGTTCAAGGGTGTTTCATACTCATTTGGAACATTTAATTGGTATCAAAGCAGGTGCACTCGTTGTGGTGTAATTACCTGAGTGCGATCTTAGACCCCTTGGATATGAATGCAACTATGAAAAAGGACATGCTGAATTGTGGTTCAAATGTTTGTGAGAATGACTCTATGAATATGTTTGAAGGGTGTCCTAACAATGAATTCTTAGAGTTGTTAAAATCAAAGAAATATGCTAGGATGTTTGTTCACATGCTGAAATACTCTGAAAATAGGAATCATATCTTACACAATAGTCTATGTGAGTCTAGCTCTTTGATTGAGAAGTACGAAAGAAGAAATAGATTATTGTGTGAAAAGATTGATAAGCTGAAAAAGAAAATTCAAACTGATAGAAGCGTGCAAAATGAAGATATATTTCTGTTTGATGGTCAAGAGTGTTTGTCTCATGCATGTCTATTTGTGCACACTTCATTGAAAGTTTTTTACTCATGCTTGTGGTATCTTGATAGTGGATGTTCTCAGCATATGACTGGAGATAAATCTCTGTTTAAGACTCTTAAAGAAAAAGCTTGTGACTATGTGACTTTTGGTGATAGGAGTCATGCCCAAGTTCTCGGCAAAGGAACTGTTGAAATTCCTAGACTGCCTCTGTTAAAAGATGTGTTATACATCAAAGGTCTGAAGGCGAATCTCTTAAGCATCACTCAAATATGTGATGAGGATTTTCTTGTCCAATTCTCAAAGAAAGGGTGCATAATCATCAATGAAAATGGGATTCAAATCTTAGAGGGAAATAGGACTACTGACAATTGCTATGGAGTAGTTCCTACAACACCTATTTTGTGTAGAAGTGCTTGTGTTGACATGCTGGAACTTTGGCATCATAGATTTGGGCATGCTCATTTCAAACAAGTAGCTAAAGTCTCTAAACTTGAAGTTGTTGAGGGACTTCCAAATTTTGGAAAGGTTGAAAAGTCTATTTGTGGAGCATGCCAAATAGGAAAACAAACAAAGGCAAGTCACTACAAGGTGAATGTGACTGCTACCTCTCGGTGTCTAGAGCTTCTCCATGTTGATCTTATGGGGCCTACCAGAACTGAAAGTCCAGGAGGAAAGCGATTCATTATGGTCATTGTTGATGATTTCTCAAGATACACTTGGGTTAAATTTCTTAGAGAAAAATCAGAAGCATGTGAAAAATTAGAAATTCTTTGCAAGAGATTACAAAACGAGAAATGAACTCCCATTGTCAAGATAAGGAGTGATCATGACAAGGAGTTTGAGAATGCAAGATTTGAGTCATTTTGTGAAAAGAATGGAATCAAGAGGGAATTCTTAGCTCCCAAAACTCCTTAGCAAAATGGAGTGGTAGAGAGGAAGAATCGAGTAATTCGAGAAATGGCGAGAGTCATGCTACTCAACAAGCAAATTCCTCAAAAGTTTTGGGGAGAAGCCGTGAACACTTCATGCCACATTGGTAATAGAATATTCTTCCGAGGGGGAACAAAGAAGACTGCTTATGAGATTTGGAATGGAAAGAAACTGAAAGTGAAGTACTTCCGAGTGTTTGGAAGCAAGTGCTACATTCTAAATGACCGGGAGAATCTTGGAAAATTTGATGCAAAAAGTGATGAAGGCATTTTTTTTGGGGTATTCTACTTCTAACCGAGCATATAGGGTTTTCAACAAAAGAACTAAGATAGTAATGGAGTCCATCAATGTAAAAATTGATGATGCCATAACAAATGTTAAAATGGTTAACAATGGGGAAGGACTTCACACTAAAGAACCCATTGTTGATGCTGAAGCTCTGGATATAGAAGTTGAAGGATTTACACCAGAAAAGGAATCAACTCCTTTGAACACAAGAATGGAAACAAGGTCAATGTCTAGAACATCAAGTCCCCTCACTCCTCCAGAAGTTCATCCTCCCATCTCCCGGAATGATGAAGTCTCCACATCAAAGAAGCCATCATCAAGAGTGATTAAGAACCATCCTGATAGTAACATCATTGGATCATTAGATGAAGGTCTTTGCCTCAGAAAAGGAAACATACTCCTGGCTGATCATGTCACATACCATTGTTACCTTGCCCAATTCGAGCCAAAAAGGGTAGAAGAAGCTCTCCAGGATGAAAATTGGGTAGAGTCAATGCATGAAGAGCTGAATCAATTTGTGAGAAATGATGTATGGGAACTTTCCCCAAGACCTAAAAATGTTCATGTCATCGGCACCAAATGGATATTCAAAAACAAGACAGATGAAAATGGAGAAATTATTAGGAATAAGTCTCAGTTAGTAGCTCAAGGATACACTAAAGTAGAAGGAGTAGATTTTGATGAATCTTTCCCACGTATTGCTAGACTTGAGTCTATTCGAATTCTTATGTCCGTTGCTTGCAGTATGAATTTCAAACTCTATCAAATGGATGTTAAATGTGCATTTCTAAATGGATATCTGAATGAGGAAGTGTTTGTTGAACAACCTAAAGGCTTTGAGGATCCTCACTTTCCTGATCATGTGTTGAGATTGAAGAAAGCCCTTTATGGCTTAAAACAAGCTCCTAGAGCTTGGTATGATCGGCTCACCCATTACCTCCTGGAAAGAGGTTTCAAAAGAGGTTATGCTGATCGAACTTTGTTTGTCAAGAATGATGAAGATTACCTTCTGGTGGCTCAGGTGTATGTTGACGACATAGTATTTGGTGCAACCATCAATGAACGGGCTATAGAGTTTTCTGAAGAGATGAAGAAATAATTTGAGATGAGTATGGTAGGAGAGCTTACATTCTTCTTAGGCCTTCAAGTCAAATAAAAGAAGGAAGGCATATTCGTTTCACAAGAAAAATATGCTAGAAATATTGTCAAAAAGTTTGGGCTAGACTCCAAGAGGCATGCCTCCACTCCTATAAGTTCATCCACAAAACTGTTCTTCTACGGAGGAAGTGAGTCCAACCTTATATAGGAGTATTATTGGGAGCTTACTCTATCTTATTATAAGTAGACTGGATATTGCATTCAGCGTTGGTGTTTGTGCAAGATATCAAGCCGCTCCCAAGCAATCTCACCTAACAGCGGTAAAAAGAATTATATGCTACATCAATGGTACTCTAGATTATGGGTTGTGGTATTCCAAGGACTCAAATGCTTGTCTTGCCGGGTATTCAGATGCAGACTGGGCTGGGAGTATAGATAATTGAAAGAGTACTTCAGGAGGTTGCTTTTACCTTGGTAACAATCTTGTCTCTTGGATGAGCAAGAAACAAAACTCCGTGTCTTTTTCTACAGCTGAAGCGGAGTACATAGTCGCTGGAAGTTGCTGCACACAACTTATTTGGATGAAGAAGCTACTTTATGATTATGAGATTCCTTAAGATACAATGTGTGTCTTCTGTGACAACACCAGTGCCATAAATCTCTCAAAGAATCCAGTTCAGCATTCAAAATCAAAACACATAGAGATACGCTACCATTTTATTCGTGATTTGGTGGAAGAAAAAGTTGTTTAACACAAACCCAAAAATAACAAAAAAAAAAAAAAAAAAAACCATTCATCACCGAATTCTCCAGTAAATCACTAATCCACATGATTTTCACAAAGTCCATAATTGAATAACTAATCAGTCATACAATACCGAATTCTCCAACAAATCAAACCCATAAACCCAGTACATAAACCAATCTCCAGCAAACTCATAAACCTATATTTTCTTAGGAAACAAACACAAAATAAATCCAAAAAATTTAGCTCAAATACAAATTCATAAATCCCAAAGCCCCCATTTTCTTAAACCCAACAAAATCATCAAAGACCCATAACAGGCCACACCCAAGATCTCCATTCCTTTTCTTGTTCTTCTTTCCTAGATCCACCACTACCGAACCCAGATCCATCACAACCGAACCCTAAAACCAATTTCAACCATAGCTTAGATATATTAACCATCAAACAACTCAAACCCTCACACCATCACAGATCGAAGAACAGAGATTGAATGTGTGAGTCCAAGAAAAGTAGAGACTAGAGATGGAGGGAGAGAGCAACTACTCGCACGCGTGAGGTTGCTAAAGATTAGAGGAACTTGAACAGTTTCTCGGCAGAGCGTTTGGTCATGGCAATGCCCTCGATGATTTGAGAAGCTGGATGAGAATCCCACGGGTGTGGTTACTAAAGAGGCTAATGGAGAGGGAAGGAAACTCAGCGGAGAAGACTCGATCGGCTAGGGTTGTCTCGCCAGGAAAGTACACGGTGGCGATCTCTCACACTGAAAGAGAGATCGGAGGGGTGATTGCAAATTTCTTCAAAACCCCCTCTAAGCTTTGGAAAATTTTGCTGAGAAGGAAACTTTTTTGCTTAGATGTGTCTGATTTACATAGAGAGAGAGAGAGAGAAAAAGAGTGAAAGAAACTGAAAACCTGTGAGTCCAAATTGAGAGAGAGAGAGAGAAAGAGAGAGAGAGAGAGAGCTTTTTTAAGTTTGGGGCTTTTCTTGTTGATGTGTGTGTGTGTGTGTGTGTGTTTTTTTTTTTTTTAAGAAAATGGAGGGTTTTGATTTTGAGGTTCACTTAAGTAAAAGTTATGATAGGGTGGTGGTGTGGAGTATAAATGAAAGAGAAAAACCCAGAAGTGAAAGACAGTGTGTTTGTGTGTTAGATCTGGGTTTGTGTTCTTGTTCAAGACACACTTAGATCTCAATTCATGTAAATTTTGGTTTTTAATTCTATTTTAATTTTTTTATTTAGTTAAAATTAATAAATTAATTTTTTAAATTTAGATGCTAACGTGGCATTTTTTAATGCCAAAATAATTTTTTTTTTTATTTTAATAGTTCCGTTTGCCACCTAGGATTTTACCATTAGGGCACTAACAGAAAGGACTAAAATGGATGGCGTTTTTCTAAAAAAGGACTAAAAACAGTGAAAATAAAAGACAGAAACCAAAGTGGGAATCACCTAAAAAATGTAAGGACAAAAATGTGGTTTTCGCCTAAACTTTAAACAAAATTAATTATAGATTTTTTTTTTAGAGTTAAAAAGAAGATCGAATGCCATTTTGTCATTTTGATAGATCACATATAATTGAGTTGAAATACATTAAAAACAGTTTTTTTTTTTTTTTTGTTCTTATATTTTTTTGACTGAAGTTTATATTTTATTAATACTGAATAAATACTAGTATATTTTTTACATATTAATGTAGTTTTGAGCTTTTGTATATTTCTTATGTGAATTTTTTTATCATTCATGATTGGGGTTTGCCAAAGATGATGAAATCCTAATTCCCTCATAACCTTTTTCTAATCCATGATTGGGCCTACTGAAAACTAAAAACAATAAAAAAAAAAAAAAGTTACTGTTCACACGTGAGTTATTGTTCATGTCCCATGAATAGTGCAAGAGGCGCTAATCTTTAAAATAAATAAATAAATAAATAAACTCAAATGCTAGACGCACATCAGCGCTATCCAAACACTGCTTGAAGATGATTTAAAGTTTGTAACTCATAAAAGCACACAAAAATTTATAGTCAGAATTGGTAAAATTATATGGCGTTAATTTTTATTTTTTAATTTCTACCGTCGACTTTTATAACTACCTTAGTAGTAGAAGATTCTATGAAAAATAGTTTTTTTTTTTTTTTTTTTTTTTTTTTTTTTTTTTTTTGTGTGTGTGACTCCTATAACAAAATTATTAAACTCTAACTTATAGAAGACAGTGAATAGTTACATACCCCTCCTTGTAATGCAACCCAGACAAGTTAGTTTCTTTAGTTAAAGCTGTCCTCCACCTCTGAACCTTCTCCATGCTATCCTTTAAATTTTCTTCATGTTGAGCTAATGCTACTCCAAACTTCTCCTTTTGTTTACGTATTTCTGATGGATCTACTTTGTAAAATATAGGTAGAACTAACTGTCCGTTATTCCTACACTCAAGAATCTTTACTAGTTCATCTAAGCACCAACTAGAAGATGCATAATTTTCAGAGAACACAACAATCGAAATCATTGACAATTCAATAGCATTAAGAAGTTTCGTTGAAATTTCTTCTCCACTCTGAAGGTCATTATCGATAAAAGTTTTAAAACCCTTATCACATAAAGCTTGATATAAATGACCTGTAAAATTATAGTGGGTATCTTCACCTCTGAAACTTAAGAAAACATCGTAGATGAATCGGGGAGTGAAAGAAAAAGAGGCTCCATCGTTGATTTGGAGAGCCATTGGAATCTATGGTCAAAGAGTGGAGAAAATGTAGAGAGAAGAAAGATACAATGAAATGTGAAACAAAATGAATTTAATGACAAAACTATATGTGATCCATAGGTTATATATGAGTTGTGATGGTCCCACACATTTTCAGTTTTCCATTAAAAAGTGTGAAAACACAATTTGACCAATTCACCAATATTTCATACTTTTCTTCTTCTTCTTCTTTTTTAATGAAGTTTTATACTTTTCTCACCACCACCAATTTTGACTAAAGGTTGTATTATAGAAACTTTCTTGATCCATAGGTTATCTATGAGTTGTGACAGTCCCACACGTTTTCAGTTTTCCATTAAAAAGTGTAAATACACAATTTGACCAACTCACCAATATTTCATACTTTTCTTCTTCTTCTCCTCTTTTTATGGAGTTTCATACTTTTCTCACAACCACCAATTTTGACTAAAGGCTGTATTATAGAAACTTTCTTAGTTTGAAGTGCTATGTTCACAATATTTTCATAACGCTTTTATAAAAAAATCATAGATGGTATGTTGTTATTGGTTCTAATTGGAACTTAGTGTTAAAATATTTTTTTTCTACCAATAACAACTCATTACAACCTGTCACTTAAGATTTATTGTAAAAATATTGTAAACATAGTATTTTTCTTTTTTAACACAATCCTTCATAAAATTCCACCAGTTATTACTTTTCAAGAAGACTTTTCTTTCCAATAAATTGTATTAATGCAATTCTTCTATGCTTATTTACTACTCTCTTTTCTTCTCTTCCCTTCCCTTACTTTTTCCTCCTTTCTATCCCTTTCTTTCATCTCCCTTACAAACCAAACAGAATATTAGTTTTCAAATTGGCTACAATTCTCACTAAAAAAATTAACACAATTACATATTTTGAAAATCTAACTGTTAGATTACATATACTGTATATCCTTAACACACATGTCAAATTTCATTCCAATTGAATTTTATTTACTATTCAATCCATAAACTTGTTTTTGATGGATAATTTTAGATTAAAAAGTTAAAAGTTAAACATTTAATTGATGATATAGCTATTGATATTTGATTTTCTAAATATTTTGCAAGTAGGGAAAATATAAAAGTTTTTTTTCACTAAAAGTTCCCAGTTTTCTTTCTATAAAAAAAAAAAAAAAAAAGGTTATCCCGTGGATTATCATATGACTTTAATTATAAAATAAAATAAAACATTTAAAAATATATTATTTGGAGGCCCCTAAGTAAATGAGATGCCATTTTATAAGCTAAAATTGAAATTTTCTTTTCTTTCTTTTCCTTTGCTTTTGGGGAACCAAATGAGGTTTAAGTCTAGACTTTTTAGTTCATGAACGGCATTTGAAAAACATACTATTTACCAATCTCACTCCACTTCAAGTATATAGAGAAATATGAAATATTACTACTATATTAGAGAGATTTAGTTTTATTCTACATTGTATTTCAAGATCAGTATCATAGATATACAATTGTAGATGCCGCACACTATGAGGTGTATGTGGTAAAAGACTACCAATTCTATGATAGATGGCACCTTGAGCACAGAATATATATATTCCTCGACTATTGGAGGCTACGCTGTCATTCACATGCACACTCGTTAAGGAAAATGCAAACATGTTGTTATAAAACCATATATAATGCCTGAAATGTCTGACTCGCAGTGTTTGCTCACAAATGAGCTCCATTAATTCATGACAAATTGGTAAAGTGGGTAAAGATATTTTTACATTATTGCAATTTATTGAGGATGTCTCTCGACAAACGGGCATTACAAAAGCAACATGTTTTTGGTTGTGGTAGTTGGTACCTTATGACCTCTCTACCTTCTTTATAGTTTTTTGCACAATTATATCTCCCTTGCATACAATTTATTACATGTGCAATACCATCACATGTGTTGTCAACACCTAATTTTAGTTTTAAGGAAACAATTAGTGATTTAATCTAATTCACTTATATTTTTATTGCCCTTGAAACTCACGAAATCCAACATTAAAAATCCAATTCTTGAAAAGCCATCGAAATAATCGGATGTCTGTCTCAATTTGGCAGTGGGAATATCTAGTATAGTAAGAAGTTGTAATTTATAGATGTCATTGGGAAGATAACTAAGGTTTTTGCAATCCTTTAAGCCAAAGCTATAAAGCCTAGTGAGGTACTTGATTGATGAAGGCAACTCTCCAATACCACTCCCACATAAATTTAATTCCCTTAAACATTTCATTTCTGGATCAATATTAGGAAACTTCTCAAGCCCTAAGCAGTCCATAAGAACAAACTCCTGAAGAGATTTTAAACTGAGGTTTTTTGGAAGAATTTGAAGTTTTCCACAACCTTGGAGTTTCCATATCTGGAGCTTATCAAGAAACCCAACAAACTCATGAACCTTAACTAAATTTTGACAATAGGAAAGATCCATTTTTTCTAGGCTTGGGGCACACAACTTAGGTAATTCTGTAATGAACTCACACCTGCTGAAATCAATATATTTTAAATATTTTAGCTGGATTCCTTGTAGAAGAAAAAAAAAAAACAAAATTTATTTTCAACCAACATTCAAATAAATTTTAAGGAAATTATAATTTATAAATACTAATACTCGTACCAATTTGAATGTTGTCTCCAATCTAATAAGACTACTTGGCATCTCAAGTGCAACAAGTTGTTGAGGATAATATTTGGATGGTAAGGAAAATGGAAATTCAAGCCATTGAAGCAAAGTTAACCCATTAGGGAGATATTTGAGTTCTTCACAAATGCGTACATTACGAACCATAAGAAATTTTAGATATTTCATCTTTTCAAAAGCTTTAGCTTCTACTACCATTCTTATCAGTTGAGGTGAGTAGCACATAATGCCCTGAATTTTACTTGATCCCTAGTTGAACAAAGCAATAGTTACACTAAATAATAGAACTATACAAATTTTTAAAAATTAAACAAACTTATACAAATTAAATTAAATTTTCTTCCACATTAAAAAGAAAAAAAAATCAATGGGAAAAAAAAAAAATACAAAAGAGCTTATACCATATTTGTAGTCAGTATTTCATAAGCATCATCAAAACACCATATCCTGCTACGTTTGCCAAGCTCTTCTGATTCTTGTTGAACAATTTCTCTCCCCATTTGTTGAAGTAAGTCATGCATCCACAAATTTCCAGATTGACCAACAGTTATGAGACACTTATCAATAAGTCTTCCAATTCCATAACCCGGATATAATTTGCAAGCTTCTAATATACTCACTACATAGCTCCTATTGAATCCCTTAAAGAAACATGCAATATCCAGAAAAATATCCTTTTCGGTCTCTCCAAGTCCGTCATAACTTATTTTGAGCTTTTCTTGAATTTTTTCGTGAGGGATGTTTTTATACTTTTCTAGCGCACTTTTCCATTCACATATACTTTTTCCACTCAAATTAGAACCTATTATTTTAAGAGCTAATGGAAGGCCATTGGCATAATGTATGATTTGCTCTGCAACTTCTGAATAATCTTTCTCAAGTTCAATTTTTTGGAAGGAATACAGGTTGAAGAGTTCATGAGATTCAAATTGATTCAATTCCTGAAGCTCATAAATTTGATGATCTTTTCCAAAAGTGGTTACCACCTGTTTGTCTCTTGTTGTTATAATGACTCTACTTCGTAAAGCAAACCAATTACATTCTCCAAGCAAATTTACCATCACTTCTGACTCATCCACATTGTCAAGAATTAAAAGAAGTCTTGTACGACAAACCCTTTCCTTTATCATAATAATTCCTTTAGGTACACTCTCTACCTTTACATATGTGCCCTGTGAGATCTTAGAAAGAAGCATCTCTTGTAGTTTGATTATGTCATCATTTGTTCCCGACTTTTTTCTAACATCCTCTAGATAGCAACTCAATTCAAAACAATTAGCAATTCTGTTATAAATAGCCTTTGCAATTGTAGTCTTACCTACTCCTCCAAGACCATGAATCCCTACCATGCGAACATCATTTGACTTCATATCTAAAAGCAATTCTATAGCATCTGTACGAGAATCTATTCCAACTGGGTGTTTAGTAACAAATAACAGAGTGCGATTCAATTTAGTACCTAATATCACTTTAATAATTCTCTGGATAAATTGAGTTTCAGATTCAATATAGCTGTCACACGCAAAGCATAAGATATTTTTCCATTATTGCAATATATTGAGGATGTCTCTCAACAAACGGGTATTACAAAAGCAACATGTTTTTGGTTGTGGTAGTTGGTACCTTATGACCTCTCTACCTTCTTTATAGTTTTTTGCACAGTTATATCTCTCTTGCATACAATTTATTACATGTGCAATAAGGAAACAATTAGTGATTTAATTAAATTCAATACTAAAATTTGTACCAAATATGATGTAGTGAAATATTAATAATGTTTTGAATATGCAGTGTGTAAACAAATTAAAAAATTTATAAGGATAAATGTGAAATTCGAATAAAAAATGGTGACATTGAGGAACGAACCTTGTTCTCTGTAGGCATCCTTTTGGTTTTGCTCAACTATGTTGGGAATTCAACCGAAATTCCAACTTGTGAGAAACAAAAAAAAAAAATAAAGAAAACACACGTCAAAGAAAACAATCACATGCACAAGACAATATTTATGTGGTTCGGCAATTTGCCTACGTCCACAGAGTTGCAGGGATTTCATTATTATCATGGAAAAATACAAAGTGCAGCTACAGTGTTTTTTTTCTCTCTCTAAAAACACAACAACAGTTACAAACCCTAATCGCAAAAGCGGCTTTTATATCTTGCGCATAGGATTACAATGGGCTACAAAACGGGCCTAAAATAAACTAGGCTTCACAAAGCCCTACAAATCTCCCACTTGGAGACTAGTTCGATCACCAACATCAGCCGCTATCCTCCAAAAGCAATCCCTCATCCTTGCAACTCATCCTCCTGTCCTCAAGCTTGAAGGCCAACTGAAGCTGCACACAGCTTCAGCTTCTCAATAGTGACACCCTTAGTCAACATGTCTGCCGGGTTCTTAGATCCACATATCTTCTTAAGTATTACCAGCTTATCTTCAACAAGGTACCGGCTAAAGTGGTATTTTGTCTGTATATGTTTCGACTATGAATGAAAAGCCAAATTTTTAGCAAGAAAAATTGTACTCTAACTGTCACTGTGTAGAATGCACATCTCCTGCTTCTTACCCAATTCATCTAAGAAATAATGTAGCTAAATCATCTCCTTTTCAGCTTCAATTGCTACAACATACTCAGCTTCTGTAGTAAACAAAGTAACAATCTTTTGCAGATTTGAAGCCCATGATATAGTAGTACCACCCAGAGTAAATACAAGCCCAGTAGTGCTCTTTCTACTATCAACATCGCCAGCAAAATCAAAATTTACATAACCCTGCAGTTTCAAACTTGCACCTGTGAAGAAAAGACATGTATCTAATGAACCCTTCAGATATCTCAGAATCCATTTGACTGCCTCCCAATGCTACTTTCCAGGCCTACTCATGAATCTGTTCACAACTCCCACTACATGTACAATGTCTGGCCTTGTACATACCATAGCATACATCAAGCTGCCAATAGCTGAGGCATAGGGCACCTTGCTCATATGGTCCCTTTCTTCTTCTATCTTCAGTGACTATTCTTTACTTAATTTGAAATAACTACCCAAGGGTGTGCTCACTGGTTTAGCTTCATTCATGTTGAACCTGCTGAGAACTTTCTTCACATACTCTGACTGTGAAAGTTTCAATGTACCATTAGCCTTGTCTCTAATGATTCTCATACCAAGGATTTGCTTTGCAACTCCCAAATCCTTCATTGCAAACTGTTTTGACAATTGCTTCTTCAGATTATTAATCTCCTCAATGCAAGACCCTACAATAAGCATATCATCCACATACAATAGTAATATAATGTAAGAATTGTCAAAAAACTTAACATAGCAACAGTGATCAGCTTCACATCGCTTGAACCCAATTCTATGCATAAAACTGTCAAATTTCTTGTACCACTGTCTAGGAGCTTGTTTTAGGCCATACAAGCTCTTTCTCAGTTTACAGACTAGATTCTCTTGTCCCTGAACAATGAACTCTTCTGGCTGAATCATGTAAAGGTCTTCCTCCAAGTCACCATAAAGGAATGCCATCTTCACATCTAACTGCTCAAGATGTAAGTTTTCTGCAGCCACCGTTCCCAACACCAGTCTAATTGTTGACATCTTCACAACTGGATAAAATATCTCTATGTAGTCAATGCCTTCCTTCTGTTGGAACCCTTTAACAACTAATCTGACCTTGTAACGTTTGCTACCATCATGCTCATTCTTTATTCTGTATACCCACTTGTTGTGCAAAGCCTTCTTTCCTACTGGCAATTCAGTCAATTCCCATGTCTGATTCCTCAACAAGGAATCCATCTCATCCTTCATGGCTAACTCCCACTTGCTTGAATTTTCATCTTACAAGGCTTCATTATAACACTCTGGCTCACTACCATCAGTCAACAGGAGATAATTTAAAGCGGGTGAATAACATTATGGAGGTCTAATGTTCCTGGAAGATCTGCGGACTTTAGCTATAGGTGTACTCTAATCTACCTGTGAATCTACATTCTCCTTATCTTCTTCACCACTTTTCTGGACAGTACTTTCAGTCAATCCATCTAAGTTGACAAACTCAGATTTCTTTTGATCTATCTCTGTAACATCTGACACTACAGTTGACCTGTCCTTGTACATAACCTGTTCATTAAATATCACATTTCTACTTTTGATGATTTTCCTGTTTTGTTCATCCCAAAACCTATAGCCAAATTTCTCATCACCATAGCCAATGAAAAAACATATTTTAGACTTTGAATCAAGTTTACTACGAGCATCAGAATCAATATGAACATAAGAAACACAACCAAAAACTTTTAAATGTGAAAACTTTACCACTTTACTGCTCCAAACCTCCTTAGGAAGTCTGAACTCCATGGGAACTAATGGCCCTCGGTTTATCAGGTAAGCTACAGTGCTAACAGCATCAGCCTAGAAAGTTTCTGGTAGTCCAGCGTGCAACCTCATACTCCTAGCACGCTCATTGAGAGTTCTGTTCATGCGCTCAGCCACACCATTCTGCTGTGGTGTCCCAGAAATGGTCTTTTCCATCCTAATTCCTTGTGCATCACAATACTCACTGAACCCTCCATCTATGTACTCTCCTCCATTATCAGACCTTAAACATTTTAGTTTTAAACCTGTTTCTGTCTCAATCATGGTCTTCCACTTTTTAAAAGTTTCAAATACATCAAATTTATTTTTTAGAAAATAAACTCATACCTTTCTGCTTGAGTCATTAATGAAAGTGATGTAGTACCTTGAACCTCCAAGGGATGCAACCGGAGAAAGCCCCCACAAATTAGTGTGTACTAACTCCAATTTTTCAGCCTTTGGTGTTCTGCCAGTTTTCAAGAAGCTCACATTTTTCTGCTTTCCTAAGATGCAGCTTTCACACATGTCAAAATCAATGGACTTCAATTCTAGTAGTTTTCCTTTTGAGAGTAGTATCTTCATCCATTTCTCACTCATGTGACCAAGTCTGCAGTGCCATAGGCTTGTATCAGTACTTGCTTCAGCAACTGTAATTGTGTCTCTTGGACTTGAGGTCATATAGAGAGTGCCAGTTTTCTTTCCACGAGCCAATACTTTAACTCCCTTTGTAACCTTCCAAGTACCACCAACAAATAGTATTGCATACCCTTCATCATCAAGTTGTCCAACAGAAATCAGATTCCTTCTCAGGTCAGGAATATGTCAAACCTTCTCCAGTAACCAAACAGATCCAGTAGGCAACAATATCCGAATGTCTCCCATACCTACAACATCCAAGGTTGAACCATCAGCCAAATACACCTTACCAAAATCACCTACAACATAATTCTGTATGATTTCTCGGTGTGGAGTGGTATGAAACGAAGCTCCTGAGTCCAAAACCCAATCATCAAGTGGACTGTCTACTGCAAGAAGTAATGCATCATGTACCTCTTCTTTTACAGCATTAGTAGAATCATCTTCATTCTTCTTCTTAGGATTTTTGCATTGGTTCCTAAAATGACCTGTTTTCCCACAATTCTGGCGTTGTACATGTTGGCCTGATCTAGATTTACTTCTATTCCGATTAGTATTTCTAGATTCTGATTTGCCCCGATTTGAATTTCTATTATTATCTCTGCCTCTTGTCTCAAGGTTTAGGACAGAACCAGATCCTGAGGTTTCACATACATCTCTTCTGCGAATCTCCTCAGCCAGAATTAAATCTTGAATATCATTGTACTTGAGCTTTTCCTTTCATGTAGAATTACTTACTACCATCTTCATTGCCTCCCAACTGTTTGGCAAAGAAGCCAAGACGATCAGAGCACGAATCTCATCATCAAAATCAATTTCTACAGACGACAATTGATTTGTGATAGTGTTAAATTCGTTCAGATATTGTGCTACTGATGCATTCTCTGCCATCTTCAAATTGAACAGTTTCTTCATCAAATGCACCTTGTTGTTTACTGACGGCTTTCCATACATACCAGACAAAGCCTTCATCAGATCTGTTGTGGTCTTCTCCCTTATAACATTGTGTGCAACAGACCTAGACAAAGTTAACCTAATAACTCCCAGTACTTGTCTGTCAAGAAGAGCCCATTCATCGGCCTTCATTGCCTCAGGTTTTGACCCTAAAAGAGGCAGGTGCAATTTCCTCCCATAGAGATAATCTTCAATCTGCATCCTCCAATACGCAAAATCTATGCCATCAAACTTTTCTATTCCAGACACCTTTCTTGCTTCCTCTGCCATTGCTCCCACTCAAACCTAACCTTAGGCTCTGATACCAGTTATTGGGAATTCAACCGAAATTCCACCCTGTGAGAAACAAAAAAAATAGAGAAAACACACGTCAAAGAAAATAATCACATGCACAAGACAGTATTTACGTGGTTCGGCAATTTGCCTACATTCACGGAGTTGCAGGGATTTCACTATTATCAGGGAAAAATACAAAGTGCAGCTACAATGTTTTTCTCTCTCTAAAAACACAACAACAGTTACAAACCCTAATCACAAAAGCGGCTTTTATATCCTGCGCACAGGATTACAATGGGCTACAAAATGGGCCAAAAATAAACTAGGCTCCACAAAGCCCAACAAACTATATTTTCAACCCCTTCAATTCTTTATGTAACTGCAATGTAATTATATAAAATGCTCAATTGATTTAATTATATAAAAAAAAAAATAATGGTGAAAGCTTTATAGAAGGATAAACATGAAATTTGAAATAAAAATGGTGGCATTGTGTAACAAACCTTGTTCTCTGTAGGCATCCCCTTGCTTTTGCTCAACTATATTTTCAACCCCTTCATTCAATTCCTCTTGTAACTGAAATGTAATTATATAAAATGCTCAATTGGTGTAATTATATATAAAAAATACTGGTGAAAGCTTTATAAATATATTATATAAAACTTACCATCATTGACATCAGAATTTATGGCTTGGTCCAGCCTCAAAGTCATTTGCCTTTATAGTTGGATACATTGGAGGGAGACGTAAATTTAATATATAAACATTAAGTTAGTATCTTTGTCAACATTGACATACAATTAACATGCCAAAAACTATAGATTTCCTCAAAATAATAATATTTTAAGAAATGAAGATTGTTTAAAGATACAAAACTATAATCTCACCATGCTTCTTGCATAACTTTGCTCAACTGGCATATTGTGTGCCAAGTTACATGTATGTGTAAGCCAGCGACTTCGTCGAGCCTCGTGATTAGGCGGTATTAGTGATGAGTTTGTTGATGTTGAATTAGAATGCACAACATCTTCATTTAAATTTTCCGAACTTCCCACTAAAACGTATTTTTTCTTTCATTGTCTTCTTTTTGTCTTCTTAGGAAAGCATAATATCTCCATCGTTCTAGACAACATTCAATGTCATCGGTATAAGCCATCACTGTATTTTTCAAGCTCATTTCTACATAAAATTAAATTAAATTTATAGCGGCTGTTGCACATACATACACATTAAGTAATAGATCTTTCTTTGTCACAGATAGAGTGTATTAAAACATTAAAAAAAAAATTGAACTAGTTTTGAACAAATTACATGTAAGAATTGTAATAATATGTGCAATTGTAATAAAATTTTAGTAAAAATGGAAGCATGTGCTAAGTTTATTTGAGTAAGAGTTTGTAAAATAGGAGAAATAAGTTACACTTCTTAAAATTATTAAATTATTATTTTAGGTAGAAGTTTTGAGAATATATTTAGATTTAGGTTATGAATTGTTAGATGAATGTGACCAAATATAATTTAGAAAATGTCTAAATTTTATTTTCCAAACTCATTTCTACATAAAATTAGATTAAATTTGTCAAACTCATTTGACACACTTTAAAACAAAATCATGCCTTTTTGTAAGGCCAAGTTCAAGTTCTAGTTAGCCAGTAAAATTTGTTTACCCACTAGAGCTAATACTAATATATTATATTGCTTTTTCACAAAATTTTTTTTTTAATGTAAAATTCTGTAGTTACAATCAAATTTAAGCCCATGTTAGTCCACTGCATTTTACTGTCCTTGATAAATAAGCGTGCTAGAGTGCAAGGACAATTGAATCATGTCTCTTTTTTTTTTTTTTTTTTTTTTTTGAGAAACAATTGTATCTTGTCTAGTTACTCTTTATTAGAAGTAGTTTTTGTTTTTTAACACCCATTTGGATTGAGTCTACCATCTAAAATATCAAATGTGCTTAAATAATAGTATTACTAAGTTAAAATTGTTAAAGTTCTTATCTATTCCTTTTTATTACTAGTACTGAATTTAGTCTGATATTTGTGGGCATACCTAAACCTTTTTTTTTTTTTTTTTTTTTTTTTTTTTTTTCTTTTTAGTGAAGTATAGAAAAAGAATTCTTCATTTTAGAATGATTCATTTATCCAAACTTTTACTTACACCTCTTTCCTCAATTGTTTCTTATATATTTTTAAGAAAAAATTATGATTTATTTATGGGAGTTATCTACTTATCTTTAATCCTAATATTTAGCCACTTACTACACATCCATAATAATAGTCAAAAAGAGCTTAAATTAAGGATTTAACAACTACCTTTAAAACCAAGAAATTGAATGTAACATTTTTTATGGAAATAAAAATGGATGTGGGTTTTTTTCTAGAAGAACGAACATAGCTTTTATCTGTTTATGATAGTTCTAAAATGTAGCCATTTAGTACATATTTATAACAAAACAAAATATAAAATTTGATGGGATCCATGTGTGTTGTTGTTGTTTCTTTTTTAGGTGTGCAATTTGTTGGTGCAAAAGCAGGAGATAAGTACATCTGGCTCTACAGAAATCTTGAGGTATAATTTTGCTGGTAAAATCAGATTGAAAGACTTCTCTATGTATTTGAAGTGGAGTGAGATTGTTGACCTACAGATACATCTTCTTCAGGTTGGTGTCATCTTGGTCTCCGTAATATCAAACATATTGTTGTTAGGAAATTGATGAGTGAAGTATGCTATATTATCCCAGCAAGTATTTAGAAACTTAACACAAAGTTTTTCAGCTAAGTTGATTTTAACACTAAACTAATAAATATAGTCCAAGTGTGACTTAGCAAATTTCCAAACTAACTAACTACACAATACACAAACATGGCAATGTAGAAAGGTAAAGGAAATATAGAGGAAAGCAAGCACACCACACATAACACCACAAAGTGTTATGAAAGAGGAAAAACCGAGTACCGGGAGTAAAAAACTCTCCCTTGACCTCCTGTCTGAAAACTCCACTAGAATAAATAGTTGCAGTACATAGATGACTATAAACCTTCCAAGCCTATATCTCTCTGTGTACTTGAGCCCTCCAAGCTCTAGCTAGCAACCAACTCCATGAGTCTTTTCTTCACCTGGCTTCCCAGAGTCACCACCGTTGAGTTGCCAACAGAAAGCCACCAAAGGATTTGGATTTAGATACGGCTTCTCACATTTCCAATGTCATTCTCTCACTCACAATGTCTATGTTTATGGATGAGGAATGTGTCTACATAATATCTATCAATGCAATGAAAGAGATGGAAAAGTGAGGTGGGAACTTGGTTTTTTTGGCAGAAAAATGTCTCTCTTTTCATACAAAGGCTTGGCTTCAATTTCTTCCCTCTTATCTCATTTCTAGGGTTTGTTCAACCCTTATTTGAAGCCCCTTGCCATGCCTCACAGCTGTTTGTGTGTGCTGGTAGATGAGTAGCGAATATGTTTAGCGCAGAATATAGAGATCATGCAACTCGTGACCTGGTCACCCTTTAAGGTCACAAGATAGTCGCGAGGTTCACGATTGCACTCTTAGCCAAAACCCTGCCAGGTGGATTTCACGGCAAACTAGGTCACAAGTGTAAGGTTAAATTTATTCATTCATGTGTTGGCTTTATTCCGTGCCAAATTTGCTTGTAATTTAGTAATTAGATACCCTGTATTTAGGTGGGATTTATGTAAGGGTAGTGTGTGAGAGAGTGTGAAGAAAACTCAAGATGTGTGCACTCAAGAAGAGCCTCGAGACTAGATCTTGCAACTGCCTCACGACTGGTAAGTCGCCAAAGGTGGCACACGTGTGAAGTATGCAGGGGAGTTGAAAGGTCATGACAGCTACAACACTACAAGAAAAAACTTCCAGTCTGGCCAGGCAGTTAGCTCATGACTCAAACTCGCTACTCATTCCAGTCGCGAGGTAAAGTCGCCAGAATGCCCTGTTTGGTTGAAACATGACTTTTCGCATTCCTCATACACCCTACTATAAATACCTTTATACCCACGAAATGTTGAGAGCTTCTAGAGAGAATTTTGAGAAAGAAACCCTTGAGAAAAACAAGATTGACTCATCCACAATCTTTATCATTCGATTCTCTAAACTCAAGAAGAGCCTCGAGACTGGATCTTGCAACTGCCTCACGACTGGTAAGTCGCCAAAGGTGGCACACGTGTGAAGTATGCAGGGGAGTTGAAGGGTCATGACAACTACAACATTACAAGAAAAAACTTCCAGTCTGGCCAGGCAGTTAGCTCATAACTCAAACTCGCTACTCATTCCAGTCGCGAGGTTGAGTCGCCAGAATGCCCTGTTTGGTTGAAACATGACTTTTCGCATTCCTCATACACCTTACTATAAATACCTTTATACCCACGAAATGTTGAGAGCTTCTAGAGAGAATTTTGAGAAAGAAACCCTAGAGAAAAACAAGATTGACTCATCCACAATCTTTATCATTCGATTCTCTAAATTCTTTTACTCTCACCCTCTCTATTGACATATCCTTGAGAGGTACATTTGCCAAATCCTTATCTCACCATACCCATATCAGTGAAGAGGTGTTTTGGTGCTTGGGAAGCAGTTTAGAAAGGACCAATTCATTTGGTTGATGCAATGGGCTTATTGCGGGATCCAGTACATTAGAGAAGACAAGGTTCGGCGTAATCCTGTTGGAGCAAGAAGCTTGGAGGGCTTAGGTGCACTAGGTAGATTAGGCTTGGAGGGTCTTCTGCTATTCATGTATCCCAACTTCATTCTCTAGTGGATTATTGATCGCTTGGAGGGCGGCGGAGCAGTTTTCCGCCAAGTACTTCGGTTTCCTCTTCGATAACACATCACCGTGTTATCTTTGTGTTTGCATCTCTCTTTCCTTTCTCTTTACCTTTAATTGCTGATGTGTTTGTAATTAATTATGGTTTAGAGTATGGTACCAATTTGGATATAGCAAATATTTCATATTCCGCACATATATTGTTTGATTATAAGCTTGTGTTGGTAATTTTGTATTTGAGAGTCTAAACGCTCATTGGCGTTTTATACGCTATTTTAACTTTCAATTGGTATCAGAGCGGGTACACTTGTTTGGTTCCATTACCTAAGTGTGATCTTTGACCCTTGTGTTTATTGCCATGGATATTGCTTTGTATGCTTTTATGGATGTTTGTGAGTGTAACATGCCAAGTGTTTGTGATAATGCCTTTATGAGTGTTAATTCTCATAATTGTGATGACATGTTACTTGAATCTATGGGTGTTGTTGAAATTCAAAATGACAAACTCTTGAGGAAAGAGGCTAAGAAGTTTCATAAGAATTTAAGCAAGTTATTTTGTGAAAATGATGATTTGATTGCTAAGCTCAATGAATCCAAAAAATTGGTTGAGAAATATAAGAAGCTTGCTGAAAATTCTCTTGAAAAGCTAAAAGAGTTTGAATGTTTGAATATGGACTTGGATGCTAAACTTGTTTTGTCTAACAAACTTGTTGATGAGCTAAAATGTGAAAATGAATCTCTTAAGATGCATGTCAAGTGTTTGATTGTTGAACCTATTGCTAAAAATGATGAAAATTTTTGCTGCAATCATGTTGTGGTAACTGATTTTGTACCTATTGTGTGTTCTACTTCAAAGGAAAAATCAGTGTACATTCCTCCACATAAAAGAAATCAAAAAGTGGAGAGAAAGGCTGTTAAGTCAAAGCCTCCATTTAGGTCTCAACCTAAGACTTTGGATGGATCTAAGTTTGTTCCAACTTTCCACCATTATGGTGTGATTGATCATATAAGACCTCAATGTCATAAGTTGAAGAGAAAACAAAACCATGTTGCTAGATCCCTTCCCAAAAAGCCTAGTGGACCTAAACACATTGTTTGTCACCATTGTGGCGCTTTTGGTCATCTAAGACCTCATTGCTCTAAGTTTCATGCTCTTAAAGGAATCAAAAGAAAAGAGAAACTTGAGCTTCTTGGAAGTTGTGCTAAAAAGGGTAAACTAGATTTGAGTGAAAATAGCATGTTGTTAAAGAAAGTTTTTAATGCTTTTAACTCCTTGTTTATGTGCATCTTCGATTCTCATTCTTCCAACCCTCGTCTCACTTCTCATGAGACACTCATTCCAAACAATCATTCTGTTTAGATGAGGAAGGATTCCTATAGTTGAGTTTTGCTCTCTTGGTCCTTGATCTAATTCTTTCGATCTTTGTAGGACCCTTCATGCATTATATGCTTCATTGTCATACATTTGTGCATCATGCATCTCTTTATATGCATTGTTTTGTGTAAGGTTGAATTTAATCCATCTTATTGACTTTATTCCATGCCAAATTTGCTTGTAATTTAGCAATTAGTAACACTGTATTTATGTGGGAATCATGTAAGGGTAGTGAGTGAGAGAGTGTGAAGAAATGCTCGAGTTTGTGCAAGATACAGGGATTCATGGCTGGGATTCGCGGGTGACTCGCGACTGGCAAGCCGCCAAATGCAGCACATGAGTGAAGCATGCGAGAAGATGAACAGTCGCGCCAACTAGAGCACTACAGGACAAAAAGTCCAGCCCGGCTGTTCTGTTATCTCGTGGCTTGAACTCACGACTCAGTCAAGTCACGAGGCCACGTCGCCAGGCCACCTTGTTTGGAAAAAACTGACTCTTCGCATTCCATTCTCACCTCAGTATAAATACCCCTTATACCCACGAAATGTACAGAGCTTCCAGAGAGAATTTTGAGAGAGAAACCCTAGAGAAAAACAAGATTGATTCATCCACAATCTTCATATAGAGACTCTTCAAATTCCTCTACTCTCACCCTTTCCATTGTTACATCCTTGAGAGGTTTTTACCCAAATCCTTTTCTCACCATGCCCATATCTGTGAGAAAGCTATTTGGTGCTTTAGGAAGCAGTTAGGAAGGGACCAATGACTATTGGTTGATGCTATGGGTTATAGCAGAATCTGGTAAGCTAGAAAAGACAAAGGTTCGGCATAACCTCATTGGAGTAAGAAGCTTAAAGGACTTAGGTACCTGGGTAGATTAGGCTTGGAGGGTCTATTGCTGTTCATGTATCCTAACTTCATTTTCTAGTGGATTATTGACCGCTTGGAAGGCGGCGGAAAGGTTTTACGTCGAGGGTTTCGGTTTCCTCTTCAATAACACATCGTTGTGTTGTCCTTATGTTTGCATCTCTCTTCCCTTAATCTTTGCCATTTAATTTCTACTGTGGATGTGATTTTATTTGGTTTAGATTGTTTATCAATTCTGTCATTAGCTTATGTTCATGTTCCGCACATTTATTGTTTAATAATAAGCTTGAATTGGTAATTTGTATTTGGGGGTCTAATTGTTCATAGTGTTTTCAACACTATTTGAACATTCAACTGGTATCAGAGCGGATGCACCCTTTGTGGTTTAAACACCTTAGTGCGATCCTTGACCCCGTATTGAGATAGATCGGTCCCAATCTCTAAATGTTCCACCATTTTTTTATGATAACAACTATGCTTTTTGGAAAGTCCGAATAAGGGCATTCTTGTGCTCTATTGATGAAAATATCAGGGATGCTGTAGAAGTAGGTTGGACTAGGTCGGAGGCTGCTAAATCCACTTAGGATAAGGCAGCTTTTGCAGCAGCTAACGCTAACAGTAAAGCCTTGAATGCTATTTTCTGTAGTGTTTCTCCAGAAGAATTTCACAGGATTTCCCACATCACAATTGCTAAGGAAGCATGGGAGATACTGGAGACCACTTATGAAGGAACAAAGAAAGTAAAGGACACCAAGCTACAGATGTTGACCACTCGGTTTGAGGAGCTCAAAATGAGTGAGGATGAGTCTTTTGACTCTTTCTATAGCAAGTTGAACGAAGTGGTCGTTGGTAAGTTCAACTTTGGGGAGAAAATGGAGGACTATAAAGTTGTGAGGAAAATCCTTCGTTCGTTGCCAGAGAGCTTCCGTGCCAAGGTGACAGCGATTGAAGAGAGCAAGGATCTTGATAATATCAAAGTCCAAGAGCTGATTGGGTCACTTTAGACCTATGAATTGTCATTGCCCACACAAGGAAAGAGCAAATCTCTTGCTCTTAAGACAATTAATGAAAGGGTCGAAGCTCATGACTCTTCGGATGAGGATATTGTTCATAAGGATGTGGCATATTTGGCGAAGAATTTCTGAAAATTCTTGAAATTCAAGAACAATGGAAAATTTGGTGATAAAGGGAAATTCCAAAGCTCCGGAAAGGAGAGAAAGGAATTCAAGAAGAAAGATGGAAAGGAATACCAATCTTCACAAGGAATCACCTGCTTTGAGTGCAACGGGCATGGACACTTCAAAAAGGAATGTCCAAATTATTTGAAATCAAAGGGCAAGGTGTATGCCACAACTCTTAGTGACTCGGATTCATCCAAGTCTGATTCTGAGGAAAGCTATGACGGAGAAGGGAATTACTTCGCCTTTATAACTATTGTTCATGTTGAGTCTTCGGAGAACTTGAATTTGCTTGTACAAGAGCTTGGGGAGCATAGTGATGAAGAATCAATGGGAGTTGTTGAAGAATCAGATGCTGAAGAAGACCAAAGCATAGCTGGTCTCTAAGAGAACTACAACTCCTTCCTTGAGAAGTCTGGAGAGTACACAAGGGTGGCCAAGGCGGTTGTGAAGAAGATGAAGAAAGAAGAGGAGGACTATCGAAGTCTCCTAGTGCGACATAAGGAGGCCAAGTGTGAGATAGAGATGCTGAATGGAGAGTTGACCGAAGCATACTCTGAGATAAAGTTTCTTGAGCATGAAGTATTTCAAGCAAATGCTAAGGTAGACCATGTCTCCTTCAAGAAACTTAATGACATGCTTGCTCATCAAAAATCATCCTCAGACAAGTCCGGGTTGGGATATACCGGAAAAAGCAGTTCAGCTGTCAAAATCACCAAGGAAGTGAAATTTGTGCAAGCCAAAGACCCTGTAGTGACTGAATCTATACCTAAGGAAGGAGAGGATGAAAAGAAGAAGAATGTGGCTGATCAACGGGGGTAAAATAAGACCCGTAATGAGTCAGAAGCCAGACGTGAAGTTAGAGGAAGATCACTTCCAAGATCACAACGGGGTCCTAGAACGAATTATTTTCGTCACCATTGCAGATTGCAAGGACACACCAAGCCAAATTGACATAAGCTTAGAGCATTGAGGAATGCAACTAATCAAAGGTCGAGAGGACCAAGAAAAGACAAGAGGACTTAGGCTGTTGAGCCATCAAGAGTCCGAAATGGTGATCCCGATGTGATGGACATGATGAAGATGATTGGTACATTCACCACTTGCTTGGAGAGCTTCACTAGAAGGTTTGAAAGTCCTAACTCTAGTACCCAATCCTATAGGGATATCACCCCAAACGCACGTGACGTGTGGGTGAAAAGGGGTACTCATGCATAAGCATTACAACATGTCCATGCATTAATACTTCCTATGCTTTGTGAATATGCTTGGTTGTATGTTTTTTGCTTTTTTGAGTTGAAAATTGTTTAGTTGTTTATTTGTTTCTTTTTAAATGTTTTTACATTGTTGTTTTTAATCAATCTTTTCTTGCTTTTATGTCAAAAAATCCAAAAACACATAAAAAGTAGAAAATCCAAAAAGTTTGATCAACTTTGTTGAGTTATGTCTCAAAACAAGTTTTTCCTTGTACCTTTGTACTAATGGCTTTGTGCATCTATGAGCTTAGCTTGTTCCCTATGCACTCATATTATTGTGGAAGAAATCATGAAATCTATGTGACTGTTGTAAATATATCTTCATCCTTGTCATGAATGATTCATGAATGGTTTTGTTGATCTTGAGACATGCATAGACTTGTGCCTATATATCTTCCCACTTTTATTTTATTGCTTTTACTCAAAGAGCTCACCAAATGTAAATCTCCAAATGAAAAGAGATATTGAGCTGCAAAAGCCTATTGCACATACTTGTATTTGACTAGGAAAAAGGGAAAGCGACCAAAAATAAAATTTATGATACACAAAAAGCCAAAGGCTAAACTCATCAAAGTGAAATATCAAAAATTTCAGGCATCAATCTCACAATGAGATGTGTTGATTCATAAAGATCAAATGATATGTTAAACATGGAGCCAAATGAAAAGCTTCAAAGATATTGTACTCAAGTTTATGTGGGAGGTCATATATGCATATTTCTATAATTGAGATGAGTCACATTATCTAGTGCTAGTTATGTATGCCTTGATTGAATTGATCATTGAAGCTTCACATTAGACTAAGGAGTATCTCATTTTTCATATTCACACACAACACACAAGTCTATGTTCAATGAATGCCATATTCATTTGTGTGATTATACTTGATTAAATGTGTTTTCACATGCTTAATCTTTATTGATCAAACTCAAAAAGATTTTTAAGTGTTTTAATTTGTTTTTGGAAAGTGCTTTGTTTTTAAAAGTTGTCAAAATTTTAAAAATAGTGTTGCCCTGTTCTGGCGATTCAATCGCGGGTTGGTCCAGCCGCATGCCCTAGTCGCGAACTTTGCTCAGAAGGTTCTCGCGACTCATTGGCAACTCACTAGCGGGTAAATGCCCTAGTCAAGAAAAATACTTAGAATATTTTTCAAAATTTGAGTTTTTATGTTTCTCGCAACTCAGTGTAATGACTTGTTCGTGGGTGGAAGGTCTAGTCGCAAGGGGTACACAGAGATTTTCGTGGCTCACCTTGCGACTCTCTTACGGGTAGACCTTCCAGTCACGAAAAAAACTTAGAAAACTTTTCAAGAATCCTATTTTCAAAGTGTTTCACGGCTTACCCTAGCGACTAGACCCAGTTGCGAAAAATATGTGTTTTACGTTTTAAAGGCAGTTTTTAAATCATTTCAGTTTTTCCCTCGAATTTTTATGACTATTCATTGTCTTCCCCATTTCAAACCTCTCTCAAACTCACCGTGTCACTCTCATAAACCTTCATTTTTGCATCATTTCAACCATCAATCTTTAAGAAAAATGTATGGGTTTTCTCATTTTCTTTAAGTTCTTCATGTTTATAACCTATTTTTCTTGGATCTGTGTGTTGAGTTTTGTGTTTTGAGATATGAGTGAATTCCAACATGGGTGGGTTTTATTATTGTTGGGTGCATCAGTTTGAGTGTTGGTGCTTTTAATGGTTAGATGCTTCTCTTATAGCTTTTTTATGAGGTTTGTCCTCTGTGTTGTGTTTCTTGAATGTGTTGTTCTGTTCATATCATTTCATGGTAAAGGGTCACAATGACAGTTATCTATGACAGTGCAATGTTCATTGGTCATTTTCTACTAAGTTGTTTCTGAACAATCATCATTTTTGGTCACCATTTAATTTCTTGGATATTCATGGCATTAGTTTTGTACTGTCTTGGTTAATGGTCAGTGTTTGAGTCATATCTGTCTTTGAACTTTACTGCTTATTCAATTCTTCAACTAACTTGACTCTAATCAAATTGGGTTCCGTGTTTTGGGTTTTTGCTCTTGGTTCTCTATTGTGTGTCTTCTTTTATGTAGATGTCATGCCGTTCCGCTAAAGGAAAAGACATTGTAATTGATATTCCATCCCCGGTTGATAAGCGGACTCGTCGCTCGACTCAGTCATCTCAAGATTCAGATATTGAGAAATTCAGGACTCCAATTGACTCACAAACTTATGACAACATTTTTAGAAAGGCTCCCACTGTGGTGGAAAGGATTGTCAAATTTGATACATTGGAAACAACATTTATTCCCAAGTTGTTCGAAGCAAAAGATTGGGCTGATCTATTTGGGAACTTTGTGGACCCGGTTGACGAATTGGTTAAGGAATTCTTCTCTAATGCAAGATACACAGGAGTAGAGTTGAAGTGTTGGGTAAGAGGAAAAGAACTTTCCATCAATTCGGATTACATTGCGAAGACTCTTCATATCACCAGACCAGCAAATGTGGATCTCACTCCATATGATGATAGAGAGCCTAAGCTACATGACATTAGTCGAGTTCTTGGACCTAAGCATGAGATTTCAAGCAACGGTTCCTCTATAAGCACTACACAGCTTTCGCCTAAACTGACGACTGTGAAATTGATCATGTTCTCCAACCTCTATCCATTGTCTAACACCATCTTCATCAATCTTGGAAGAGCACAATTTATGTGCGATCTAATTAACAGAGTTCCAATCGACATTTGTGCTTATGTCTTTTAGACCATTGGAAAAGCAGCAGCTCGAACAGCAGCCCGAACATGTCTTCCTTTTTGCAGTCTCATCATGAAGATCTTGCTTCGTGAAGGTGTCCATTATCCTACAGATGGAAAGATTATACTGCGTTCTAGACCAATATCTATGATGACTCTTCAAGCAAGCAAGAGTCATTCCTCTAGAACACCTAAGAGTGAGCCATCCACCTATGAAACTCCAATTGCTCATGCTTCAGTTACACCTGTGCAATCAACTGGCACTCCATTTGTTCCCCCTAGATTTCAAACAGCCAAGCAAAGTTACTTGATTGAAAATGTGCTTCATCGGATCTCCGATTTGGAATGGCTTCTCCACTCCATCAACAACCAAACTCAAATGCGTCTCACAACTATTGAGACACAATTGGATGCTATGCAGCAAAAGCTTGAAGATAGCCTTTAGCTATTCGTGCCAAAAAGGGGGAGAGCAGCACATAGTAAGGGGGAGAGCAGCACAAGAATGAGAAGGAGTGTGCATACTGAAAGGGGGAGCTGTGTGCTAAAAAAGAGTTGATATAGTTGATATACACTTACACATATATACATGTCTTGTTTTGTTTATAGATATCTGTTTGCTAGTTTTTATAAACTCATGTGTGGATATGTTTTTAATACTTTTGGAAAACTTGTGGTTAACTGGTTTATATATTTATGTTATGTTTTCTTGTATGTGTTAAGGGTTTGTACTTGTTGCTTTTGTAAGCTTTTAAGGTTTTTGTACTCATGCTTTGTAGCTTTAATATTTGATGGTAAATGTCATGCATTTTCTTTAAATACATCACTCTTGTGCCCTTTGTTGGATTTTTATCCTTAATGCAATTTCCTAGTGTTGTTGCATTGGTTGAGTGTTGGACATGCAAATAATACTTTGCATTAAGCTTATTAACTTGCATGTCCAGATGTTCATTCCGTGTGTGAATGAGCATTGTGATCACTATGTATAGTGACTGTTCCTTTTTGGTCAAGCTATGGTTTATTTCTTATTTCCATCTTGCTTAATCGCATTGTGCTTGCTCGATATGCATTAAAAGTTTTCTGCATACAATGATCAGATTGTGTTGTTGTGTTTCAGGAGATACTTGTTCTTATGGTTCAAGAGCTTCACAAATTCTAGAGTTAGGTGCGAGTGAGTTTTGATCAACTATTCCTAACTCACGCGTTAAGTCTACAGTTTGTTGTAGGGTTTTGTCACGGAATAGCCAAAGGGGGAGATTGTAAGGTTGAACTTAATCAACCATCTTGTTGGCTTTATTCCGTGCCAAATTTGCTTGTAATTTAGCAATTAGTAACCCTATATTTAGGTGGGAATCATGTAATGATAGTGAGTGAGAGAGTGTGAAGAAATGCTCAAGTTTGTGTAAGATGCAGGGATTCGCGGCTGGGATTCACGGGTGACTCGTGACTAGCAAGCCGCCAAATGCAGCACACAAGTGAAGCGTGCAAGAAGATGAACAGTCGCGCCAGCTGGAGCACTACTGGACAAAAAGTCCAATCTGGCTGTTCTGTTATCTCACAACTTGAACTCGCGACTTGGTCAAGTCGGGAGGCCAAGCCGCTAAACCACCCTGTTTGGGAAAAACTGACTCTTCGCATTCCATTCTCACCCCAGTATAAATACCCCTTATGCCCACGAAATGTAGAAAGCTTCCAGAGAGAATTTTGAGAGAGAAACCCTAGAGAAAAACAAGATTGATTCATTAACAATCTTCATATAGAGACTCTTCAAATTCCTCTACTCTCACCCTCTCCATTGTTACATCCTTGAGAGGTTTTTACCCAAATCATTTTCTCACCATACCCATATCTATGAGAAGGCTATTTGGTGCTTTGGGAAGCAGTTAGGAAGGGACCAATGACTATTGGTTGATGCTATGGGTTATAGCGGAATCCAGTAAGCTAGAAAAGATAAAGGTTCGGCATAACCTCGTTGAAGCAAGAAGCTTGGAGACTTAGGTACCTGGGTAGATTAGGCTTGGAGGGTCTATTGCTATTCATGTATCCCAACTTCATTTTCTAGTGGATTATTGACTGCTTGGAGGGCAGCGGAGAGGTTTTATGCCGAGGGCTTCGGTTTCCTCTTCGATAACACATTGTTGTGTTGTCTTTGTGTTTGCATCTCTCTTCCCTTAATCTTTGCCATTTAATTTCTGCTGTGGATGTGATTTTATTTGGTTTAGATTGTTTATCAATTCTGTCATTAGCTTATGTTCATGTTTTGCACATTTATTGTTTGATAATAAGTTTGAATTGGTAATTTGTATTTGGGGGTCTAATCATTCATAGTGTTTTCAACGCTATTTGAACATTCGTTTTGTTTTTGTTTTTTATCTTACCTTTATGTCTTTGTTTTATGTGTGTAAAAATCCAAAACCACATAAAAAGTGAAAATTTCAAAAAGTTTGATTGTATATGTTTGAGCACATATCAGATGTGAGTTTGGCCTAGTACCTTCGTACTAATGGCGTAATGCATTTACGAGCTTAGCTTGTTGTGTATACACATTTATCTTTATGGGAATACTTTTGACATCTATGTGTGATTGTTGTAAATTGATCTTCAAACTTGTCATGAATGATTAGTCTGTAGTCTTGAGGGTTTTGAGACATGTATAGACTTGTGCCTATATATCTTCCCACTCTTTTATGTTTTTGCTTAAAGAACTCAACAAATGTCAAATCTCGAAAAGAGATAATGAGCTGCAAAAGCCGTCTCACATACTAGTATTTGATTAGGAAAAAGAGAATGTGACTTGTATTGAAAATGTATGGTGCCCAAAAGCCAAAGGCTTGTTCATCAAATTGAAATATCAAAAATTTCAGATATCAATTTCAAAAAAAGATGTAAAGATAAAAAATGATCAAATATTATGAATTGTAAAAAAGCCAAATGAAAAGCTTCAAAGATATGTAATCATTTTCTTATGGGAGATCATATATGTTCATTTCTATAATTGAGATAGACCACTTGACTTAATACTAGTTGTGTATGACTTGATTGAATTGATCATTGAAACTTCACTCTAGACTAGGGACTATTCCACATTTGATACATACACACAACACACATGCCTAATGTTCAATGAATGCCTTATTCATTTGTTCGATTGTACTTGTTTAAATGTGATGTGTGTGTGCTCAACTATATATGGATCAAACCAAAAAGATTTTTTTATCATTTTATATGTATTTGGAAGTGATTTTTATTACTCTTTGTGTTTATGTTTAGTGCTTACTTTGTTTTTCATTGTTTAAACATGTTCTATGTTGAAAAACAGGTGTCAGAATTTTTGGCTACTCATTCTGGCTACTCTCGCGAGTAGCGAGTTTTGGCTACTCGTTTTAGCGTCTTGCCCAGTCATGAAACCCCAGTCGTGAGTTTATCCAGATGCTTTCGCGACTCACTTGTGACACGCGAAAATTTTCACGACTCATCTCACGATTCCCTAGTCGTGAAACGCTCAGAAACAACTTTTTAAAGTGTTTTTCGTGGGAAACCTGTTTTAAACCTCTCCCATCCTCTCTTAACCCCTCTTTCAATATTTTTACATCAAAACCCAATCAATTTGAATGGTTTTTCATTCCATTAACATTTCTAAGGTAATTTTAAACTCTTTTTATTGATTTGGATCCTTATATTATGTTTTAGAGAGTTTTGTGCTCTTGGTTGGGATTTTCATCATAAGGGTTGGGAAAACTTATTTTTTGTCAATTTTTGATGGGATTGGTTTCTTTTGATGATTTGCTTTGGATGTTGGCCCCTTGTGGCAAAAAGAACATGTATTAAGGGTGGATTTCATGATGTTCATGCATTGTTTCACATTGTTGTTCATAGTGTGCATGCTAGGTGTTTGATAAAATGCCTCTTAGGCATTTTCTCACTTATTTGGACTCCAATGAGTACCAAACTTTGGGGTTTCTCATGTTTTCTCATTAGGAACATGTTTGGATCATTGATTGTGTATTTAACACACCTTGCCCCACATGTGCATTTTCAATGCTTTGGTTATGCATTGCACATAGCCACCTCTTGCAAAGGCCTTTGCTACCCTTGTCATGCATTGGTCTATACCTTGTTTCTCCATCCTAGCATGTCATATTTACCTTATGCTTTGTAGCATTTTGTTTTGTTTTTTGTTTGACCTTCATTTCTCATTCATCTTGCACCGCTCATGCATCATTCTCCTTGTTCATATCTTCACCTCTTGCCCTCTTTTCTCCTTGACCCCTTTGTTTATTTGTGTCAAAAAGGGGGAGAGTATACTCTAGAGTAATATACCAAAGAGTTTCGTCATTTCTATATAACTCTTGTGCACATTCTTAGGGGGAGAAATTCTATTTCTTGTGCACATTTGTAGGGGGAGAGATATTCCACAGGGAGATGCATACACCAAGGGGGAGAAGACATTGTGTTAATAAGAAAATTTTGTTTTGATTGTGTTTCTTTATGTTTGTTTTCTTTGTTACTTTATGGTGCTTTGAGTTATGTTTAGTATCTATGCTTTGTTGTTCTCATTGCATCGTGTTTGTGTGTTGGACATGCATACTTCCTTATACTATTATGCTTCATTGATTGCATGCTCAAATGATCATTTGCTTTGCTATGTGATCATTGTAGTAATTTCTATATGACTGTTTTGGTGTATGATCAAGTTGCTCACATGTTTCACATCATATTTAATTATCGCAATTTACTTGTTACATTATACTTGTCCTTTTATTACTTGTTTTACCTTGAGGGTCTAATGTGTTTTGTGCAAGTGCTTCAAGTTACAGGTATATATGTTCAAAGTTCATCACAGCTTATTTTTCTAAAGCTTTTATAACTCTTGTATATTTACATTGCTTTTGTTTAGTACATTGGTTTAAATCTTTCAGTTCGTATTCAGTGATTTTTATGTACCCTTGCTTTGTAGCTCGGTACTTTTAGTTAATGTTATGCATTTGCTTTAATACTTTGCTCTTATGCCCTTGTTGGATTTTATATCCTTGATGCAATTACTTGGTGTTTTTGTATCGATTGAGTGTTGGACGTGTAAATGATACTTTGCATTGAGCTTATTAGCTTGCATGTTCGGATGTTCATTCCTTGTGTGAATGATCATTGTAATCACTATTTATAGTGATTGTTCTTGTTTGGTCAAGCCATGCTTTATTGCTATACTCTTTACTACTTGATCGCATTGTGCTTGCTCCATATGCATTTCAAGATTTCTGCTTACAATGATCGTCTTGTGTTGTTGTTTTCAAGAAAAACTTGTTCGTATGGTTCAAGAGCTTCACAGTTTCTAGAGTTAGGTATGAGTGAGTTTTGGCAACTGTTCCCAACTCATATGTTAAGTCTAAAGTCTGTTTTAGGGTTTTGTCATGGAATAACCAAAGGGGGAGATTGTAGGTTGAATTTATTCAATCATGTGTTGGCTTTATTCCGTGCCAAATTTGCTTGTAATTTAGCAATTAGATACCCTGTATTTAGGTGGGATTTATACAAGGGTAGTGTGTGAGAGAGTGTGAAGAAAACTTAAGATATGTGCACTCAAGAAGAGCCTTGCGACTGGATCTCACAACTGGCAAGTCGCCAAAGGTGGCACACATGTGAAGCATGCAGGGGAGCTGAAGGGTCACGACAATTAGAGCACTATAGGACAAAACTTCCAGTTTGGCTAGGCAGTTAGCTCACGACTCAAACTCGCAACTCGTTCCAGTTGCGAGGTTGAGTCGCCAGAATGCCCTGTTTGGTTTAAACATGACTTTTCGCATTCCTCATACACCCTACTATGAATACCCTTATACCCACAAAATGTAGAGAGCTTCTCAAGAGAATTTTGAGAGAGAAACCCTAGAGAAAAACAAGATTGACTCATCCACAATCTTTATCATTTGATTCTTCAAATTCCTCTACTCTCACCCTCTCCATTGACATATCCTTGAGAGGTACATTTGCCAAATCCTTATCTCACCATACTCATATCAGTGAGGAGGTGTTTTGGTGCTTGGGAAGCAATTCAGAAAGGACCAATTCATTTGATTGATGCAATGGGCTTATTGCGGGATTCAGTAAGCTAGAGAAGACAAGGTTTGGCTTAACCCTATTGGAGCAAGAAGCTTGGAGGGCTTAGGTGCACTGGGTAGATTAGGCTTGGAGGGTCTTCTGCTATTCATGTATCCCAACTTCATTCTCTAGTGGATTATTGACCACTTGGAGGGCGACGGAAAGGTTTTTCGCTGAGTACTTCGGTTTTCTCTTTGATAACACATCGCCGTGTTATCTTTGTGTTTGCATCTCTCTTTCCTTTCTCTTTACTTTCCTTTCTCTTTACCTTTAATTGCTGATGTGTTTGTGTACAGTTTTTAGACCCCTTAACACAATCGGATTAACCTAGTTAATTAACCAAGTTACTACTTAGTCCAATTTCAAGATCTAGGTTAACACAATCAAACAATCATATCATGCATAGCAGCAGAATAGTAAATAACACAATGATATGATGACCCAGGAAAACCAAACCGGTAAAAAACCTGGGGAGGATTTAACCTAGCTATCCTCAAGGTAAACTTGAATCCACTATAGAAAGAATTGAAGTTTTTCAATAAGACTTAGACCACTAACATCTTATTGTTACCCACCAGTAGAAACTTACTGACACGACCACGTGCAAGCTCTGAGACCACGGATTCCTTCTTTCTTGGATTCTCCAGCAAGTACAAGTACACCCGCTTGTGTATCTTTAAGCTCTTATGGCAGCAACTGAATGATCATCAAGTTCTTGAAGAAATCTCCTTTTGATAATCCTAAGTTTGTGTAAAGGAAAGCTCCTCACAGATCTCACAAGAGATTCACAAAAACAGCAATATGAGTAACATCTAAAACGTGGCTAGGGTTTGCCTTATATACCTAGGGCAAAAACATAAAACCCTAAACGTTTTAGGAGTTAGCGTTGAGTTGAAATTATGCAGTAAAAACGCATTCTGCCTGAGATTCAATTGATCAATCCTAAGATTCGATCAATCGAGACAGGCCGAGATGCACAATAACTACTACATCAGCTCGATTCCAACTTTACATAAAAGAACCAACTTTAAGCAAGTCTAAACAAGACTAAACAACCTGTTTTGATCATGGTTTGCCAATAATACATATTAGAGTTTTAAATACATTAAAACCTAAGTCTTTAGAACCTAACAGTTTGTAATTAATTATGGTTTAGAGTATGTTACCAATTTGGATATAGCTTATATTTCATATTCCACACATATATTGTTTAATTATAAGCTTGTGTTGGTAATTTTGTATTTGGGGTCTAAACGTTCATTGGCGTTTTATACGCTATTTGAACTTTCAACAAGATTGCCACCTCTAGGTTGCAAACTCTCTGTCTAATGCTGCTTCTAATTTTCAAGGAGAGGCTCAAGTACTCTACCCCAAGTAACATGAAATCCCAAGAAAAAGAACATTAACAATAAAAACATTACAAACTTTTTGTTACTAAATTAAGCCAACACTAAAAACATGACTTCTCAAAGAGAAATAGAAAGCCAAAAAGTGAACAAAATTTTCTTTACAAGTTTATTTATTTATTATTATTATTTATATGAGATAGAAATCCTACTCTAGCCTAACTAAGTGTATGTGTGTGAAATTCTCTCCTGAACATGGTGGTCTAGGAGTCTGAGTCAATGAGCTAAAAGATGCGAAGTTTTGGATCTCATAGTCTTGGTTGTTCATTCAGTAATAATCACTTGTGAGCACTTCTGCACCCATGGCCCATGGGTGAACTTGAAGGGGGAAAGGAGGTTTAAAATAGGTTCTTGGAAACATATATATATATATATATATACACACCAAATTATACTTTGAATATCATGTTTATTGTAAGATATATGATATAATATAAATATTTGAGACAACAATCAATTTAGTTCCTCTTGTTTATTGCATTTCTCTTAATAGAATAAAGGGACATTACTTTCTTGCTATAAATCTCATTCAGTATTGATCTTTGCAGCCAGTAATGTCAACTATCCTGAAAACCGTTTTCTTGCCATAATTAACTTACACCTAATAAGAGGATTTCCTCTGCCAATCCTTCATGGTTTTACAATTCAGGATGCTGAAATTGTCTACACAGATTCAATGGTTATAGTTTAGAGCGATCTAGTCTCCACAAAACAATACTTATATGTTGTTATGTAAATGAAATACACTTCGATGTTGTGCTTACAAATTTACAATTGTAAATGTAGTGTTTTCAAGTGTTAAATAAGTTTTGTCATCAATATTGTATAAAAGATGCTTGTACATAAATTTTTAGCATTTGGTGTACTAGGAAGAGGTAATTGCAAGTTCATATCTCAGATAAAAATGCAGAAGGAATGGATAACAAGAATTGGTAAAGTCAAAAATTTGAGATTCTTGTGAAGGGTAAATATCGGATTTTTTTTTTTTTTTTTTTTTTTTTTGGAATAAGAAACTATGTGAAAATGGTTAAAAAAACAAACCAATTTACCTATTAGGCCTGGGGTTATGAAGGACCAGACTCGAATCAACTACAGGCCTAGCACATCAGTTTCAATCACTTACATCTAACTCAGCTTCTAACTGAAGTCCAAGTTGATTATTTTTTATCCTAGTAGGGTAAAAAAACATATCCTCTAAGAGCATCTCCAGCAGCTTATCTAAATTTTTGTACTGTTTAGATAGTGAACAGTGATATTTAGATTTTACCTACTTACTTTTTCAAATACACTTTCCAACAAATTTTCTATGATTTTCTCCATCTCATTTAAATATTATTTTTTTTCATTCATTCTTTATTCATTATTTATTCTTTTTTTTAACAACTACACATCTTCAACATTTTTTTTTTTATTCAATAACTAATTATTATAATAGGTAAAAATGTTTGAAGGGTGAACAGTAAATGCTACAATGTTTTCTACTTATAGAGAAGCACTGTAGCAATTCTAATCTAAAAAATGGAGATGGAGAAACTATTGGAGTGGATTTTTGGGCTGTTTTCTCTCTAAAATTGGCTTTAAAGAAGCCATTGGAGGTGCTCTAAGGAGATCAAGGGCCACCCACTTTGATCACTTTTGCGTGCTAGTGTCTTTTGACCGGCCACTTTTGGAAAACTTATTGTGGGAAGTAGCCAAATAAACATAAGGCGGTAAAAGGGAAACTTCATCTGAGACAAAGCCGCTCAGGCTCTATGCATTAAGACTAGCTTAAGATAGTGTGTATCATACTGGTCGGAGACATTCATGGGCTACATTAGCTATGGCCAGCCTACCTCATCCCATCAAATTGTCCCATCAGGAGGTGGTCTCATTAATCAAAAGTATCTTTGTAAAGCAATAATGCTCCCTACCATGTCACACGTGGTGTTAAAGATATAAATACCTCTCTCTCTCTCTCTCTCTCTCTCTCTCTCTCTCTCATAGGAGGTAGGCCATAGCTCTCAATTTCCTCTCTTCATTTTTTCCTTCCTTGAGTTTTGGAGTGCTCATTGCCGCCTAGCATGGCATTATGCCCTTCTCGGCTGGACCCTAGCTATGTTGGGCTTTAGTAGAGCTTCTTTCCCATAAAGCCATGTCCCTTGAATTCCCAGGCCCAGCCCTCAGCTGCCTGAGCTGGAGAGCATTGGTACCAAACCATTTCTCTTGCGAGTCAAGTGTTGGGGATTAAGGGTTTGGTTCATCAATAAAGAAATTTATTGTAATGAGTTAATTAATGGACCGACTTAGACATGACAAAACGGGTCAGAATTTTCTAACTCGATCCGACCCGAAAAATACTTGACCTGAACCTAATTTTTTTGACCCGAAGCAAAAACGGGTTAACCCATGACCCAACCCGTGTTTTTTGCGAGTCAACCCAACCCGACCCGAACCTGAACCATTTTTTTAACACTTTTTTTTTTGGTAAAAAAAAATAGTAAAATTAAGACAATATTTGTTTAATTGTTTATTTTGAGCTTTAAGGAAACAATTGATACATTTACATAACTGCATGCAAATTAATTGAAAGATAAAAGCATGTGGTTGAGCATTCTGTAATGAGTAAAGATTTTTAGATATCAAATAGCAAAGTACATGTCAAGATAATATGTAGAGTTAAAAACATAGATTTAAAATTGTAGACATGTGTAAGAAACATTCACAAGTGTGAAAATAGTGAAGCCAAAGTATTAAATTAGCATAAATTATGAATGCTTAGACCTATTTTTTAACAATTTATGTCCAAAATAAATTATGATATTTCTTAGAGTATGTGTTGCTTAACAATGATATGATATTCATAAAAAATACCATATAAAAATAAGTAAGCAATCAAACTTTAATGTATATCTCAAATTGAAATAGAGTGTCAACCACAATTGATAATAGATTATAAAATTATTTTCAAAATTGTAAATTTCTTATATGTTTTTATTCTTTATCAAATAGGTTATCCAATAAGTCATTTGTAATTTTGTTTTATGTTTTGGGATGTTGATATTGTGTAGAAATAAAACTTGTGTATTTGTTTTACTTATCTTTGTGTTATTTTGTTTTAGATATCAATGTTAGGATTTGTACAATATTAAAATTATTGAATAAGTATTAATATGTTTAATTGAGTTCATTCTTGATATAAGTGGTGAATTCAAAATAATGCATTTTACATCAAGTAATTTGTTTCATAATTTTCCAAATGACAAATACATGTTGTTTTCTTTATAAAAAAAAAAAATTTAAATAAATAAAAAATTTCATGTGAAAAATATGGGTCAACCCGAGTCAAACCAACCCGCAACCCGATTTGCCCGAACCCCTTTTTAACCCGCTTAAAATGACCCGTTTTGACCCATGACTTGTTTGACCCGCAACCCGATTAACCCGACCCGACCCAACCCGCCCGATTTGCCATGTCTAGACCGACTACACTAACAGAAACATTATATCTTTTTTTGACTGACACATTATTTCTACTAATGCATATTCTTGTAGGAAGAGAGAACAATAACTACCTTGATGGGCTTTGATATCCTGATTTTATTTTATTTTTATAAATTGGACTACAATGTTTCTTGTGGCATTTGACCCTTGGAAACCATCTCCAACTCCTCCATTTCAAAACTTATGTGTGTCAAAGTGATTAGTAAAATAAAAAAGGAGGAAAAATGAAGGCCAAACTACGCTTTTGTTCCTCCAATAATGGGGTATTTTCAATTTTGTTTCTCAAATTTTAAAATCAAGTCAATTTTGTAATAGATAAAATTCTCTCAGCTACCTATAGCTTTCTATTGTAGAACATGTTAGACAATTAGTTGTTAGAGTCGTTTGGAAGAATTTGATTGATCTATTGCAATTACATCAATTTTGTTAGTGTATGTTTTTGCACTTAATCCTACTCCTCTGGTGTATAAGGAGTTCTCTATACAAAATAATAATTAATGAGAATTCAGCATCATATTCTCCCTCAACCTCCAGCTCTATTCTTCATCCTATCATCTTCTTTCTTGTTTAGTGTTAGAAACTGTCAGGTCTCTAATGCATTTTCTTCAAAACCAGCATAAATTTCGACTTCACCAATGAATCCCACAATGTATGCATCATCATCTTTGAAAATTTGGAAATTACTAATATGTGAAGCAAGCTTCAGTAACTTGTCATCACATTCAAAACCTAAATTGTCCCTGACATCCAAATGCACAAGCTTCTTGTAGCCCCGCAGAATTCTCTTCAAGTTCAAACTCGTCCGACTAATGTTTGCCCGTCTCAGGTTTGAGTACTTTATGTTTGGCAAAAGGGTGGGGAATGGCTGTTGCTGCGTGTCTCCCAATCATGGGCGGAGGGAGGGGGGGGGCGAGGAGGGGCACCTGCCCCCCCTGAACTTTCAAATGTTTTGACCCCACCCCCCCCCCCCCCCTCTACACCCAAAAAAAAAAAAAAATCCCAATTAATTGAATTCACGTTACCTTTCTAGCTTTTCTAGTAGTAGTAGACTTCTACTCCTAGTACAATTCTATATATAAAATTAATGGATCCCACTTTGTAAACTTGATGGATTAGACAAAGCCGCTTGTAGAATTTTTTTGTGTCAAGTTTCTTTCTTGGATAGCCAACTTGAGACATACATCCATGACATGTAGTCCATTGATGAGTTTTCAACAGTTAAAAGAATTGGATAGCTTGCTGAAAAGATGGTAGAAATGAAAAAGAATGTTTCATATCCATTGGTTTACTCATTAGTGACTTTGGCATTGATCTTACCAGTTACAATAGCTACTGTTGAAAGAGTTTTTTCAGTAATGAACATAATTAAAAATCAATTACGCGATTGAATAGGAGATCAGTAATGAAGGATTGCTTAGTCACATATATTGAGAAAAATATATTCAAGACTATTGAGTGTGAAGAAATCATGCAGCGGTTTCAAAATATGAAAAATCGTCAAGGGCAATTGAGTAAAATAAGCTAGATGTGAAAAAATAAATTAAAGTTTACATTTTATGTTAGATTCTGTATGACAATTACATTATCATATAGTTGTTTACTTATTTTGTTATTAATATCGATTAATTTTTTTAGATTAATTTTTTACTTCCAATCTTGTCTTTTAATCTTGCACCCCCCAACCTAAATTCCTGGCTCCGCCACTGCTCCCAATATATGCTGTAGAATCAATCAATGTCTAACTGACAGAAATTCTTGCAGTGAAGGCTGATTCTTGCAAGTATCTTAACCATGTTAATGGAATTTCCAAGTTTCAACAGCTCTAGATTTTTCCACTTACGTATGAGTTTTGGCAAAACAAATGAAGAATTGTGCCATATTGCAGGTGGAAAATACAGAGCCTTCAACGCAGGGCACCTGGAAACAATGAAATGCATCGATGACAAAACTAGAAATGGCACTCTTCAATATGTATTAGCAAGATTTGCTAAAATTCTATACTATGACCTCAATAGACACAATATGTAACGCAATAAAAGCAGCATCTGCTGAGGTGAATGTGAAACACATTGACAATATTACGAACACACTCAATTTTGCTACATGCTAAACTGGTTAATTGTGAGTGGTGAGTCTATTGATCCATGTAAATAGTAGCAAGCAGAAAGTGTCTATTACCCATAGTAGAATACTTCAATATGTTGTAAAATTGGGTATCCCTATATTTATTGGAAATGTCGATGCCTTACAAACTCAAAAAGGCTATAATTTTTAGTGATAAACATTCGGCCTCCAGCGTGGTTGAAGAGGGTGTGGTTGCCTATATCTATATGTTTAGGTTCTCCCCAAGGGAGTCTCCTGATAAAAAAGCTCATACATTTTTTTATGAAGTCCTTATACAGCGGGTTTGAATGAAAATTTAAATATAACAAAAATTATATAAGAAATTCTATAAGGGATTAAACATTGGTTGCTTTCTAATCATGCTGGCACGCTGCTTTTCAATAATGTGATGCCTTGTTTTTCAACCTCTTTTTGCAAACCTAAATGGTCATGTGTTGATAATTTTTCATTTTTTCTGTTATATTCATTATTTCAAAGAGAGAAATCAAGCACTAATGCAGGATCCTGGTAATGCTTAATCTTAGATGTTTCAATGTGTATCCCTAAATAATCTCATTTTTCAATTATTCAACCATTTCATTTTACGTAGATCAATGTTAGTCAGATTAGTCAACATTTATATGTTTCGATACAAAAAGAAGATATTATTTATAACAAGTAGTTTTGTTGGTTGGTTAATTGGTCACATTTTATTCATGAAATGGGTTGGCTTGGTATTATTCTGGACATAAAATCTATTCCACAATACTAATCAAATTGCGCAGGTTTCACCATCAAGTCTTGCTGTCCAAATATAGTGTGTGCTTGAAGATGCTAAGAATAATTCTAGCAACCAAAGTCCAAAGAAGCATCTACAGGGACCGCAATTATCACTAAAGAATGAACATTCAATCGCATCCATTATCATCCAGAGTCAACAAAGATGAACACATTCCTCTACACATAATCACGCCAACCATTAAAAGAATAAAAGGAAATTAAAGACAACAAATGAAAGATACAAGAATCATATATTGCTTTGACCCAAGTAGGGTCAGAATGATGCAAGCCCCTCAGCAGATTCACGGCAAAGCACTGCCATTGCCACACAACAATATTCATCACCTCCAATTCTCAAGAGCCGATTTTAACTTCACAAGGAGAATTAGTAGTGCTCTTGATATATTGCTCCAAACTCTGCTCTCCATGATGCCTGATCATCATCTGCATATGGGATTGTGGTGTTGTGTGCTACATCTGAATCCTGTCGATATAGTGGTTGCAATGCAGATTCAGGCAATCTGCTCTCTGCAAGATACTGCTTCATGGTGACCATCTCCATCTTGTGTTTTCTTTTGAGCTTCTCTACTTGCTTCTTTAACGTTTCATTGTCTTGTTGAACCTTTGTAAAGTTGTCCTGCATTGATATGAAAATCATAAGTGATGAGTCAGAAAGCTACCAACACCTAACCCCTCCCCCCCTCCTTGTTAATTAATAACCTAATATATCATTAAATTGACAACAATCTTTAATAATTCGATATCACCTTTTCCAGAAAATGCTATCATAATATTCAGTGTTCATATTAACTTCCAATTTTCCCAGAATCACAAATACATTTTGTTGATAAATGATCAATCTGATTAATGATCAGGACCCTCTATGTGAGGTACCACCACCAAACAGAAGCAATCAGAAAGACTTATTGAATAGTCTGATTGTGAAGCCAATCTAGACAGAAATGGTCACTCAATGAAACCGTGTTAAATATTAGTCCAGTCAATAGTGACAGAAAAGCTACCTCTGCAACTGATGCTACATGTTCAGCTTCTCTCAACCTAACAAGGAGTACTCCAGCAGCATGAACAGCTTCTGCAGTGTCTCTAAGTTGAATTCTAAGACTCTTGTTCTCCTTTTTCAACAATTCTCTCTCCCTCTCCCTCTCCACCCTCAATGTATAAAGCTCAGCAGCAAGGGATTTTGTAAAACGAGAGCCATGACCTTTTGTCCCTGCCTTTGCAGCTGCCCTCTTCACTTCTGCTATCCCTGCCATGATTGCATGATGCTTTCCAACCAAGTCATTGTACTTCTCCTGTAGTTCAGCATAGTGTTCAACCATTCTAGCATGCCCAAGGACTATCTGTGAAGTACATCATCCAACTCCAAAGTGCACTTCTTCTCTAATGTCAACTCCATCTCCAGCTTCTCTGCACATCAGCAGTGGGATTCAATATCAATTCTCAGTTCATTGGTTAAAGAAATCCAATCGCTCTCCATTTCTGTCCATCTCTCTCTTTCCTTCTCTAGTTCTTCCTTGCTATAACCGAGTTGATCGACACCACTTTTTCGTAATTGGAATGATCGCAACAACAAAGAGGATCTCAGTTTTTCGGTAGACTTGTTAGAAGATAGATCAGAATATGACTGCAACTTGCTTTTTAAACTTTCAATTTCCTTAAGAAGTGCTTCCTTCTCATTCAGATCAAAATATTGGTTCCCAGTCCCAGCTTCCACAACTTCCTTTATTTCACATTTTTCCTTTATAATCTCCGGCTGATAATTTTCAACAGAATTGTACCTTAAAAGCTGCACAAAACACACCAAGAACAAAGTTAGAAGGGATTTCCAACATTTGAAATGCTAAGTGTGATAGAGTAAAACAATTACTGGTCTTCACCCCTCAGTGAATGATAATCATCATTCTTGGAATCCTTAAATGGAACTATTTCATTCTTTGAAGCCTCAAGGTGAAGTTTATTAATTTCTTGACTGTGTTCTTCTTCCATCAGTTTGTGCTGCTCTACCTGTACATATTCAAAACGTCAATAATGAAGAATCCACATTATAAAATCCCAAGAAATTATAGAGCTTTGAAAATTCTTGTTACCTGTTGATTCAACTGCTCAATTTTGGCAGCTTGCTCTACACACACGCTTTCAAGCTCCTCTCACTTAAGACCTTTTATCATAGCATTGCCTGCATCCTGAAACAGCAAAAATAGAAAGTAATTTAAAAATGCAGAAATGGATTTCTCTTAACTACACTTGCCAGAAATTTAGTCAAGCGACTCAAGCCATACTTAAGGCACTTCATCTGTCAATTGAGTAGGATTTTCTGCCGCATCAACTGCTACAATCCATGTCTTCAAGCTATCCTTAACCTCATTGGAATCCTTCTCAGATATTTTTCGTTGGCAAGATGTACAAAGGAAAGAAGCAGATGGTCCATTTGAAGATGGTCTCTCTTCTGGTAGTGTCTGAACAGAAGCATTGGCCTTATCAATTTCTGCACAAGGTTCCAATTTCAAGTGCTCAAAGGAGAAGGAAACTGAATATTTTTTTTGATGCAGAGTTCCGTTGGTGATAGTCAATAATCTGTAAGCCTCTATGAAGGCTAGCAGCCAAGGTCTCAGCAGGGCCTGCAAATGTCTTGCTTGACCGCAAAGAAGAATGGACCTGCTCACTCTGTTTAAGTGACTGTCTTAAAACATCCAAGTTGAACTTGGAACTTTCTGACACACTGTTCTGACTTACTAAATGACTTGATGATGATATATTCATGCTTTTCCTTTTTATATTTCCAATTTTTGGAGATTCAGACAATAGTGGGTCTTGGAGGAATGGGGACTGACAGCATGAGCTAATTGAAATGCTCCTTCTGGTTGCAGGACCAGAAGCTGTTAAGGTGTTAGCAGCACTTAAAAAATTGTCTTCCATAGAATCATTGGCCATCTGAGGAAGTTCATTCCAAGGTTCTTCCATACAGACTTCTTCAGTCATACTTCACTCATCAAGTCTGTCTCACCACTTTCCTCCATTGAATAAAACTGGATGGAATCCCTACTAACAGGCTTGCCTCTAATATTGTCTTCAGAAGAGCTATGCAACTTATCTAGATGCTGACGAATCTCCCTTACACCATCCTCATCAACATTTACCTCTTCATCAGAATCATTATCTATGGGGGGTAGAATCAAATAGCGGTACTCTCAATTGATTCAAGCTTTCACGTACATTACGCCCTTGAAAATATCCATTTTGACTTCCTACTGATTTACTAGACTTTGCTCTTATAAGTTCCTCCTGCAACCAACAAAATTCAAATTTCTTTAACATCAGTAGAATACGAATTTCTTAAACCTTAGCTTGCTTCTAGCTACGGCCTTCAAAATAAGATTTCAATTATAAATCTTGCAGGATAACTTAATACCTTCAACTGACGAATTTGATCACTGAAACCATTAATTTGATAACTTAATACCTTCAGTGTATCACCACTATTTCTGCAATCACAAGGCATTCTTAATTTCAGAAAAATACCAAAATCTCAAGAAATTTTTTGAAAGAATGTTGAAAATTTGTTTTATAATTACTGTCTTATGAAAAGACTCAATCTAGGTGAGCATTAGTATGTAACATCAAACTGTAAACATTCTAAAGGTTCACATAGTTATTGTGCAGATTCTGTAAATAGTAAACTAAAAGTAGTTCAAGTCATATATACTTGTTTTCTGGTGAGATGGCACAGAGAACCGTCAGTTTTAAATTGCCACCAAGTGATTCTTGCAGTAAATGTGTTAAACAGGAACCTCTATATGTAATATCTTCAGAATTTCTAGACTGAGCAGCCTTTGCAAGAATATTAACCAAGTGCCTGCACCAATATAATAGAACAGTGATGATGAAACTCCATCATTAAATCCAACTGTGGCTATATTCTTGATATCTTGATAGCATATGTAATTAACCCAAAATAATTGGTGAACCTTTAGCATGCAAGAAAATAAGTTGCTATATAGTCGCACCCACACTTTTGGCATAATATGGCAAGAAAATAATTGTAGCATGGCAAGAAAATAAGTTGCTATCTAGTCGCACCCACACTTTTATCATAATATGGGAAAAAGAACTGATTATAGATTAATTGCAATAGTAGGATCACAAATACAACATCTAATCAGTATTCTACATAAAAAACATCTTCTACAACAAATTTCTCCAACTCAATAAGGCTTGTGGCATCGTCATACCCAAGTTGTGATAAGGACTTCTTCACATGTTTGCCTTCCTTCACACCTTGTCTGCCCGCATCATCAACTTTATTTCTATCAAGTCCAGCTAGATCAACAAGGGTGATTCTGCTTGTTTTTGAACTATTAAAACATTTAGATGAGGTTCCCTGTGGCATGATCAGTGGATAAAAGAACATATCTGAGTGATAGAACTTATAAAGGGATAATAACAGTTAATAATAGCAACTTTAGGACTCTATCATGGATAATGAGTAAAAATGGTATATAAACATATGGTTCCATTAAACATTAAGACCACTCAAGCACCTTGTGTGCAAGGAATAAGTCATTCAATGAATAGTTTATCACAAACAAACAATCTCTTATTCAGAACAAAATATTTTACTTATAACTGACAGAAATGTCCGATGATACCTTGCACCATGACTCAATGATGAAAATAAAAACAATATGGTTGAGGACTATAAAGTAAAAACCTTGCACCTCAAAATCTCTGAGGTTATAATTGTTTTGTGTAAGTTTATACGCATAACATGATCAAGGACTATAATACCTAGTATCACAATTGATAAAAATCAATACAAACTAATAAGAATTTCATGTTTTTACAGATATTTAAACAATCACATAAATGGTGTGTTGAACTTATTCACATTTTCTTCATCTGAACAAACTCCTCAATATAAAAGGAAAATTATTGGTCATTTCCAGGACCAAACAATCCACTGTACAAGATGAGTCAAGTATGGTCACTATTTTCCTCCCAAAAAATAAAAATAAAAAAAATAAAGAAGTATGGCTCTACTCGGGAATTACTGATCAATGTCGACCCCAAGCTCTTAAGTTCAGCATTAGTTTCCCTCTTGAATTTGTTGCAAAAAGTGTGAATGAGAGAGACAGGAACACACATATAGAGAGAGAGATATGTGTATGTGTCACTTTACTTATAGAATAGAGTCAGGATCGTAGAATTTTTGTTAGCAAATTAATTTCCCTTGATGCACTAGCTGAATTCCCAACTAAATCAATAAGCAATTGTTCGAGCTAGGGAATGACAATGATAAATAATATATTTACCACTGACTCGCTGCTATATACAGTAGCTAGGCACGTCAATTTCAGCTTTTCCACTTTCTGCATTTGAAAATTCTAGCTGTTAAGAATAAACCCCAAAGACAACCAATGAAATTGGAAATTAAGTTCTTAATATCAGCATAAATATTAATTGTCTTCCTCTTTTTCAACAGCATTATTATTTTTTTTATATAAGTAATTTTTCAACAGCATTATTCACTAGAGGTGCTTAGTGATTATTGGGTTACTTCTATTTTCAAATAAAGATCTCAAATTTTGGTTCCAACTTCCAAGTTTCTGTCTTGATCAAAATAAATTGACATTTAAAGTCACAAATATCATTAGTTTATAACTATATCATGAACAACTTAAGTTCATTAAATAAATTGAATGCTAAGAAAATGTACAGTATGATTTCTTTTACCTCTACAACTCTTTTAACTTTGATGTGTGCTCTTCATGGAATGTGTACCAAAGAGGGAGACAGATGGCTGCAAGTTTTTTGAGACTCATGCTGATTAGGAGTTATAAAGGAATAATATTCATTAATCATCCTACCTGTTAATCCAAATTAAACTAGACCAGCACTCAAACAGTCAAGTGTTGCAGATAAAAAAGAAGTACCAACCTTCACACAGGTTAAAGACACAAATGTTCACCGAGATACTTAACAAGGGGAAAACAATGGTGCTGGATAATCTGTTTTAGAAAAAAAATATCATTACATATACATCAAAGACTAGTCACTCTCATCACATGAGCAAACACTGCAATATTTGACAATACACAACTTTATTTCCCTAAAAGAATCATGCATATACAACTTTTTCTTAGAAATTGTACATTCAATCCAACATAATTCCTTTTTGCTAGAGAAAAAAGAACCTATTTTTAAATGAACGCCATACCTCATCTATGCCTTTTCCCGTCTAAAGTCTGTTATGCACCATGTGCCAATTATGTTCAAGAACATGAGAATATTCATTACTATATTAAAGTGTTGGTGCACTCAGCATTTTTGAAATTTTATGACAAATTTCGCACATAAAAATAACATAGAAACCTTAATGAATTTCATATAGAATCATGATCTTCCTCAACAACACCCACACCCCCCCCCCCCCCCCCCCCCCAAGGGAAAAAAAAAGATTAAGATCCAACCCTCTTTCCTGACCAGATGTCTTCACTAGCATGATAAGATACTTTTAGTAGGTCAGAAATGATTAAGAGCTCACTGCTCATGAAGTCATTAGCAACTTTTATATAGTCAAGGCAACAACAGCTCAAGCCAAAGCTTATTAATTTTAATATTCTGATACAGGGCCAATTACAAGAATCCAATCAAAGATAGAATACTAGAAGACCGCACGGTTCTTTTTTGTTATTATTATTTAATTATAATTATTAGTCTATATTGTGTGTGCATAATCATAACCAATCCTGACACTGAAACTGCATTGTCTCATGTCATCCAGAATTTGATACAAATTTGTTCAATATTTGTAAGGAAGCTAGAAGTAGCATCCTTAAAGCTGTGTCATTGCCTTCAATACTTAGAATCATAATCCCAAGTGAGGCTCTCCAATAAAAGATTAATAAATTGTAAGCATCTAAAAAAGGATTTGATAAAATCATAATTATTGTTAATGGAGACATACCTTTTGAAAAGATTTGTTCTCTGCAATGAAAAATCCATCATAAGGATCGTTATCCACTCCTTCATAGAACCACCCAAAATTTAGTTTGATTTCCGTTTGAGAAAGAAAAGAATTATAGACGAAATCATAAAATTATAATGCGGAAAAAAATAGAATTAAACCAACTTAATCAAAATGCAGAAACCACGTTATTTGTTTTTTTAATCTAATATCTCCGAACCTTATTTTTCAACTTTGAATTTATGCAGCATGAGCAAGAACAAGGGCCATGGATATGACACTGCTGACATGAACTAAATTGGGTAGATCATGGGAAAATAGGACAATAACATTAATCTGTCTGTTTCTATGGTCTAACACTTGTAAGTAATAACATTAACAAGGTATCTATGTGTCTGTTTGTGGCCAATTAAGCTAATAATTAAGTCCATTACATTATTAAAATAGTGGCTGTCAAACACATAACCAGGGATGACCCATGATGTGAAAATTTAATGACAAATTCCAACAGCAAATCAAATTATACCTTTCTTAGATGTCAAGATATGCATTGCTTGCACATTGCATCATTTTTTAAAGCAATTACCTCACTGCGCTATCAGCAGCCCTGGCCCTAGCCTGGATGTAGGAAAAGTAATTTCAAAAACTTAGAAAACATATACTCCATGCCATGATAAGGGTCAACATTCCCAAATTTTACCTAATAAATTTGTACCTTGTCAAAGTCAAGGAATATTTATTTTCATGTTACAGAAAACAGCCTTTTTTTTATCACATCAGTTACAAGAGATATATTGTATTTTATGCTCATTTAAATGTAGAAGTAGGGTGAAGATTGGACTTCGCTTATGACATAGGAAGTATGGATACTTCATTTAGGATGCCGTACCCGTGTTGTATCTGTGTCGTGCCTATGTCATACCGGTGTCATACCAGCTGTTTCATATTATAATTTTTCAGAAATTGTTCATGTCGCCATGTCGTACCAGTGTCCATGTCTGTGCTTCCTAGCTTATGAAAAAAACTATAATAACACCTGATGCAATTTTTTTGTAAATTGTATAGAACAAGCTCAAAACTTTAACTGCAAAGAGATAAAATAAAATAAAATAAACTATCTATGGAGAATATTATTTTTTAAACAAAATAATAATTCAGATATAAGGTTTTACATGATTTTGCAAGAGGTTAAGAACAACGGAACATGCAAAATAATTAAGAAGCTCTGTATCACATTGAACAATGCTTGCATAGATCCATCATGGGCTGCAATACATGGTGAAAATCCCTTCAGTGAACATTCTAGGAATGATTGTGCGGATTCAAGGCACAATCAAACTTGAGAGTGAAACCACAATTCTTGCATCTTCCAACTAGAAACTAGTGCCTAAATTGTGCAACTGTACCACAATGCCCTACCAATTCTAATTAAGAATTTTTGACATTTAATAAAATGTGTATTGTGAATGGCATAAAATAAAATAAAAAAATTTTGAAAGGAAATTTAACTGAAAAATCATAGTCCAAATAATATGGAATTTCTTGAACTGATCAAGTAAATGTACGAGTATTTTGAACTAGGAGGGAGCATTTACATGCAAAATTAACATTTTATATACATGAGATTTTCTTTCTGCAAAGTATTTACTTCATATTTTCTGTTTGCTAAGTATGTACAGGATATTTTAACTTAATCATTGGTTACAACAGGTACAATATTAACAAAAAGGGAAAGGAAAAATAAATGCAACAAGAAACCTTTTTTTAGAGAAGTGTTGTTGTGGAATCATAGTCCAATAACAACTTACCACCTACGATTTATTGTGAAAGTGTTGTGAAAATATTGTGAACGTAACATTTTTTTTTTTTTTTATTGGTAAGTATGAACCTATTGAGTTTAGCAATGACCTCACCCTCCATTCCATTATAATTGGAGGAGGAAGTACCAATTGAGCTATAGCTCATAGGTCATAAGTGACCTCTTCTCCACAGTATTTTTTTATTATAAGAAAGTTAAAGCCATGTATATTGTTTTTACAGGACATGCAAGCATAACAGTGCAGTGGCAGCAATGGAAGGTGAAAAATTTTCTAAGAGACAAGCAGCTGTGGTGAATCCTAACCACACTTTCTTTTCACTCAAAAGGTTCCAATTTTCTACTATATATGTTCTTATATTTAATAACTCAACTGTTTGTAGATTAGACACTGAATTTGGAGTTGGATTACTGCTCACAAGAGCTTAAACTGTGAATTTTAATAATTAGTAGACTAATTGGAGATAGGAACTTAGGATTGCCAGATGAATACCATGACGTGTTCTGATGTTATGATAAAGTAGAGTCAATTTACTCATTTAACTATTAGTTAAAGTTGATGGGGGATAGAATAGAAATAGAATCTGAATTTGGATCACTGTTTAGATATCATTCTAAATTATCACTTGTTGCAAAAGTTTAAACTCAGAAATTTAATAATATATCAACAATCAGTTTAACTAATTGGGGATAGCAACTTAGGATAACCTGTATCATACCATGACATGTGCTGATATCCTGATTAATAACGGTGGACTTAATCAACTATTACCATACTAGAGAACTTGGATCACCTATAATGATATCATGGTAATCTATCATTTATTGCAAAAGCTTAAAATTTTTAATTTTAATAATCTTTTAACTATTAGTGGACTGATACTTTGTAGTTATTCTATTTCTGAACGTGCATAGAGGGAAACTACAAACTAGCATTTGTTAAAAGGCATACCTGTCTAATAAATTTCAACACAATTCTTCAAACTTGACCCTTGTCAGAGTGGTGTCAATGCGTTTTGGGCCATTTGCAGTGGCGGTAATGAAAGGGAAACTGGAAAAATAAAAGTATATTCTCAGTGAATATGAAAAAGAGAGATCCAATTATAGAAAAAAGAAATAGAAATAGCCATATACCTAATATTGGTCTGAGTCAGAGATGACAGCTCCATTTTCACTTTCTCAGCACTCTCTGTGAGACATAGAGCTTGCTTGTCTTTCGAGGACAGGTTGAAACTGCCTTGAGTGATGTAAAGCTTTTCTTCAAAGATATAGATGAAGTAATCCTCGTTGGTGGTTCAACTTGCATCCCAGCTGTTCAGGAACTGGTGAGGAAGATGACTGGAAAAATCCCATTGTGACAGTAAATCCTAATGAAGTTGTTGCTCTTGGGGCTGCAGTTCAGGTTCGTCCTTTTCTCCTATTGAAACCATAACCTCACTCTCCATTCCATTATTATTGGAGGAGGAAGTACCAATTGAACTATAGCTCATTGGTAATAAGTGACCTCTTCTCCACAGTACTTTTATTTATAAGAATGTTAAAGCCATGTATATTTTTTGTAAAGGACATACAAGCATAACTATTTGCTCATGTATATTTTTTGTTGAAAGACCTAGGATCTGTCTCTTCCAATTCCCTTATTAGAGCCCTTGAGTTTCCAAAAAATAAAAAACCAAAACAGAAAACACACAAAACTTGGTTTGTCTCATTTTCTTTGGTTTTCCAAACAGAGAGAATAAAAAATAATAATAAAAGGAAGGTACCTGGACTTGAGCGTTGCAGTTGGACGAGAGCTCCGTTTCCAGAGACGATAGGGTTTCTTCTTGGCCGATGTCTAGAATCTCCTCCATTATTGAAGCCCGTTGATCCATAGAAGAAGTGGATCGAGGAAGAGCCACAACTAGAAGCTATGCGTAGCACTTGGACTCGGCAAGTGAAAAACATCAGATTTTTGGGAACAACAGATGCACTCTACACGTACCCCCCACCTTGTTGGACGGTTTTTAACACAATCCTTCATTTCACATGTCACCTCAACGTAATTTTGTTCAGATGGGTTTGACTTATTCAATCGGTTCTGCATTTCGTTATTAGATAAAGAAAATATCCACAGATGGTTGGAGAATTCATATGTAGGAGTTAAACTAAGGAACTCTTTTTTACAGCCATTGATGGAAAGGTAAACATAACAGGAAGGCATCCATGGATATTTCATTTTCACCGGTCCAAAAGCAAAACAGACATCAAAAATATTTGGAAATGTGCGACCAACCCAAAATGATATGACATTTCCATCACTCTCATGGTTTAACTTCAACCACGTTGGGATCTCAGTTCCTGGTAGTCTAATCATAAAATAATCATCTTCAGGTTTAGATCTCCTGTCAGGAAAAACCGAGCGATGGAAACGAACCTCATCCAATATTTCGGTTGATGATGTTTGTGGATCCATTGATATCCTGCTTCTTGTTCCCTTGCAACCTTTATTTGGAAAAATCCCTAAAAATTCTCCAACCTGCAGTCAATTAGCAAATTCAACAAATTGAATTCGGGAAGAAATTAACAAAAATTGTTTCTTTATAACTTAACAAAAGAGAGAGAAACCTGATTCAATAATCTGCTTGATGATTGTGGATTCAACGAACAGCTATTTGCTACGCTCACAAATTGTATAGATTGTGGAAGCCTTGGAATTTCCTGAAGCTGCTTGCAATGTCCTATATCAAGTGTCACTAATGTAGTAATTCTGCAAAGGCTTTCGGGGATGCTAACCATATTAGTTGCACATAGATCTAGATATTTCAATACGGGGAAGTACTCGGGTTTCATCAAAAAATCTAATTCAATTATATTTTTATTGCTCCTGAAACTCAGGGAATATAACATCAAAAACCCATAACTGGATAACCCATCCAAATAATCGCATGTCTGTCTCAATTTGGCAGTGGGAATAAATAGTCCAAAAAGAAGTTGCAACTTATAGATGTCATCTGGAAGATACCTAAGGTTTTTGCAATCCTTTAAGTTTAAGCTAGAAAGCCGAGTGAGATACTTGATTGACGAAGGCAACTCTCGTATACCACTCCCGCGTAAATTTAATTCCCTTAAACATTTCATTTCTGGATCAATATTAGGAAACTTCTCAAGCCCTAAGCAGTCCATAAGAACAAACTCCTTAAGAGACTTTAACCTAAGGTTGTTTGGAAGAATTTGAAGTTTTCCACAACCTCGGAGTTTCCATATCTGAAGCTTATCAAGAAACCCAATAGACTCATGAACCTTAACTAAATTTTGACAATAGGAAAGATCCATTTCTTCTAGGCTTGGGGCACACAACTCAGGTAATTCTGTAATGGACTCGCACCATTTCAAATTGATATATTTTAAATATTTTAACTGGATTCCCTGTAGAAGGAAAAAAAAAAAAAAAAAAAAGCAAAATTTACTTTCAACCAACATTCAAATAAATTTTAAAGAAATTATAATTTATAAATACTAATACTCGTACCAATTTGAATGTTGTCTCCAATCTAATAAGACTACTTGGCATCTCAAGTGCAACAAGTTGTTGAGGATAATATTTGGATGGCAAGGAAAATGGAAATTCAGGCCATTGAAGTAAAGTTAACCCGTTAGGGAGATATTTGAGTTCTTCATAAATGTGTACGTTATGAACCATAAGAAATTTGAGATATTTCATCTTTTCAAAAGCTTTAGCTTCTATTGGCATCATTATCAACTGAGGTGAGTAGCACATAATGCCCCGAATTTTACTTGATCCCTAGTTGAACAGAGCATTAGTTACCCTAAATAATAGAACAATACAAATTTTTAAAAATTAAACAAACTTATACAAATTAAATTAAATTTTCTTCCACATTAAAAAGAAAAAAAAAAATCAATGGAAAAAAAAAAGAGATACAAAAGAGTTAATACCATATTTGAAGTCAATATTTCATAAGCATCCTCAAAACACCATACCCTACTACGTTTTCCAAGCTCTTCTGATTCTTGTTGAACAATTTCTCTCCCCATTTGTTGAAGCAAGTCATGCATCCACAAATTTCCAGATTGACCAACAGTTATGAGACACTTATCAATAAGTTTTCCAATTCCATAACCTGGATATAATTTGCAAGCTTCTAATACGCTCACTACATAGCTCCTATTGAATCCCTTAAAGAAACATGCAATATCTAGAAAAATATCCTTTTCAGCCTTTCCAAGTCCGTCATAACTTATTTTGAGCTTTTCTTGAATTTTTTCATGAGGGATGTTTTTATACTTTTCTAACGCACTTTTCCATTCACATATACTTTTTCCACACAAATCAGAACCTATTATTTTAAGAGCTAATGGAAGGCCATTAGCATAATGTATGATTTGCTCTGCAACTTCAGAATAATCTGTCTCAGGTTCAATTTTTTGGAAGGCATACAGATTGAAGAGTTCATGAGATTCAGATTGATTCAATTCCTTAAGCTCATAATTTTGATGATCTTTTCCAAGAGAGGTTAGCACCTGTTTGTCTCTTGTTGTTATAATGACTCTACTTCCTAAAGCAAGCCAATTACATTCTCCAAGAAAATTTACCATCACTTCTGACTCATCCACATTGTCAAGAATTAAAAGAAGTCTTGTACAACAAAGCCTTTCTTTTATCATAATAATTCCTTTGGGTACACTGTCTACCTTTACATATGTGCCATGTGAGATCTTAGAAAGAAGCATCTCTTGTAGTTTGATTATGTCATCATTTGTTCCCGACTTTTCTCTGACATCTTCTAGAAAGCAACTCAATTCAAAATAATTAGCTATTCTGTTATAAATAGCCTTTGCAATTGTAGTCTTACCTATTCCTCCAAGACCATGAATCCCTACCATGCGAACATCATTTGACTTCATATCTAAAAGCAATTCTATAGCATCCGCACGAGAATTTATTCCAACTGGGTGTTTAGTAACAAATAGCTGAGTGCGATTCAATTTAGTACCTAATATCTCTTTAATAATTTTCTGGATAAATTGAGTTTCAGATTCAGTATAGCTGTCACACATAAAGCATAAGAAACATATAATAAGTTAGAGAATTTGAAAATATACATTGATGGGCTGTTCATGTACAAAGAGTTCAAAAGTTCAAAAGTTATTGTGGGTTGGAATAGTAAGTTCATCTAATTAGTAGTGCCTAGGAGCAAGCGTCTTGTACTGGATTTGTAACTTCTCTTCATATAGTGAAGTGTCTTATTTGGGTTGTGTTGCCCTTATAGTCTTTTTTATTATTATTATTCAATTGGAGATGTTCTCTATTAATTTTTTTTCACTTCCTCACCATAACATTGTGTTATTTGTCTATTACTTTTATTACGTGCTTTATGATTTGTGACTCTTGTTTTTTAGATACAAGATAGAAATTTTACTAAAGCCTAATCTAAGTATATATGTATGTGAAACTCCCTCTTAGAGACTTGAACTTCAACTCTTGCCCCCCACACCTCACAAGCACTTATACTTGTGGAATGACCACCGCACCAAGGTGCGGGGTGGTTGATTTGTGATTTATTGATTTGTGACTTGATGATTTCATTGATTAAATCATTAAAATTGGATTAGTATAAGTGGGAATTAATTCACAAATGTGTTGCATTTTAACTTTGGTAATTAATTCATCTCTAAGACTACTTTCCAATTGGATTTCATGAGTGAGTAGGTTTTTTTTTTTTTTTTTTTTGGTGAGCTACATTAGAGTCTCAATTAAAAGAGTTAAATAATCGTTTTAGTGAGCATGCAATGAAGTTTCTTTGAATGTCATTATTGAATAGATTATCAAATAAAAGAATTAATTTATGGCTTTGTTAGGGCACATTTTTTTTTTTACCCCCAATATTATTTAAAAATAACACCTATTTATTTTTCAAGCATCACAAACAAATTATTGGGCATACCAAAATGTTTTTTACTATTACTATGCTAGCCCACAACCATTCTTCTTTCCATCACAAAATTGGGCTACAAATGTAAAACACTATAAGACCCAATATTTTTCGTAAAACCTAAATTATTTATTGAGCAAGTTAAAATCTCATTCTTTCTAAAGCCTAAGAATTTTTATGCTTAGCAATATTTGAAAAAGCCCATGATTCAAATACATATAAAAACAATTTTATAAATGGAATTCAAGTCCATAATCGAAGCCCATGATTCAAACCCATGGCAAATTATTTATCAAAAACCTAGTTCTCGCTGGCAACATCATAAAGCTCAATTTTCATTGGCAACATCACAAAGCCCAATTTTCATTGGCAACATCAAAAGCCCAATTTTTATTGGCGACATCGAAAAACCCAGTTCTCACTGACAATATCAAAAACCCAGTTTTCATTGGCAACATCAAAAAGCCCAATTCTCACTGGCAATATCAAAAGCCCAATTTACGTTGGCACTATTTTATCAAAAGCCCAAGGTTATTAAAGCTTGGCAAAAATATTATGTTATAATTATTTCATTTAAAAGATGAACAATGTTTCTTAAACATTACTATGGCATAAACCATGGCAATCATTTTATAAGAGCCTGTGGAAAGTTATAATCATTTTATAAAAGCTCATGGAAAGTTATATTGAAGATTATGATATTCATCTCATATTATAAACCCATGAAACGTGTGGTCATCATTTACATCACAACATCCATAATATTTATCTTCAAAGCTCATGGTAACTATTCAATCCCACAAGCTCACCAGTTAAATTATGATGTGATTATTAGAAATTATAAACATTACTTATGATATGGAATTCATCATTTTCAAAAATAGTAAATGTTATTTACAAAGGCATTTTGAAACTTATCCTATTATTTCAAATATCACAACTCATTACCCAAAGACCCATTACAAATATCTATGAAAATCCAAAATATTTACTAATAATAAAAGTCCATGAGGGATGAAAACCCATGGCAACATGTGTTGTTGATGTCCATTTTATAGGATAAACGCAGCCCAGCCCAAAGGGACCAACCCACATAAGTAAGCTGGATCCAAAGGACTCCAACAAGAGGCAGAGGACTGAAGATAGACAACCAGCCCTTGTTCATCATTGACCAAGGTACAGTTGGAGGCCTTTACAAGAGAACCAAGTATTTGAGGATGAACTAGGGGCTATCCCATCAACTTTCTGTCACCCTCTACCTGATGTAAACAGTGCCCAAAGGTTGTGATATAAACTGAAGTCTAATGAATGATGGAACTTCATCATTTTTCTCAAGATTATATCTCTAGCGAAAGGGGAGCTGAAACCAAGTTGTCCAAATCTCAACAAATCAATTCAATAAATGTCAAAAATGTTCAAGACATGGTTCATGTGCCAAGCCCATGAATCCTAAAGGGGAAAACTTGGGAACATGTGGTTTGGAGAGCATAAAGGGATCTCTAGCAGATACCTCTGAAGTGGGCTTAAACTTTGAAACTTGGCTTGGGGTGTTGAATCCTACTTCTTGGTGTCCAAATCTCAGTTGTAGCACTAGGATTCCTCCTTGATACTTGCCATAATCATATTGGTTGAACTCAGCTTCAGAAATCTTGACATTTAATGCAAAATACCCCAAAAAACCCACCATGTGTCATATTACCCAAAGAAGCACAGCAACCCCAAAAGCAAATCTCCCACTTCTGGCCAAATCCTAGGATAATTAAGCCTGATACGCTGCCCCCTGATCAGTTCTACGTTTTTGGCCTTTTGTTAATTAATGCTTCCCTAAACTCCACTATAAAAGCATAAGCACATTAGCCCAGTGGCACACAACTATGCCCTCTCAAACTTCTGATTTGCTTGCCATTTTGCTTATAGTTCAGCTCTCCCCAAGCTCACAACTCATTTCCCTTAGCCCTCACTTACTTAGCCTCAGAAATTCCCTTTGCATATTCACAACCCATAAATGCCTCTTAATCAGTCACAAACAACCCCTTACTCACAAAAGCCTTAACCCCAGCATTAACTTCATCACACCACCACAAGCCTAAATACCCACTCACTTAATATAGCCCACACTACCCCATTCGTGTCATGTATATATATTCCTCAAAATCTTAGTTTAACATTTGCTGCACTGAGCTGGAGTCTCTCTCTCTCTTCACACCATGCTAATTAACCCCTTTCTTCTTCCCATGTAACCTTTAATATTTACTTTTTGTTTTACTATTGAAGGATATAATGTATTTGTAACAATGGAATTTTTCTCTCTCATATTGATGTAATGATGGCTGAAATTACAATAAATTCCCCCAACTAAGACACACAAAGACCCCCAGGAGTGAACACTTTCCTAAATTTATTTAATCATTGACTGTTGGACTTTAAGTGTAATTTCACCCCTACCATTGGAGAATTTATTTTTCTTGCACTACCAAAACAGGACCACTAACATACTAATTAACTATTGTGAAGTATTTTTATTGGGCTTTTCTTGCTGTTTTATCAAGGGGCAACCTTTATTTCTTACTTGGATAGGCTTATCACCACACCGAAAGCCTTTGGGCACCATCTCGAAAGCCCATCATTGAGTTTCGGCTTGGCTTTCCCAATATTTTATTCAGAGGCATCAATTTCACCCTTAACAGGTTTTACTGAGCATACAATGAAGTTGACTATTCTTAACTTAGCATTACATCTTCAAGAGATCAATGATTTTTTAGAATCGATTATATTTATTTGTTGAGAGAAAAATTACTTACAAGATTTTACATATCATGAAAAACTATTATTATAAACAAAATTTTATCATTATGGGCGTAATGTAGTTTAACACTCAAACTTTAAAATTAAAAAAAATAAAATAAAATAAATAGAATTCAATAATTGTCAAATAGATGGTAGCGACTAAAAATTCAATAGCTTATCAACTTGTTTATAGAGTGGTTTGTGATTGTACTTACTTATCTAAGATTTATTGTAACTACAAAATGAGGACTTTTGGTTATAAATATTATAGTGAAGATTAAGCTCACAACAAAATGAAAAAAAAAAAAAAAAATTTATCTAACACTCTTTGATATGTATATTGAAAGAGAAATTGTTATTAAATTTTAAACAAAATTAATTATAGATTATTTTTTAGAGTAAAAAAGAAGATCGAATGCCATTTTGTCATTTTGATAGATCATATATAATTGAGTTGAAATATATTAAAAACAGTTTTTTTTTTCTTATATTTTTTTGTCTGAAGTTTATATTCTATTAATACTGAATAAATACTAGTATATTTTTTACATATTAATGTAGTTTTGAGCTTTTGTATATTTCTTATGTGAATTTTTTTATCATTCATGATTGGGGTTTGCCAAAGATGAAATCCTAATTCCCTTGTAACCTTTTTCTAATCCATGATTGGGCCTACTGAAGATGATTTAAAGTTTGTAACTCATAAAAGCACACGAGAATTAATAATCAGAATTGGTAAAATTATATGGCATTAATTTTTTTTTTTTTTTAATTTCTACCATCGACTTTTATAACTTAACTACCTTAGTAGTATAAGATTCTATGAAAAAATATATATATTGTGATTCCTATAACAAAATTATTAAACTATATAACTTATAGAAGAGCAGTGAATGGTTACATACCCCTTCTTGTAATGCAACCCAGACAAGTCAGTTGCTTTAGTCAAAGCTATCCTCCACCTCTGAACCTTTTCCATGCTATCCTTCAAATTTTCTTCATGTTGAGTTAACGCTACTCCAAACTTTCCCTTTTGTTTACGTATTTCTGATGGATCTACTTTGTAAAATATAGGTAGAACTAACTGTCCGTTATTTCTACACTCAAGAATCTTTACTAGCTCATCTAAGCACCAACTAGAAGATGCATAATTTTCAGAGAACACAACAATCGAAATCATTGACAATTCAATAGCTTCAAGAAGTTTCGTTGAAATTTCTTCTCCCCTCTGAAGGTAATTATCGATAAAAGTGTTAAAACCCTTATCACATAAAGCTTGATATAAATGACCTGTAAAATTATAGCGAGTATCTTCACCTCTGAAACTTAAGAAAACATCATAGATGAATCGGGGAGTGAAAGAAGAAGAGGCTCCATCGTTGATTTGGAGAGCCATAGGAATCTATGATCAAAAAGTTGAAAAAATATAGAGAGATGAAAGATACAATGAAATGTGAAACAAAATGAATTTAATGACAAACCAATATGTGATCCATAGATTATATATGAGTTGTGACAATCCCACACATTTTTAGTTTTCCATTAAAAAGTGTGAATACACAATTTGACCAATTCACCAATATTTCATACTTTTCTTATTCTTCTCTTCTTCTTCTTCTTTTTTATTTTTTTATGAAGTTTCATACTTTTCTCACAACCACCAATTTTGAGTGAAGGTTGTATTATAGAAACTTTCTTAGTTTGAAGTGCTACGTCTACAACATTTTCATAACGCTTTTACAAAAAATCATTGGTGGTATGTTGTTATTGGTTCTAATTTGAACTTAGTGCTAAAATTATTTTTTTTCTACCAATAATAACTCATAACAACCTATCACTTAAGATTTATTTTGAAAATATTGTAGACATAGTATTTCTCTTTTTTAACACAACTCTTCATACCGTTCCACCCGTTATTAATTTTTCAAGAAGACTTTTCTTTCCAAGAAATTGTATTAATGCAATCCTTCTATGCTTGTTTACTACTCTCTCTTCTTCTCTTCCCTTCCCTTACTTTTTCTTCCCTTCTATCCCTTTCTTTCATCTCCCTTACAAACTAAACGGAATATTAGTTTTCAAATTTGGCTACAATTCTCACTAAAAAAATTAACACAACTACATATTTTGAAAATCTAACTGTCAGATTACATATACTTTATATCCTTAACACACATGTTAAATTTCATGCGAATTGAATTTTATTTACTATTCCATCCATAAACTTATTTTTGATGCATAATTTTAGATTACAAACTTAAAGTCTAAACATTTAATTGATGATATAACTATTGATATTTGATTTTCTGAATATTTTGTAAGTATGGAGAATATAAAAGTTTTTTTTCAATAAAAGTTCCCAGTTTTCTTTTACAAAAAAAAAAAAAAAAAAAAAAAAAAAAAAAAAAAAAAAGGTTATCTCATGAGTTATCACATGACCTTAATTATAAATTAAAATAAAACATTTAAAAATATATTATTTGGAGGCCCCTAAGTAAATGAGATGCCATTTTATTAGTTGAAATTGAAATTTTCTTTTCTTTTCTTTTCCTTTGCTTTTGGGGGAACCAAACGAGGTTTAAGTCTTGACTTTTTAGTTTATGACCGGCATTTGAAAAACATACTATTTACCAATCTCACTCCACTTCAAGTACATAAAGAAATATGAAATATTACTAATTTACTATATTAGAGAGATTTGGTTTTATTCTACAGTGTATTTCAAGATCGGTGTCGTACATATACAATTGTAGATGCCATACACTATGAGGTGTATGTGGTAAAAGACTATGAATTCTATGATAGATGGCACCTTGAGCACAAAATGTATATATTCCTTGACTATTGGAGGCTACGCTATCATTCTCGTGCATACCCATTGAGGTAAATGCAAACATGTTGTTGTAAAATTGTATATGATGCCTGAAATGTTTGCCTCGCAGTGTTAGCTCACAAATGAGTCCCATTAATTCAGAACAAATTGGTAAATTGGTAAAGATATTTTTCCGTCATTGCAACATATTGAGGATGTCTCTCGACAAACAGGCATTACAAAAGCAACATGTTTTTGGTTGTGGTAGTTGGTACCATATGACCTCTCTACCTTTTATACAGTTTTTTGCACAATTATATCTCCCTTGCTTACAATTTATTACGTGTAGTACTATCACATGTGTTATCAACACCTAATTTTAATTTTAAGGAAACAATTAGTGATTTAATTAAATTCAATATTAAAATTTGTACCAAATATGATGTAGTGAAATATTAATAATGTTTTGAATATGCAGTGTGTAAACAAATTAAAAAATTTATAAGGATAAATGTGAAATTCGAACAAAAAATAGTGACATTAAGGAACAAATCTTATTTTCTGTAGGCATCCCCTTGGTTTTGCTCAACTATATTTTCAACCTCTTTAATTCTTTATGTAACTGCAATGTAATTGTATAAAATGCTCAATTGATTTAATTATATATAAAAAATAATGGTGAAAGCTTTATAGAAGGACAAATATGAAACTCGAAATAAAAATGGTGACATTGAGTAACAAACCTTGTTCTCTATAGGCACCCCCTTGGTTTTGCTCAACTATATTTTCAACCCCTTCATTCAATTCCTTTTGTAACTAAAATGTAATTATATAAAATGCTCAACTAGTGTAATTATATATTAAAAAAAAATGGTGAAAGCTTTATAAATATAATATATAAAACTTACCATCATTGACATAAAAATTTATATGACTTCGTCCTGCCTCAAAGTCATTTGTCATTATGTTGGATAGGTTGGAGGCAGACCTAAATTTAATATATAAACATTAAGTTAGTATCTTTATCAACATTGACATACAACTAACATGCCAAAAACTATAGATTTCCTCAAAATAATAATATTCCAAGCAATGAAGATTGTTTAAAGATATAAAACTATAATTTCACCACGCTTCTTGCATAACTTTGCACAACTGGCATATTGCGTGCCAAGTTACATATATGTGTAGGCCGACAACTTTGTCCAGCCTCGTGATTAGGTAGTATTAGTGATGGGTTTGTTGATGTTGAATTAGAATGCACAACATCTTCATTTAAATTTTTCGGACTTCCCACTAAAATGGTGACATTGAGTAACAAACCTTGTTCTCTGTAGGCATCCCCTTGGTTTTGCTCAACTATATTTTCAACCCCTTCTTTCAATTCCTTTTGTAACTGAAACGTAATTATATAAAATGCTAATAATTGTGAAAGCTTTATAAATATAATACATAAAACTTACCATCATTGACATCAGAATTTATATGACATGGTCCAGCCTCAAAGTCATTTGCCATTATGTGGAGGGAGACCTAAATTTCATATATAAACATTAAGTTAGTATCTTTGTCAACATTAACATACAACTAACATGCCAAAAACTATAGATTTCCTCAAAATAATAATATTCCAAGCAATGAAGATTGTTCAAAGATACGAAACTATAATCTCACCATGCTTTTTGCATAACTTTGCTCAACTGACATATTGCATGCCAAGTTACGTATATGTGTAAGCCAACGATTTCGTCCAGCCTCATGATTAGGTGGTATTAGTAATGGGTTTGTTGATGTTGAATTAGAATGAACAACATCTTCATTTAGACTTGCCAGACTTCCCACTAAAACATATTCACCACCCAAAGTTTGTTGTCTTTGTATTGAGTAATTGGCACGACATCTTTGCCAATTGAATATATTTGCTTTCATTGTCTTCTCTTTGTCTTCTTAGGCGAGCATAATATCTCCATTGTTCTAGACGACATTCAATGTCATCGATATGAGTCATTACTCTATTTTCCAAGCTCATTTCTACATAAAATTAAATTAAATTTATAGCGGTTGTTGCATATACATATGCATTAAGTAATAGATCTTTCCTTGTCACAGATAGGGTGTATTAAAACCTTAAAAAATTGAACTAATTTTGAACAAATCACATGTAAGAATTGTAATAATATGTGCAATTGTATTAAAATCAATATATATATATATATATAAGCAGAGACCTCATGTAGGAGTGCATGAGATTTTGCCATGTGACGCTCTAATAGAGTAGTTTTGCAAAAACATGGGCTGGCATTTAAAATTAACAAAAGGTTTTGTCCAAAATCAGAGTTCATAGCAAGCCCAGGCCCATTTTCAAACCTAGCCAAACTCTAATAAGTAATAAGTAATAATAACTACAATTAACGCCATGTACAATTAACGTAGTGGCTTTGAAGTTCTCTCTTATAACACAACCCTCTTTTCTTCATGCCCCTTACAAAACCCAAACGTTCTCCTTAATTACACCAACTCATCACTTTTTACCTCTAGCTATTCTGAGTTTCGACCTTTCACTTTTCCGTTTCAATCTCAATTTTAAAGCAATGACTTCAAAGGGCCTCAAATACATGACTGAGATGTTCTCTATGCTTGGCATCGATTTCGCCAGGTATGTAAATCTCTCTAACTCTGTTTCTCTTAAAAATAAAATGTCCCTTTTGTTTCCATAGAAAGTAGCACTTCAAAGATTTTTTCAAAAAACTTTTTTGTTAAGACTAAATGGAATTTGAACGTTGAGTTTCTATGTGGTCTTTTAACATTCTGAATGATGATTCCAGGAATTGAGGACCGACCCAAAAGATCAACCTCAAGCCAAACAGTCGACTTGTCAAGGTAAAAAAAAAAAAAAAAAAAACCTACTTTTGAGTTTTTTATTTTATAATTATTCTTTTTGCATGGTGTAGTTAAATTTTTTTTAAAAAATTCAATTAATTTTCTAATCCATATCCATCAATATCCAAATTTATGTAAATAATCCCATAGATTTAGGATTGAAGCCAAAAACATAATCTGCTCATGAAATATAAAAACTGAGGAACAAATACTTGAAAGTATCAAGAAGAATGTAAAGGCTTGAGTTGAGTTACTTTTGGTGCGTGTAGTTGTCCAAGGCTCCAAGTAATTGGCAATGATCTTGGGTCTAGGTAACATTAGTCACGTAAAATAAGTGTAAGGACATAACTAGAAATTTAAGACTCTTATGGCCTGTTTGGAAGTTTAGAGAGAGAGGAGAGTAGAGGGGAATGGTTATCTTTCACCTTGTTTGGATGTTTTTAAAATTAGTAAGGGGGAAGTGAGTAATTAGCCCTTCCTCTTGTTTGGATGTTTTAAAAATTATGATGGAAAGGAAAAAAAATGATTTAAATAGACAAATTTACCCCTATTTGAAAATGGACTTGCAACATTGGTTTATAATTAATTTGTTAGATTAAATAATTATTTAATCAACATTCTCATTCCATCAAATACCATTAATAAAAGTATAAAACTACTATTAACTATTGTAAAATAATTTTCATTACCTCAAATAAAATTATAATAAAAATGAAAATAAATTTTCTTTATTTATGGAAAATTTTCAAGAAGCTTCACATAGGAAGCTCAGCGCCATCTTCAGCTCCCTCGGCTCCTCCTTCTCCGACAAGGATGAGATTCGCCGCATCATGGACGAGCTCGACTCCAACCACGATGGCTTCATTTCCCTAATCGAGTTCGCCTCCTTTTGCCGCTCCAGCTCCGAATATGACAAAGCCTTCGAGCTCCGCAACGCGTTCAAGCTCTATGATCAAGACCCGAACGGCCTCATCTTTGCCTCCGAGCTCCACCTCGTCCTCAACCGCTTGGGCATGAAATGCTCTATTGAAGATTGCCACCGGATGACCCGATCTGTCGATTCTAATGGCGATAGAAATGTCAACTTCGAGGAGTTCTAGAAGATGATGACCACTGCCAACGCCAATAACAGCAACGCCTTGCCGCTCTAGGTTTTCATTTTCTCTTTTTTGATCCATTTTCCTCTTAATTGTCAAATGCGAATGATGCAGTTATGGTTTTTTTTTTTTTTTTTTTTTGTACTATTAACAATGACTTCGTTAATTACTGCTTGTTTCTAGGTAAAATGTTACTTTCTCGGAGAAAATATCCTGTCAAATATTGAAGAATTTCTTTTTAAATAATCAAAGATTATTTATATAATTGGTTTGTAATTTTGTTAATTTAGAAAGGGTAAATTGGGAAATTTATTTGGTCAATAATTTATCTACTCTACTCTCTCTCCAAATCTCTCCAATTTGAGGGAATTAAAAATGAAGGGTTAAAGGTAGTTGAAACCCCTCCAAACCCCTCCTCCTCTTTCCTTAAAAAACTTCCAAACAAGGTAATTGAATTACTCTCCCTCCCTTTACTCTACTCTCCCTTCTTTTTTAAACTTCTAAACAGGCCATTGAGGTAGTGTGTGCAATACAACATGTGCAGAGGTATATGTATTCACGACTTTTTCTGGATGTTGAAGAAGCCACAAGATTTTCTATGTAGATACTAGATACAAGTAACTTTCCCATCCAGGACTTAACATTTGCAAAGTCCAAAATTAACTTATTCATTCATGATGTATATACTCCACTCCATGTCTTCCCTACTCAAAATTTTCATGTGTTTTATGGTTGCCTTAGAAATTTTAGTAATTTTCTGTTCTAGGTATGTGTATATATATATATATAAGGTTGAATTTAATCAACCATCTTGTTGGCTTTATTCCGTGCCAATTTGCTTGTATTTTAGCACTTAGTAACCCTGTATTTAGGTGGGATTCATGTAAGGGTAGAGTGTGAGAGAGTGTGAAGAAATGTTCAAGATTGTGCAAAGAAACAGGGACTCGCGACTGGATCTCGCGGGTGGCTCGCGGCTTGCAAGTCGCCAGAAGTTGCACACATGCCACGCATGCCAGAAGCTGAAGAGTCACGCCAGCTGTTGCACTACAGAACAAAAGTCCCAAGCTGGCCAGGCCGTTTGCTCACGACTTAAACTCGCGACTCAACCCAGTCACGAGGTCAAGTCGCCAACTCACCCTGTTTGGGAAAAACTGACGTTTCACATTCCATTCTCATCCTAGTATAAATACCCATCATTCCCATGAAATGTAGAGAGCTTCCAAAGAGAATTTTGAGAGAGAAACCCTATAGAAAACAAGATTGCCTCATCCAAAATCTTCACCTAAGAGACTCTTCAAATTCCTCTACTCTCTTCCTCTCCATTGATACATCCTTGAGAGGTTTTTGACCAAATCCTTTTCTCACTACATCCACGTCTGTGAAAAGGTTCTTTTGGTGCTAAGGGAAGCAGTTTGGAAGGAACCAATGGTTATTGGTTGATGCTATGGGTTATAGCGGAATTCGGTAAGCTAGAAAAGAAAAAGGTTTGGTGCAACCTCGTTGGAGCAGGAAGCTTAGAGGGCTTAGGTGCCTGGGTAGATTAGGCTTGGAGGGTCTATTGCTGTTCATGTATCCCAACTACATTTTCTAGTGGATTATTGACCGCTTGGAGGGCGGCGGAGAGGTTTTACGTTGAGGGCTTCGATTTCCTCTTCGATAACACATCGCGTGTTGTCCTTGTGTTTGTATCTCTCTTCCTTTTATCTTTGCCTTTTATTTTCTGCTGTGAATGTGATTATAATTGACTTAGATTGTTTATCAATTCTGTGTTTAGCTTATGTTCATGTTTCGCACATTAATTGTTTGATAATAAGCTTGAATTGGTAATTTGTAATTGGGGGTCTAAACGTTCATAGTGTTTTCAACGATATTTGAACTTTAAATTGGTATCAGAGCAGGTGCACTTGATGTGGTTTAAACACCCTAGTGCAATCCTTGACCCCACATTGAGATGGATAGGTCTCAATCTCTAAATGTGCCACCATTTTTTTATGGTAATAATTATGCTTTTTGGAAAGTCCGAATGAGGGCATTTTTGTGTTCTATTGATGATGCTGTGTGGGATGTAGGTTAAATGGGTTGGACTAAGCTGGAGGCTGCCAAATCCATTTGGGATAAGGCAGCTATTGCGGCAGCAAATGCTAATAGTAAAGCCTTGAATGCTATTTTCTGTGGTGTCTCTTCAGAAGAATTTCACAGGATTTCACATATTACTATTGCTAAGGAAGCATGGGAGATTCTGGAGACTACTTATAAAGGAACAAAGAAAGTAAAAGACACCAAGCTACAGATGTTGACCACTCACTTTGAGGAGCTCAAGATGAGTAAGGATGAGTCTTTTGACTCTTTCTATAGTAAGCTGAACGAGGTGGTTGTCGGCAAATTCAATTTGGGGGAAAAGACGGAGGATTCTAAAATAGTAAGGAAGATCCTTCGGTCACTGCCGGAAAGCTTTCATGCCAAAGTAACAGCCATTGAAGAGAGCAAGGATCTTGATGACATCAAAGTTCAAGAGCTGGTTGGTTCATTGCAGACGTATGAATTGTCACTGCCCACATAGAAGAAGAGCAAATCTCTTGCACTTAAAACAATTGAGGAGAGAGTGGTATCTCATGACTCTTCGGAAGAGGATGCAGTAGATAAAGATGTGGCGTACCTTGTAAAGAACTTTCGAAAATTCTTAAAACTCAAGAACGGTGGGAAATTTGGTGACAAAGGAAAATTTCAGAGTTCCGGGAAGGAGAAGAAAGAATTCCCAAGAAAAGATGGTAAAGATTCCCAATCTTCTCAAGGAATCACTTGCTTCAAGTGTAATGGACATGGACACTTCAAAAAGGAATGTCCCAACTATTTGAAGTCAAAAGGAAAGGTCTATGCTACTACTTTGAGTGACACTGATTCATCAAACTCTGACTTTGAAGATAGCTATGACGAAGAAGGAAATTACTCTGCATTCATGACCATTGCACATGTGGAATCCTCAGATGATTTGGGTTCACTTGTGAAGGAGCTTGGTGAGCATTCTGATTTGGAGTCTATTGGGGTTGTTGAAGAATCGGAGGCTGAAGAGGATGAAGTTACATTTGGTCTTCAAGAGAATTACGCCTTACTTCTTGAGAAATCGGGTGAGTATGCAAGGGTGGCAAAGGCGGCTGTGAAGAACATGAAAAAAGCTGAGGAAGATTACAAAAGTCTTTTGATACGATACAAGGAAGCGAAGTGTGAGGTTGAAACACTTAATGGTGAATTATCAGAAGCTTACACAAAAGTGAGATTTCTTGAGCAAGAGGTAGTACAAGCTCAAGCCAAGATAGAGAAGGTCTCATCCAAGAAGTTAGAAGATGTTATTTCATCTCAAAAATCTTCCTCAGACAAGTCCGGGTTGGAATATACCGGAGGGAGTAGCTCATCAACCAATGTCACCAAAGAAGTGAAGTTTGTGAAGGCCAAAGATACGGTTATAGAAGAGCCTATTCCTGAGAAAGTTAAGGCTGAGAAGAAGAAGAATGTGGCTGATCAACGGGTATTAAATAAGTCTCGTAATTAATCGGAAGCCAGATTTGAAGCTAGAGGAAGATCACTTCCAAGATCACAACGGGGTCCTAGAACGAATCATTTCTGTCATTTTTATGGATTGCAAAGGCATACCAAACCCAACTGTCATAAGCTGAGAGCGTTAAACAATGCAAGCGCTCCTTGATCACAAGGAAGAAGAAATGACAAGAGGTCATGGGGTGGTGAGCAACCAAGAAGTCAAAAGAATGATCTCGGTATGATGGACGTGATGAAGATGATCGGTGCCTTCACCACTTGTCTGGAAAGCTTCTCAAGAAGGTTTGAAAGTCCTAACTCTCATACCCAATCCATCAAGGATATCACCCCAAACGCATGTGACATGTGGGTGAAGAGAGGTACTTATGCATAAGCATTACAACATATCCATGCATTAATTCTTCTTATGCTTTGTGAATATGCTTGGTTGTATGCTTTCTACTTGTTTGTTTTGAAATCAGTTTGGTTGTTTATTTGTGTCATTTTAAAAATGTTTTTACATTGCTTTTTGATCATTTTTTTTCTTGCTTTTATGTCAAAAATCCAAAAACACATAAAAAGTAGAAAATCCAAAAAGTTTGATCGACTTTGTTGAGTGTTGTCTTAAAGCATGTTTTGCCTTGTACATTTGTACTAAAGGCTTTATGCATTTACGAGCTGAACTTGTTTCTTATGCACTCATATCATTGTGGAAGAAATTCTGAAATCTATGTGACTGTTGTAAATAGATCTTCAACCTTGTCGTGAATGATTAGTGAATGGTTTTGTTGATCTTGAAACATGCATAGACTTGTGCCTATATATCTTCTCACTTTTATTTTATCGCTTTTAATTAAAAGAGCTCTCCAAATGTAAATCTCCAAATGAAAAAAGATATTGAGCTACAAAAGTCTGTCGCACATACTTGTATTTGACTAGGAAAAAGGGAAAGCGACCAAAAAATGAAAATGTGTGATGCCCAAAAAGCCAAAGGCTAACTCATCAAAATGAAATATCAAAAATTTCAAGCATCAATCTCACAATGAGATGTGTTGATTCAAAAAGATAAGATGATATGTTGAAAATGGAGTCAAATGAAAAACTTCAAAGAAATGGTATCAAGTTCATGTGGGAGGTCATATATGCATACTTCTATAATTGAGATGGGTCACATTATCTAGTGCTAGTTGTGTATGCCTTGATTGAATTGATCATTGAACCTTCACTTTAGACTAAGGACTATCTCATTTTTTATACCCACACACAACACATAAGTCTATGTTCAATGAATGCCATATTCATTTGTGTGATTGTACTTGTTTAAATATGTTTTCACAAGCTCAATCTTTGTTGATCAAACACAAAAAGATTTTTGAGTGTTTTAGCTTGTTTTTGGAAAGTATTTTGTTTTTACAAAAATGTCAAAAATTTCAAAAACAGTGTTGCCCTGTTTTGGCGACTCAGTCGTGGGTTGGTCCAGTCGCATGCCCTAGTCGCGAGCTCACTTCGAGATTTTTCGCAGCTCACTAGCGAGTCAAGGTCTCAGTCGCGAAAAATACTTAGAAAATTTTTCAAAATTTGAGTTTTTATGATTTTCACGGCTCAGTGTGGCGATTTGTTCGTGGGTGGAAGGTCCAATCGCGAGGGGTACACAGAGCTAGCGAGTGTATCGCGGGTAGACCTTCCAGTCGCGAAAAACACTTAGAAAATTTTTCAAAAATCTTATCTTCTATGTGTTTCGCGGCTTACCTGGCAACTGACTGGCGACTTATTCCAGTCGCGAAAAACGCGTGTTTTGCATTTTAAAGACAGTTTTTAAAATTGTTTTTCAGTTTTTCCCTCAAATTTTTGTGACTGTTCATTATCTTCCCCATTTCTCTCTCTCAAACACTTCGTGTCTCTCTTGAAAAAGCTTCCATTTTTGCATCATGTCTACTTCAAACATCAAGAAAAAGGTATGGGTTTTCTTTATCTCACTTCATTGTACTTGATTTGAGCATTTTTTTTTCTTGTTTTGTGAGGTATTTTTGAGTTCTTGAGATTTAATGGGTTCGAACTTGGTTTGGGTTTATGTTTGTTGAGATTTGATGTTCTAGTCTTGGCTTTACTTTGTTTCTAGTATTCTATACATGTGTGTTATCATGTTTTAGTCTATCAGAGGTGTTTACTTGGTATTTCTCTTACCCATGTTGTTTGTGGTTCAGATTTACTGGGTTTTTCTCTCTGTGTGTGGGTTTTGGCTAGTTCTATTTGGTTGCTATTATTTTTTAAAAATTTGTTTGTTTCTTCTACATTGTGATTATTGTCTGCTCTGAGTTGGTTTGATCATCTCATTCTCATGATGTCATTTCTCATTGCCATATGTCTTGCTTTGGGTAATCTAGTTTTCACTACTTCTGTTCATCTGATTATTACTTGTTGAAATATGTGTTTGGGTTTGTGCTCTACAGAACTCTGGGTTGTTTAAACTGTTGCTATGTTTTGAATTTCATCCATTGTGCTATGTTTTGTTGTGGCCTTTTCTGCTTGTTTACAGATGGCCCCATCTCCTACAAAGAAGAAGACTCTTGCTAAGAAATCTAATAAAAGGCTAAAAATGGACCCTAACCTATTAAGGTCGGTTCATCACTTTGAGAGATATAGAGACTCTTTCTTGAAGGGAACCATCATTCAGGAAAGATTTATTGATTTAAGGGATTTGAAGGACTCCTATATTCCAAGTTGTTTTGAGGGTAGAGGTTGGGAAAGATTGTTGTGTGACCTACCTCCTATCTGTGAGCCTCTAATCAGAGAATTCTATGCAAATGCTGTGATAAGGGAGGAGGAGTTGAGTTGTTGGGTGAGAAGAAAGGAATTCACCATCGATGCACATGACATTGATGACGTGCTAGGTCTTGAAGAATTAGAGGACTCTGACTTCATTAACTACAAAGACATGATGCTATCTTTAGACACTATCTAGGCTTGGATTGGTGGTGTTAAAGGAAATAGATGTGTAAACACTATTGATTTTCCTACTGACATGAGGTGTCTAACCACCATAATGATGTACAACCTGTATCCGATAAGGAAGATGACTACACTGACAAATGCCAGAGCTATCTTCCTCATGGAACTTAAGGAGAAAACCTTCATTGACATCAACTCTCACATCTTTGACACTATAGTGGATGAGACTAAAACCACTTCTAGGCCCAAGTTGATCTTTCCTAGCCTTATTATGAGGCTATTCAGATTAAAAGGTGTTGAGATCCCTCAAGATATTAGTCCTATGGCTCCTCTATCAGCCATAAACTAGTTAACCCTCATAAGAATACAAGTTCGTCTTCTAGGAGATGAAGAGGAGGGTGACCAAGGAGAAGGCGATCTTATGGAAACTGAAGCAGAGGCTGCAAGACAGACTTCAACACCTAGAAGTAGAGCCAAGAGGAGCAGGGCTTCTACTTCATCAGCTGTACCTCCTGATGCATTTCAAGTCATCCTGGAGAGGCTTGATGGACTCAAAGAGGTTCAAAATTAGCATACTGAAAGGATGACAGCAATGCAGGACCAGCTTGATGTACTTTCAGCTAAGTTTGACAGCATCTACACTAACCAGGAGCAGTGACCCTTTGGCCATTCCGGTCAAAAAGGGGGAGAATTTTTGGGGCAGCACTTGTTTGAGGGGGAGCTTTCATTATCATATGCTGTTTTGTTTATAGCTTTAATACTATGTTTTGGACAACTGCTGTTATTATAGGGTTGATACACTGTGGTTTTAGTTATTGTTTGGCTAAAACTCATAACTCTTGGATAGTTTTGAAACTTTGGTGGTATTTTTTTAATATATTGTTGATGTTTTTCAGCATTTTTTACTTTATTAGTTTTTGTTTGTACCTGTTACCTTTGTAGCTTTTTAAGGTTCTTAGTTTAAGTATTTGTACCCATGTTGCTTTTGTAAGCTTTTAGGGTTTGTTTCTTTGCATTTTGTAGGCTTTATGGTTTGTACCTTGCTTTATGCAGCATTTATGCTTTGTTAAATCAATACTTCTAACTAAATGTCATGCATTTCCTATTAAGTACTGTCACTCTTGTGCCCTTGTAGGATTTTATTCCTAGATGCATATACTTCATGTATTGTGCATTGGTTGAGTGTTGGTCATTCAAGCGATCTGCTTTTTGCTTATCAGCTTGAATGTCTAGATGTTCATTCCAAGTGTGAATGAGCATTGTGGTCACTATCTTTCAGTGATTGCTTGTTTTGGTCAAGCCATGGTCTATTACTTTATTCCATTTTTGCTTGATCGCATTGTGCTTGTTCCATATGCATTATAAGTTCTCTGCATACAATGAACTTATTATGTTATTATGTTTCAAGAGATGTTTTGGTCTTATGGTTCAAGAGCTTCACAGATTCTAGAGTTAGGTGTGAGTGAGTTTTCCAACTGTTCCCAACTCACGCGTTAAGTCTAGAGTTTGTTGTAGGGTTTTGTCACGAAATAGCCAAAGGGGGAGATTGTAAGGTTGAATTTAATCAACCATCTTGTTGGCTTTATTCCGTGCCAATTTGCTTGTATTTTAGCACTTAGTAACCCTGTATTTAGGTGGGATTCATGTAAGGGTAGAATGTGAGAGAGTGTGAAGAAATGCTCAAGATTGTGCAAAGAAACAGGGACTCGCGACTGGATCTCACGGGTGGCTCGCGGCTTGCAAGTTGCCAAAAGTTGCACACGTGCCAAGCATGCCAGAAGTTGAAGAGTCGTGCCAGCTGTTGCATTATAGGACAAAAGTCACAGGCTGGCCAGGCCATTAGCTCATGACTTGAACTCGCAACTTAGCTCAGTCGCGAGGTCAAGTCACCAACTCACCCTGTTTGGGAAAAACTGACGTTTCACATTCCATTCTCATCCTAGTATAAATACCCATCATTCCCACGAAATGTAGAGAGCTTCCAGAGAGAATTTTGAGAGAGAAACCCTAGAGAAAACAAGATTGCCTCATCCACAATCTTCACCTAAGAGACTCTTTAAATTCCTCTACTCTCTTCCTCTCCATTGATACATCCTTGAGAGGTTCTTGACCAAATCCTTTTCTCACCACATCCACGTCTGTGAGAAGGTTCTTTTGGTGCTAAGGGAAGCAGTTTGGAAGGAACCAATGGTTATTGGTTGATGCTATGGGTTATAGCGGAATCCGGTAAGCTAGAAAAGAAAAAGGTTCAGCGCAACCTCGTTGGAGCAGGAAGCTTAGAGGGCTTAGGTGCCTAGGTAGATTAGGCTTGGAGGGTCTATTGCTGTTCATGTATCCCAACTACATTTTCTAGTGGATTATTGACTGCTTGGAGGGCGGCGGAGAGGTTTTACGTTGAGGGCTTTGGTTTCCTCTTCAATAACACATCGCGTGTTGTCCTTGTGTTTGCATCTCTCTTCCCTTTATCTTTGCCTTTTTTTTTTTCTGCTGTGAATGTGATTATAATTGGCTTAGATTGTTTATCAATTCTGTGTTTACCTTATGTTCATGTTCCGCACATTAATTGTTTGATAATAAGCTTGAATTGGTAATTTGTAATTGGGGGTCTAAATGTTCATAATGTTTTCAACGCTATCTGAACTTTCAATATATATTTAATGGATCTGTTCTAGGTATATTATAGCTTGCCAGATGTGTATTATCAATTTGGTTGTTAATACTTAGGCTCTATAAAGATTCTATTAACTTGAAAATTGTTAATATTAGTTCTTATCCTTCCAATCTTTGAACCTTTTTTTTTTTTTTTTTAATTTTTGTTGGATCATGGTCCCCAAAGACTTAACAAATTTCCAATAATTGTATTTTGTTGTAGTTGCACCTATCTCAGTTGTGAATCAACTGTTGCTCAAGACGGGTGGGTTGGCATGCCTATCTACTGAAGGTTACTAAGTTCGTGTTTTTTATCCTCTTAAGTTTAGTCAAGCAACCTAAAAAATTAGTGCAACTACTGATTCTTTATTTTTTTTTTTTTTTTTTTTTTTAGTAATTGTTTTAGTTCTAGACTTTGAATCAGTTCAAATTAGAAATTGCAACTTAGCATATGACGTTCTTTGAATATGTTTGAAAAAATTACTACCAAATTTTGTCACTAACGCTACTTCTCTTGACTATATGAAATTCTTTTCGAATTTATTAGTTCTCCAACTTGGATCATAATTTTAATAAAGTTGATCTATGGATGAAATTCACAGAGTCTCCTTTTTTAAATTTTCTTTTAGGCCTTAACTACAGTGTTTGATTACTACAAAGACAATTTTTCAATAACCAATGACATATTTGCAACATTTGGATTGAAAATTCATAGTGGCAAAAATGTCCCTTATGTGTAGGACATTTTCAGGGTATTAGGTCTTGGTATGTATTCAGTAAATTCTTGAGAAATACATAATGAGAGTTCCAAGTAGAAGACTTGGTCTTGGTGCCAAATGATGTATTTCTTGGTGCCAAAGGATGTATTTCTTAATGCATTTGGCCATAGATAATATATATTAGAAGCTTCAAGGGTGTTGAAAACTCATTATAAATGAATCCTTACACTTCTATTAATAAGTTGAACAATGGTGAGATATCACCCCTTTCTTTTTCTTTATAAAGATGGTTGTGGTTAAAGAAAATTATCTTCCTTCTCGACTCTATTCCATAGTGATACAATGATTGGAAAATTATGTGTTAGGCATAATTTGGTGTATCTTTGTTGTAATTAGCTGAAAAGATTCAAGAATTACTTGGAGGAATGTACTTCATAATGATTTGGCAATTTAAGGGAATTTTTGCCCCATGTTGATGAAATATATTGTTTTGATATCTATTTCTCAAACCATTCATTGCTAGATAGGACTTAGGTTAATACTCACAAACCAAACCAATTATATGCTCACTCTCTTTCAAAGGATGTGAAAATAATAATTGTGCATGTAACTTAACCGAAATATTTAAATAATTGTGAATTCACTCATGCAACACACATATTCTTAATTATGTTATAGTATTTATCAAAAAAAAATTATGTTATAGTAATTCAAGTTTCTTTTTTATTTTTTCGCTTTTTTAATATATAATATAATTTATGCTAATTATGTAAATATTATACTGCTAGATTAAATTTTTTTATGGATCATAAAAATTAGTTAGAAATTATTTCAAAATAAAATTATAAATTATCCGTGCATCGCACGGGACATCGTCTAGTTTTAGTAAAAGTGGAAGCATGTGCTAAGTTTAGTCGAGTAAGAGTTTGTAAAATAGGAGAAATAAGTTACACTTCTTAAAATTATTAAATTATTATTTTAGGTAGAAGTTTAGAGAATATATTTAGACTTAGGTTATGAATTTTAGATCAATGTGACCAAAATATAATTTAGAAAATGTCTAAATTTTATTTTCCAAACTCATTTCTACATAAAATTAGATTAAATTTGTCGAACTCATTTGACACACTTTAAAACAAAATTATGCCTTTTTGTGAGGTCAAGTTCAGGTTCTAGTCAGCCAGTAAAATTTGCTTACCCACTAGAGCTAATACTAATATATTATATTGCTTTTTCACATTTTTTTTTTTAAAATGTAAAATTCTATAGTTACAATCAAATTTAACTCATGTTAGTCCAGTCCATTTTATGGTCCCAAATAAATAAGCGTGCTAGAGTGCAAGCCCAATTGAATCATGTCTTCTTTTTCTTTTCTTTTTTTCTTTTTTCTTTTTTGAGAAACAATTGAACCATGTCTAGTTACTCTTTATTAGAAGCAGTTTTTGATTTTTTTAACACCCAATTGGATCGAGTCTACCATCTAAAATATCACATGTCCTTAAATAATAGTATTACTACGTTAAAATTGTTAAGGTTCTTATCTATTTCTTTTTATTTTTAGAACTGAATTCAGTCCGATATTTGTGGGCATATCTAAACCCTTTTTTTTTTTTTTAGTGAAGTATAGAAAAAGAATTCTTCATTTTGAAACGATTCATTTATCCAAACTTTTATTTACACCTCTTTCCTCAATTGTTTCTTATATATTTTTAAGAGAAAGTTATGATTTATTTATGGGATTTATCTACTTATCTTTAATCGTAATATTTAGCCACTTACTACACATCCATAATAATAGTCAAAAAGAGCTTAAATTCAAGATTTAACAACTACCTTTAAAACCAAGAAACTGTAATGTAACATTTTTTATGGAAATAAAAATGGATGTGGGTTTTTTTTTAGAAGAATGGACATAGCTTTTATCTGTTTGTGATAGTCCTAAAATGTAGCCACTTAGTACACATTTATAACAAAACAAAGTACAAAATTTGATGGGATCCATGTGTGCTATTGTTGTTGTTTCTTTTTTAGGTGTGCAATTTGTAGGTATCATCTTGGTCTCTGTCAGATCAAACATATTGTTGTTAGGAAATTGATGAGTGAAATATGCTATATTATCCCTAGCAAGTATTTCCAAACTAACTAATTACACACTACACAAACATGGTAATGTAGAGAGGTAAAGGAAATATAGAGGAAAGCAAGCACACCACACATAACACCACAAAGTGTTATGGAAGAGGAAAACCCGAGCACCGGGAGTAAAAACCTCTCCCTTGACCTCCCATCAGAAAACTCCACTAGAATGAATAGTTGCAGTACATAGATGACTATAAACCTTCCAAGCCTATATTTCCCTGTGTACTTGAGCCCTTCAAGCTCCAGCTAGCAACCAACTCCATGAGTCTTTTCTTCACCTAGCTTCCCAGAGTCCCCACGATTGAGTTGCCAATAGAAAGCCACCAAAGAATTTGGATTTAGATATGACTTCTCATGTTTCCAATGTCATTCTCTCACTCACAATGTCCGTGTTTGTGCATAAGGAATGTGTTTACATAATCAATCTCTATCAATGCAATGAAAGAGATGGAAAAGAGTGGTGGGAACTTGGTTTTTCTCACACACAAAAAAAAAAGGCCTATCTTTTCATATAAAGGCTTGGCTTCAATTTCTTCCCTCTTATCTCATTTCTAGGGTTTGTTCAACCCTTATTTGAAGCCTCTTGCCACACCTCATAGCTGTTTGTGTGTGTTGGTAGATGAACAACAATAGGTTCAGTGCAGAGTATAGAGATCGTGCAACTCACGACCTGGTCACCCCCTAAGGTCAAGAGATGGTCTCGAGGTGCACAATTGCACTCTCAGCCAAAACCCTGCCACTTGGATTTCATAGGCAAACTAGGTCACAAGATGCTCTAGGCCGTGAAATCTCTATCTAATGTTGCTTCTAATCTTCAAGGAGAGGCTCAAGTGCTCTACCCCAAGTAACATGTAAATCCAAGAAAAAGAACATTAACAATAAAAACATTACAAACAACTTTGTCACTAAATTAAGCCAACACTAAAAACATGACTTCTCAAAGAGAAATAGAAAGCCAAAAAGTGAACAAAATTTTCTTTACAATTTATTTATTTATTTTATTATTATTATTATTATTATTATTATTATTATTATTATTATTATTTAATTTGAGATAAAAATCCCACTCTAGCCTAACTAAGTATATGTGTGCAAAGTTCTCTCCTAGATTTGGTGATCTAGGAGTCTGAGTCAATGAGCTAAAAGATGCAAAGTTCTAGATCTCATAGTCTTGGTTGTTCATTCAATAATAATCACTTGTGAGCACTTCTGCACCCATGGCCCATTGGTGAACTTGACGGCAGAAAGGAGGTTTAAAATAGGTTATGGGAAACTTTTATTTTTTATTTTTGCCAAATTATACTTTGAATATCATGTTTATTGTAAGATATATTATATAATATAAATATTTAAGACAAAAATCTATTTAGTTGCTCTTGCCTATTGCATTCTCTTAATAGAATAAAGGGACATTACTTTCTGGGGATAAATCTCATTCAGTGTTGATCTTTGCAGCCAGTAATGTCAACTATCCTGAAAACCATTTTCTTGCCATATGTGAACTTACACATAATAAGAGGAGTTCCTCTGCCAATCCTTCATGGTTTTACACTTTAGGATGCTGAAATTGTCTGCACAGATTCAACGGTTATAGTTCACAGCGATCTGGTCTCCACAAAACAATACTTATATGCTATTATATAAATGAAATACACTTCGATGCTGTACTTACAAATTTATAATTGTAAATGTAGTGTTTTCAAGTGTTAAATAAGTTTTGTCATCACTATTGTATAAGAGATGCTTGTACATGAAATTTGTAACATTTGGTGCACTAGGAAAAGGTAATGGCAAGTTCACATCTCAAATAAAAATGCAGAAGGAATGGATAACAAGAATTGGTAAAGTCAAAAATTTGAGAGTTTGCTTGTGAAGGATAAATGTCGTTTTTTTTTTTTTTTTCTTTTCTTTTTTTTGGAATAGGAAACTATGTGAAAATAGTTAAAAAATCAAACCAATTTACCTAGTAGGCTTGGGGTTGTGAAGGGCCAGACCCGAATCAACTACAAGCCTAGCACATCAGTTTCAATCACTTGCATCTAACTCAGATTCTGACTGAAGTCCAAGTTGATTATTTTTTATCCTTGATGATGCCGAAAAATCATTGGTGAGCCACACGATACTCGCACACTCGAAATGTCACCTGCATGACAAAAAGAGAAGACCTAATAGAGAGCACCGGTGTGGTGCCGGCCAAATACCCTCTGAATGTCAAGTTAGAACTTCTCGCAACTCTAGAGTGCTAGAGAGGGGTTAATTATGCGTACCTTGATTTGTGAGGGCATTGGGATTTTTATAGTAGTCGAAGATTGACATCTTTTCCTTGGAGTAGAAGTCCTTTCCTTCTAGGAATCCTCTTAAATAGTCCTAAATGTGATGGACAGGTCTTTTCCTTATAGAGAAGATCTTCATTAATGCACGTAGCTTCTGGAATCCTCTTTGCGCTAAGATTCTATTTACTTTAGGATTCTATAGTGACTAAGTGTGTGTCACAAATATTTCCCATCTAGGGTTTTTGATTACCATGTGGATACTTGATCTGTCTATGTTGCGTCCATCCATGAAGGATCCATCCACAACAGGCCTTGCACGCAATGGACCCGTCCTTTATTGGCCCATGGACGAGGAATCGTCAAGCCCACCTTATGGAGATCCGTCAACCTATATTTTTCCCTCTTCAGTTGCCCCCTCACCCTATAGGTTCGTCATCTTTGAACAAAAGGACCCATGGGGTGACGGTTTAAGGCTAAGATGACGGTTCAAATCCTGTGGGTTGACGGTTTTAATACGAACTCCGTGAACTATGCCCACCCTGACAAGTTATCCGAAAGTCATTTATGATGCATGACACATGTCGCTCTTCTATTGGGTGTTGTCTTAGATTGAAGCGTCGTTTCGTCTTCCATGCACTTCCTTTATAAATATCACTCCCTTCTCCTCTCATTTCTCCACTTTCCACTGAAACATATTGTCAGAGCACATCCGTCACCCTTGTCAGAGATCACTTTGTCTAGTTTCTGCATCCATCGTCAACGCCTTTCATCCATTCACTCTTTAACTCGGTAAGTATTCTTTCCCCTTTTCTTTTTTGCAACTTTCCTTTACCTTCTGATACTTTCTTTATTTCCTTAGACTTTATGTCCCCGTCACCCTTTCTAGACCCGTCTGAGTCTTAGGTTTTGTCGTAACGTGTAGGCAATGTCTAGTGTGTCAAGTAACCAGTCAGTCGTCCGTGATGGGGCAAATTACGAGGAAGTATACCCGTCTGGTCATAAAGACTAAGAGAGTCTAGGCGAGGAAAGGAGTCCGTCCGTCTCTTCCCCGTCCTCAACGAATGAGGATATGGAGATGGCTGTCCCAGAAAAGGGTCCCGATGATGGCGAGGATCAATCAATGAAGCCCGTCTTAGGTGCTGATGGACTTAGGGAGTTCATCATGCTACCAGAATGGACGGTGAATGATTTTACATCCACCATCAAGGCGAAACACTTCGGCACTCTTAGGGCCAATTACCAAATTCCAGACTACATTCCAATTCGTCTACCCTATAAATCGGAGAAATGCTATTATGAAGGGGTAGAAGGTGTCGGAGTGTATGAACAGATGTTCAAGGTAGGCCTTAGGTTTCCACTAAGCTCCCTACACCGGGAACTTCTCAAATATCTGGGACTGTCCGTCAACCAAATATCCCCAAATGCCTGGAGGGTCTTTATGGCAATAGAGGTCCTATACGGCGCCATGTTAAATGGTTCTAGAAGGCTGACGATGCGGGAATTCCTTCACTGCTACCGTCCAGATGAAATAGACAAATCAAGGGGGATGTATAGTTTTGTACCCAGGAGTTCGTTGTTGAAGGTTATATATGAAACCCTAGACTCCAACAGGGACTGGAAGAGCCGTTATTTCTTCCTAGAGGGCGACGGGTGGATGTGTTGTCCAGGGGATACGGAGCACATGCCTGTCGATACGACTTGGGGAATATTACATCCGTCTAGTACACACCCGTCATAGTATACGAAAATTTTTTATGACCGTTCAGTTCATTTAAGCTTTTTTAATACCTTTAACTGTCTTCTTTTTTGCAGTCCGACGGTGTCCACAAGTTGATCTCGAGGAGTTTAACTTTCTTGAGAAAATTTTTGCTAAGTCTAAGCCAGAGGAAAGAACTTGGGCCAAGCTAGTCACACTTAATACCATCTATTGGTATTGTGACGATCCTGAACCAACACCAGCAGCAATCAAATCCGACGCTTGAATTCGCCAACGTAAGTCCGTCGTTCTCATTTTGTTTAAACGGTTTTGTATATTATCTTGGTATTTAACCTTACCCATCTACCTTTACAGAAATGGACAAAGCCAAGAGGAGAGCAACGATTAGATTACAGGTTACTAAGAATAAGGAGGCTGGAGCGGATCCGAAGGGGACGGGCTCAAACAACCCGTCTATCAAAAGGAAGCAGCCGTCCAAAGGGGATCGTCCTTCCAAAAAACCCAAGGTCTCATTGGAACTCGTCGTAGGGTTAATGGCTGAGGGTGCAAAGACCGTCACCGCAGCAAAGCGTGAAGCAGGCAAAGGCCTAATGAAGGCTCTGTCTGGTAGTCAGAAGAAGCCACCTGTCCTTCTTAAGGAAGACTCCAAACATGCCTTGGAGAGGATGTCCTCCATCATGACTTTCAAGGATTACGAGGACTTATGTAATCATTCGACGGAGGCTATAGGGGAGACGGGTCTCTTTAGTATTGCTCAGGTAACATCCCATCATCTTTTCATCCATCCATATCTCTTTGTTTAAAACTAATTCATTCTCATCTTTCAGGCCATGGTTATGATGAAGGGTTTGATGGGACGGTGTCTGAATCATGAGACGACACTTGGCCATGTTCGTGAGAAGGCATAGATGACAGAGGATGAGCTGATTGAGCTAAAGGCCTAGAAGGTGACCCAGGAGAAAAAACTCAAGATGGCGGAGGAAACTAGGGATGAGTACTACAAGTTGGCGGAGGGTCTGAAGAAGGTCCTGGAAGACAAAGAAAAAGAGATCCATCTGGCGAAGGAGGTTGTAGTACGAGAGTACCGTGACTCCGATGCCCTTATCAAGGAGCTTGCCGATTCCTATTCAGATGGATTTGATGATGCCATCCGTCAAGCTAAGATTGCTTATCCTGACCTTGACTTTTCCATGCTAAATATTGATGACCAAGCTCAGACCACCGCATAGCCCGTCGCCTCTGACAGAATTGAGAGCCTTTTTGCAGATGACGCGGTCGATGACGAAGTGTCAGCTCCTCAAGTCCAAGTTCAAACCGTCCAGGAAGAGACCCGTCAGCCCATGATTGTTGTTGACGTGATAGAGAAAAATGACAACCCCCCAAAGAAGTAGTTTTTTTTTTTTTTTTTATGTAAGAATATTTGGAGAACAATTTGTGATTCCTCCATCATATTTTTGGGTTATGTAGACATTTCCCCATGGGGGCTTTTATTTTTCCTCTGTTTAACTTTCTTTCTATTTTGGCTTAGTCCCTCTACTATAACGATCTGTTTGATATTTTGTTTGTGGAATGCATCCGTCCACTTTTTTTAACATTATTTTGTATCCGTCCGTTATTGGATTTTTTGTTTTCCCTTTTAGGACTTGATAAGGGTTTCATGCTCTATGGATGACCCGTCCACTTGACTCTGGACATTTAGAATTCCTCCTCTTGGGATGATCCGTCTAGTTTATGGATTTCGGATTTTGTCAATTCTATGATAGAATTCGTCCAATCTGTGGACAGTTGGTTATACCCGTCCATTTTTTGGACTTCGTCTATACAATGATAGACTCCATCCACTTTGTGGACCATTAATTCGTCTATTCAATGATAGACTCCGTCTATTTATAATTTTGTCTATTTAGTGATTGATGCCGTCCATCTCGTGGACTTTGGATTTTGTCAATTTTATGATAGAATCCATCCAATTTATGGATAGTTGGTTATACCCGTCCATTTTTTGGACTTCGTCTATTCAATGATAGACTACGTCCACTTTGTGGACTTTGTGAAAGTTTACATCCTATTTGGATGATCCGTCCAATTTGTGGACTTCTAGTTGATACCTATCCACTTTTTGGACTTAGAATTTCATCCTCTCGGAATGATCCATCCAGTTTGTGGACTCAATTTACACCCGTCCACTTTTGGACTTAGAATTTTCATTCTCTTGGGATGATCTATCCATTTTGTGGACTTAGATTATACACGTCTACTTTTTGGACTCGTAAGAATCAAAGTAGAAAACATAGTCGTGTCTGAATATTCCACTTATTAATTAAAAACCATACGTTTGTAGAAAAGTATCTGCCCCTTGGGGCTTAAAAAGGTACATATTGTAGAAAAAATTGTTCGAACTAAAAACTAGTAATTGTAGTAAAACTAAATACATTGAGAAATTAGGGAATGTCGACGTTCTTCATATCGTCCTTATTAGTAGTATTTCCGCAAGTGCTCCGTGTTCCATGAGTGCTGCAGTTTTCGTTCGTCCAGCGTCTCGAGGTGGTAGGTTCCACTCCTCTGCCATAATGCGATCTTGTAGGGTCCTTCCCAGTTGGGGCCGAGCTTTCCTTGCAAAGGATCTCTAGTAGCGCCCATTACCTTCCGTAGTACAAGATCTCCAATCTGAAAGTCTCTATACCTGACATTGGAGTTGTAGTGTTTTGCCATGAGATTCTGGTACCACGCTAACCTCTGTTCTGCTATTGCCCGGACCTCGTCCACCAAGTCAAGCTGAAGGCGCATGGCTTTTTCGTTCTTATCCTCGTCGTAGTTCTCCACCCAATAGCTTGTGAGCCCTACTTCCGCTAGGATGACAGCATCACTTCTGTACATTAGTCGAAACGGTGTTTCTCCAGTGGGTGTTCTTGTTGTAGTACGATATGCCCATAGGATGCTTGGTAGTTCGTCAGGCCAGATGCCCTTTGCCCCCTCGAGCCGGGTCTTAATGATCTTAAGCAAGGACCAATTCATGACTTCGACTTGCCCATTGGCCTGTGGGTGTGTGGGCAACGAGTAGTGATTTTTAATACCTAGCTCTGAACGGAAGTCCCTGAATGCACTGTTGTCGAATTGCTTTCCGTTGTCAGAGACGAGCACTCTGGGTATTCCGTACCTGCTGATGATATTTCTCCATACAAAACTTCAGATGTTCTTCCTCGTGATAGTGGCTAGGGGTTCTGTTTCCACCCACTTAGTGAAGTAATCAATACCAACTACTAGAAATTTCAGCTGCCTTACTGCTGTCGGGAAGGGGCCCATGATATCTAGTCCCGATTGGGCGAATGGACAAGGGGCCATCAAGGGGGTCAGCTCTTCGGACGGTTGCCTGATCATATTATTGAAGCTTTGACACTTGTCGCAGGTCTTGATGTAAGCTTGTGCGTCCTTCAACATAGTAGGCCAATAGTATCCTGCTCGGATCAACTTGTGCACTAATGACCGTGCCCCTGAGTGGTTTCCACAGATACCTTCATGGACTTCTCTCATTACGTAATCTGCTTCCTCGGGGCTTAAACACCTTAGGTATGGTCTAGAGAATCCTCTTTTATACAAGACATTATTTATCAGCACAAATCGTGATGCTCAGACTTTCAACTTCCTAGCGGCATCTTTCTCGTCTAGTACCTTGCCAGTTCTCAAGTAGGATATCAATGGTGTAGTCCAATTCTTTTCGGAATCTACTTCTTGCATATTCGATCCGTCATCAATGAGTGAGCAGGTTTAAACAAAAGATAGTACTTGTTTGGGGACAAGCATAAGTTCTGCTGAGGCAGCTTTTGCTAGACGGTCGGCACATTCATTTTCCTCCCTTGGGATTTGAATGAATCTGACTTCGAGGCTGCTGACTCAGTTCTTCACCTCCTCTAGATACCTCTTCATCCTCTCATTTTTGCACTCGTATCCACCATTAATCTGACTTGTTAGCACCTGAGAGTCGCAATGTATGACTATTTTTCCGCCCCTGCTGCCTTTTCGAGGTCTATCCCGGCCACTAATGCTTCATATTCGGCCTCGTTGTTGGTCGTAGGGAAGTTTAATCGGATCATGCACTCGATCTTATCCCCTTCTGGCGTTTAAATTACCACACCGGTCCCTCCTGCTCGTCTATTGGAAGATCCGTTCGTGTGGACGCTTCATTGTGCAGCGATTGCTACCCCCTTGCCTTTCGACTGAGTAAAAGTCGGCAATGAAGTCAGCCACAGCTTGCCATTTTATTGCATTTCGCAGGCGATACTGTATATCAAATTTACTCAGCTCTACTACCCATAAGGCCATTCGTCCGGCAGCCTTAAGGTTACTCATAGCTCTTCTTAGGGGCTAATCCGTCAAGACTACGATGGTATGTGCCTGAAAATACGGTTTTAACTTTCGTGCCGCAGTTACTAGAGCGAAGGCGAATTTCTCCATTTGGGGGTACCTTTCTTCTGCTCCTCGAAATGCCTAGCTTATAAATTAGACGGGTCTTTGAGATCCATCTTCCTCTCTTGCTAAGGCCGCGCTTACCGCTGCTTGCGAAATTGCTAAGTAGAGGTAGAGTTCTTCCCCTGGTTTAGACGAGCTGAGCAATGGTGGAGATGAAAGGTATTTCTTCAAATCTTCAAAGGCCTTCTGGCACTCGTTCGTCCACTCAAATGATTTTCTCAGAGTACGGAAGAAAGGTAGACATTTATCCGTCACTTTCGAGACGAACTTGTTCAGGGCTGTAATTTTGCCATTCAAGCTTTGCACCTCCTTGACCATCTTCGATGGTTCTAACTCCATTATGGCCCGTATCTTCTCCAGGTAACCTCTATACCTCTTTGGGATACCATGAAGCCTAAGAATTTCCCCGCCGTCACTCCGAATGCGCACTTGTTTGGATTTAGCTTCATGTTATATGTCCGGAGGGTGTCAAAGGTCTCTTGGAGGTCACCTAGGTGATCATCTTAGCGCAGGCTCTTCACTAACATGTCATCAACATAAACTTGTACGTTCCTCCTAATCTGATGTGCGAACATTTTGTTCATCAGTCTCTGGTATGTTGCCTCTGCATTCTTGAGCCCAAATGGCATCACCTTGTAGCAAAAGAGTCCTTGGCTGGTGACAAAGGAGGTTTTCTCTTGATCAGCTTCCTCCATTTTGATTTGATTGTAGCCCAAAAAGGCATCCATGAAGCTCAGGAGCTTGTCTTGCCGTCGAGTCTACCAAGGTATCTATCCGATGAAGTGGGTAGCTGTCCTTCGGGCATGCGCTATTAAGGTCCGTGAAATCAACACACATTCGCCACTTCCCGTTAGCCTTCTTGACCATAATTACATTTGCTAACTAGTCAGGGTAATATACTTCTCAAATGAAACCTACTTCTAACAGCTTCTTGACCTCTTCTGCTATCGCTTTGTCTCGCTCTTGAGCGAACACTCGCTTTTTCTGTAGGACGGGTGAGGATGCGGGGTTCACATTCAACCTGTGAGCTATGACTGAGGGATCTATCCCTGGCATGTCCTTGTGGCTTCACACGAACACGTCTTGATTCATCCTAAGGAAAGCTGTGAGGGCTTGACGTATCGGTTGGCTGGCCAACGTTCCCATCTTTGTCGTCCGTTCAGGCCTTGATTCATCAAGAGTTACCTCTTCTAGTTCTTCAACCGGCTCCGCTATTGTCCGTTGCTCTTCTATACACATGGTCTGCTGGTGATCTTCCATCTCTAGCATGGCAACGTAGCACTCATGTGCAGCCACCTGGTTCCCTCGTAACATGCCGACCTCATAATCCATAGGGAACTTAATCATTAGATGGCATATTGATGTTGCCGCCTTCCATGAGTTAAAGGTGGGTCGTCCGAGGATAGCATTATAAGCAGACGAGCAATCGACCACAAGGAATGTCACATCCTTAGAGATCTACTGAGGATAGTCGCCTGCTGTTACCAAAAGCGTGATTGCACCCAACGAGAATACCCTTGTTCCTTTAAAACCAACTAGCGGAGCGTTCGTCGGTATCAATCGTTCTCTGTCAATCCTCATTTGTTGGAATGCCGAGTAATATAGGATATCTGTCGAGCTGCCATTGTCGACCAACACTCGGTGCATGTTGTAGTCCCCCACTTGTATGCTAACAACAAGTGCATTGTCATGTTGGTGGTGAAGACGTTGCGCATCTTCTTCTGAGAACCCGATGATGGGGCCTTCTCTCCGTGCAATCTTTGGCACGGAGCCCGTCAGCTGGACGCTCTGGACCATCCTAAGGTAGGTCTTCCGGGCCTTTTTGGACGACCCAGTAGTCGTAGCTCCCCCTACAATCATCCTTATGTCTCCGATAGGGGGTTTAGGATGCTCATTATCCTATTGGTTTGGCTGCTCTTGAGGAGGTGGATCTGCTCTCTCCTTACTAACGAACTTCTGCAATTTCCCTTGTCTAATAAGGGCCTCTATCTATTGCTTCAAGCTGTAGCAATCGGCTGTGTCATGCCTGTGGTCATGGTGGAAGCGACAATACTTGTCTCTAGATCGTTTGTTTGGATCTCCCTTCAACTTTCCGGGGAAGGTTAGAGCCCCCTCGTCCTTGATTTGCATAAGGACTTGGTCTATCAGGGTAGTTAACGGGGTGAAGCTTGTAAACCTCCCTCCTAGGGGCTTAGAATGCCTTTCATCTTTTCTTTCTTCTGTTCTTGGCTTTTTTTGCCCTTGGTCCTGCCGTATGTCTTCTTGTCACTCCCTTTTCCTGGGCTTTTCCTCCCGAGCCAGCAATGCGTCTTCAACATTCATGTACTTGGTGGCCCTGTAGAGGACTTCTGACATGGTCTTTAGGTCATTCTTGTATAAAGAGAACAAAAACTTACCCTTTCATAACCCATTCGTGAAGGCTACTACAAGTATCTTGTCATCGGCTTCATCGATCGAGAGCGATTCCTTATTGAAGCGGGTGATGTAGGATCTCAGCATCTCATCCTCCTGCTACCTGATGCTCATTAAGCACGCCATGGACTTCTTATACCTATGTCCCCCAATAAAGTGTGTAGTAAACTGAGCGTTTAGCTCCTTGAAAGTGCTAATAGAGTTCGGCGTCAGTCGACTGAACCATACCCTTGCAGGGCCCTTCAGTGTTGTGGGGAAGGCCCTACACATGATTTCGTCTGCTACCCCTTGAAGGTGCATCAAGGTCTTGAATGTCTCTAGGTGATCTAGAAGGTCCTTGACCCCGTCATAACTATCTATGTGTGGCATGCGAAACTTATGTGGAAGGGGGAAGGAATTGACGGGGGTAGTGAACGGTGAGTCAGTACAGTTAACTAGGTCGTCAAGATCGCTGGACACTCGTCCCTTAAGGGTATTCATCATTACTTCCATTTGTTCCTTCATCGCCTACATCTCCCCGACAATAGGAGGCGGAGCCGCATCCATAAGGGATGGGAGGCTCATATTTTGCCGTTCCAGTCTGCTTGGGGCGTTGCTACCTTCAGGATCCTCTCGATCTCGTTGCACGGCACTGGTACCTTCTTGGTCCTCTCTCTGATTGTTTGGTGCTGCGTTTTTCTAGTGCAGCTATTCTTCTAGGTCGCGGTTTTGTTTGGTGAGACATTCCATAGCTGCAGTAAGAGTTTGGACCTATCTCTCAAGGGCAATCGTGGGTGGTTCTTCTTCTTGGATGTCATTAGTGGTTGCCATTGAGCGAGTGAGCACCATGCAACTCTTTTGTCCGGGAAGTGATAATATGGCTTACAAATCACAAGGAAGAGCTGATTTCCCACAAACGGTGCTAACTGATGATGCCAAAAAACACCATTGAGCCACACGATACTCGCACACTCGAAATGTCACCTGCACCACAAAAAGAAAAGACCTAACAGAGAGCACCGGCGTGATGCTGGCCAAATACCCTCCGAAGGTCAAGTTAGAACTTCTCGCAACTCTAGAGTGCTAGAGAGGGGTTAATTATGTGTACCTTGATTTGTGAGGGTATTGGGATTTTTATAGTAGTCGAAGATTGACATCTTTTCCTTGGAGTAGAAGTCCTTTCCTTCTAGGAATCCTCTTAAATAGTCCTAAACGTGATAGACAAGTCTTTTCCTTATAGAGAAGATCTTCATTAATGCGCGTAGCTTCTGGAATCCTCTTTGCACTAGGATTCTATTTACTTTGGGATTCTATAGTGACTAAGTGTGTGTCGCAAGTATTTCCCATCTAGGGTTTTTGATTACCATGTGGATACTTGATCCGTCTATGTTGCATCCGTCCATGAAGGATTCGTCCACAACAGGCCTTGCACGCAATGGACTCATCCTTCATTGGCCCACAGACGAGGAATCGTCGGGCCCATTTTATGGAGATCCGTCAACCTATATTTTTCCCTCTTCAATCTTAGTAGGGTAAAAAAACGTACCATCTAAGGAGATCAAGGACCAGCCACTTTGATCACTTTTGTGTGCCATTGTCTTTTGACCGGCCCACTTTTGGAAAACTATTGTGGGAGGCAGCCAAATAAACTTAAGGGTAAAAGGGGAATATTATCAGAGACAAGGCCGCTCAGGCTGTATGCATTAAGACTAGCTTAAGGGTGTGTTTGGTTGGAAGGGTGAAAAAGTGAGAGGATAGAAAAGATTTTAATTTCCCTCATTTTTGTTTGATTGGGAGTGAAAAAGTGGAGGGATGGAAAAAGTGAGTTTCCATAAATTTACTCATATACCCTTGTTAAAAAATTATGCACAATTAAAAAAAAAAAAATGACAAGCAATTTAAAAAAAAACAATCACCCAAATTTATTAAACAATAAAAATTATGTCTAGGAAAAAAAAATCATGTCTAATTAAAAAAATTAAAAAAAAAAAAAAAAAAACATAACACTACGTATAGCCCAGAAAATCAAAAGAAAAAAGGATTTAAAAAAAAAAAAAAAAAAGAGTAGGCATCGTTCTCAGAAAGTGAAAATAATAATAATAATAAATAACGCCTTAAAAGGAGCAAATGTCCAGAAAAAAAAAAAAAAAAAAAAAAAAAAAAAAAAAAAAAAAAAAAAAAAAAAAAAAAAAAAAAAAAAAAAAAAAAAAAAAAAAGACAATGGGACGAAATTAGTCCAGTGGGGAATTTTGTCATTTACAAATAAAACTCTTCCCACACTATTTTCTCTCCATTTTGGAGAGACAAGTTTTAGGTGGGCCCGGGTGAAAAATGCCTAGGCCCCACCAAAAATTTTCATCTCCCTCCCTCCTTACCAAACAACACCCTTTCTCATTTTCTCTTCTATTTTCTCTCCAAAATTTTTCATCCTTCCTAAAATTCACCCATCCAAACATAGTGTAAGATAGTGTGCAGTGTGTATCATACTGGTTGGAGGCAGTCACGAGCTACACTAATTATGGCCGGCCTACCTCGTTCCATCAAATTATCCCATTAGGAGGCTGTCTCATTAGCCAAAAGTAGCCTTGTAGAGCAATAATGCTCCCTTCCGTGTCACACGTGGTGATAAAGATATAAATACCTCTCTCTCTCTCTCTCCCACTCTCTCAGGAGGTAGGCCATAACTCTCAATTTCTTCTCTTCATTTTTTTTCTTTCCAAAATTAGCTGCTAACTTGAGTTTTGGAATGCTTATTGCCGCCTAGGGTGGCATTATGCCCTTCTTGGCTGGACCCCAGCTATATTGGGCTTCAATAGAGCTTCTTTCCTTTAGAGCTATGTCCCTTGATTTCCCAGGCCCAGCCCCCAGTTCCTAGGCCGGAGAGCATTGGTGCCAGACCATTTCTCTTGCGAGTCAAGAGTTGGGGATTAAGGGTTTGATTCATCAATAAAGAAATTTATTGGAATGAGTTAATTAATGGACCGACTACACTAACAGACACATTATTTCTTTTCTTGACTGTGACTCATTATTTCTACTGGTGCATATTATTGTAGGAAGAGAGAACAAAAACTACCTTGATGGGCTTTGATATCCTGATTTTTTTTTTTCTTTTTCTTTATCTCCATTAAAATTGGACTAACAATGTTTCTTGTGGCATCTGACCCTTGGAAACCATTTCCAACTCCTCCATTTCAAAACTAATGTATGTCAAAGTGATTAGTAAAATTAAAAAGGAGGAAAAATGAAGGCCAAACTACACTTTTGGTCCTCCAATAATGGGGTATTTTCAATTTTGTTTCTCAAATTTTAAAATCAAGTCAATTTTGTAGTAGATAAAATTCTCTCAACTACCTGTAGCTTTCTATTGTAGAACATGTTAGGCAGTTAGTTGTTAAGAGTCGTTTGGAAGAATCTGGTTAATCAATTTTGTTAGTATATATTTCTGTAATTAATCCTACTCCTCTGGTGTATAAGGAGTTCTCTGTACAGAATAATAATTAATGAGAATTCAGCATCATATTCGCTCTCTCTCTCTCTCTGTCAACCTCCTGCTCTATTCTTCATCCTATCATCTTCTTTCTTGTTTAGTGTTAGAAACTGTCAGGTCTCTGGTGCATTTTCTTCAAAACCAGCATAAATTTCGACTTCACCAATGAATCCCACAATGTATCATCATCTTTGAAAATTTGGAAATTACTAATATGTGAACCAAGCTTCGGTAACTTGTCATGACATTCAAAACCTACATTGTCCCTGACATCCAAATGCACAAGCTTCTTGTAGCCCCGCCGAATTCTCTTCAAGTTCAAACTCGTCCGACTAATGTTTGCCCGTCTCAGGTTTGAGTACTTTATGTTTGGCAGAAGGGTGGGAAATGGCTGCTGCTGTGCGTCTCCCAATATATGCTGTATGATCAGTCAATGTCTAACTGACAGAAATTCTTGCAGTGAAGGCTGATTCCTTCAAGTATATCTTAACTATGTTAATGGATTTTCCAAGTTTCAGCAGCTCTAGATTTTTCCACTTAAGTATGAGTTTTGGCAAAACAAATGAAGAATTGTCCCATATTGCAGGTGGAAAATACAGAGCCTTCAACGCAGGGCACCTGGAAAACAATGAAATGCATCAATGACAAAACTAGAAATGGCACTCTTCAATAAGTATTAGCAAGATCTGCTAAAATTATATACTATGACCTCAATAGACACGATATGTAACGCAATAAAGGCAGCATCTGCTGAGGTGAATGTGAAACACATTGACAATACTACGAACACACTCAATTTCGCACTACATGCTAAACTGGTTAATTGTGAGTGGTGGGTCTATTAATCCATGTAAAAAGTAGCAAGCAGAAAGTGTCGATTACCCATAGTAGAATACTTCAAGATGTTGTGAAATTGAGTATCCCTATATTTATTGGAAATGTCGATGCCTTACAAACTTAAAAAGGCCATATTTTTTAGTCATAAACATTCGGGCTCAAGAGTGGTTGAAGAGGGTGTGGTTGCCTATATGTTAAGGTTCTCCCCAAGGGAGTCTCTTGATAAAAAAAAACTCATACATTTTTTTATGATGTCCTCATTCAGCGGGTTTTAATGAAAATTAAAATATTAAAAAAAAAATTAAACAAGGAATTCTATAAGGGATTAAACGTTGGTTGCTTTCTGATCATGCTGGCATGCTGCCTTTAATAATGCTATGACTTGTTTTTACAACCACTTTTTGGAAACCTAAATGGTCAAGCATTGATAATTTTCATTTTTTCTGTTATATTCATTATTTCAAAGAGAGAAGTCTTGCAATAATGCGGGATCCTGGTAATGCTCAATCTTAGATGTTTCAATGTGTATTCTTGAATAATCTCATTCTTGTTTCAATGCAACAAGAAGATATTATTTATAACAAGTAGTTTTGTTGGTTGGTTAATTGGTCACATTTTATTCATGAAATGGGTTGGATTGGTATTAGCCTGGACATAAAATCTATTCCACAATCCTAATCAGCTTTCGCAGGTTTCACCATCAAGTCTTGCTGTCCAAATATAGTGTATGCTTGAAGATGCTAAGAATAATTCTAGCAACCAAAGTCCAAAGAAGCATCTACAGGGACCACAATTATCACTAAAGAATGAACATTCAATCGCATGCATTATCATCCAGAGTCAACAAAGATGAACACATTCCTCTACACATAATCACGCCAACCATTAAAAGAATAAAAGGAAATTAAAGACAACAAATGAAAGATACAAGAATTGTATATTACTTCGACCCAAATAGGGTCGGAATGACGCAAGCCCCTCAGCAGATTTACGGCTAAGCACTGCCATTGCCACAACAATATTCATCACCTCCAATTCTCAAGAGCCGATTTTAACTTCACAAGGAGAATTAGTAGTGCTCTTGATATATTGCTCCAAACTCTGCTCTCCACGCCTGATCATCATCTGCATATGGGATTGTGGTGTTGTGTGCTACATCTGAAGCCTGTCCATATAGTGGTTGCAATGCAGATTCAGGCAATCTGCTCTCTGCAAGATACTGCTTCATGGTGACCATCTCCATCTTGTGTTTTATTTTGAGCTTCTCCACTTGCTTCTTTAACGTTTCATTGTCTTGTTGAACCTTTGTAAAGTTGTCCTGCATTGATATGAAAATCATAAGTGATGAATCAGAAAGCTACCAACACTTAAAGCCTCCCCCCCTCCTTGTTAATTAATAACCTAATATATCATTAAATTGACAACAATCTCGAATAATTCAGTATGACCTTTTCCAGAAAATGCTATCATAATATTCAGTGTTCATATTTACTTCCAATTTTCCCAGAATCATAAATACGTTTTGTTGATAAATGATCAATCTGATTAATGATCAGGACCCTCTATGTGAGGTACCACCACCAAACAGAAGCAATCAGAAAGCATTATTGAATAGTCTGACTGTGAAGCTAATCTAGAGAGAATGGTCACTAAAGGAAACTGTGTTAAATATTAGTCCAGTCAAAAGTGGCAGATAAGCTACCTCTGCAACTGATGCTACATGTTCAGCTTCTCTCAACCTAACAAGGAGTACTCCAGCAGCATGAACAGCTTCTGCAGTGTCTCTAAGTTGAATTCTAAGACTCTTGTTCTCCTTTTTCAACAATTCTATCTCCCTCTCCCTCTCCACCCTCAATGTATAAAGCTCAGCAGCAAGGGATTTTGCAAAACGAGAGCCATGACCTTTAGTCCCTGCCTTTGCAGCTGCCCTCTTCACTTCTGCTATCCCTTCCATGATTGCACGATGCTTTCCAACCAAGTCATTGCACTTCTCCTGTAGTTCAGCATAGTGTTCAACCATTCTAGCATGCCCAAGGACTATCTGTGAAGTACATCATCCAATTCCGAAGTGCACTTCTTCTCTAATGTCAACTCCATCTCCAGCTTCTCTGCACGTCGGCGGTGGGATTCAATATCAATTCTCAGTTCATCAGTTAAAGAAATCCAATCGCTCTTCATTTCTGTCCATCTCTCTCTTTCCTTCTCTAGTTCTTCCTTGCTATAACCGAGTTGATCTACACCACTTTTTCGTAATTGGAATGATCGCGACAACAAAGAGGATCTCAGTTTTTCGGTAGACTTGTTAGAAGATAGATCAGAATATGACTGCAAAACTTTCAATTTCCTTAAGAAGGGCTTCCTTCTCATTCAGATCAAAATATTGGTTCCCAGTCCCAGCTTCCACAACTTCCTTTATTTCACATTTTTCCTTTGTAATCTCCGGCTGATAATTTTCAACAGAATTGTACCTTAGAAGCCGCACAAAACACACCAAGAACAAAGTTAGAAGGGATTTCCAACATTTGAAATGCTAAGTGTGATAGAGGAAAACAATTACTGACCTTGTCTTCACCCCTCAGTGAATGATAATCATCATCATTCTTGGAATCCTTAAATGGAACTATTTCATTCTTTGAAGCCTCAAGGCAAAGTTTATTAATTTCTTGACTGTGTTCTTCTTCCGTCAGTTTGTACTGCTCTACCTGTACATATTCAAAACGTCAATAATGAAGAATCCACATTATAAAATCCCAAGAAATTATAGAGCTTTGTAAATTATTGTTACCTGTCGATTCAACTGCTCAATTTTGGCAGCTTGCTCCACACACACGTTTTCCTTAAGACCTTTTATCAAAGCATTGCCTGCATCGTGAAACAAAATAGAAACTAATTTAAAAATGAAGAAATGGATTTCTCTTAACTACACTTGCCAGAAATTTAGTCTAGCCATACTTTAGGCACTTCATCTGTCAATTGAGGAGGATTCTCTGCCTCATCAACTGCTACAATTCATGTCTTCAAGCTATCCTTAACCTCATTGGAATCCTTCTCAGATATTCTTCGTTGGCGAGATGTACAAAGGAAAGAAGCAGATGATCCATTTGAAGATGGTCTCTCTTCTGGTAGTGTCTGAACAGAAGCATTGGCCTTATCAATTTCTGCACAAGGTTCCAATTTCAAGTGCTCAAAGGAGAAGGAAACTGCAGATTTTTTTGATGCAGAGTTCCATTGGTGATAGTCAATAATCTGTAAGCCTCTGTGAAGGCTAGCAGCCAAGGTCTCAGCAGGGCCTGCAAATGTCTTGCTTGACCGCAAAGAAGAATGGCCCTGCTCACTCTGTTTAAGTGACTGTCTTAAAACATCCAAGTTGAACTTGGAACTTTCTGACACACTGTTCTGACTTACTAAATGACTTGATGATGATATATTCATGCTTTTCCTTTGTATATTTCCAATTTTTGGAGATTCAGACAATGGTGGGTCTTGGAGGAGCGGGGACTGACAGCATGAGCTAATTGAAATGCTCCTTCTGGTTGCAGGATCAGAAGCTGTTAAGGTGTTAGCAGCACTTACAAAATTGTCTTCCATAGAATCACTGGCCATCTGAGGAAGTTCATTCCAAGGTTCTTCCATACAGACTTCTTCAGTCATACTTACTTCACTCATCAAGTCTGTCTCACCACTTTCCTCCATTGAATAAAACTAGATGGAATCCCTACTAACAGGCTTGTCTCTGATATTGTCTTTAGAAGAGCCATGCAACTTATCTAGATGCTGACGAATCTCCCTTACATCATCCTCATCAACATTTACCTCTTCATCAGAATCATTATCTATGGGGGGTAGAATCAAAGAGCGGTTAAGGCTTACTCTCAATTGATTCAAGCTTTCACGTACATTATGCCCTTGAAAATATCCATTTTGACTTCCTGCTGATTTACTAGACTTTGCTCTTATGAGTTCCTCCTGCAACCAACAAGATACAAATTTCTTTAACATCAGTAGAATACAAATTTCTTAAACCTTAGCTTGCTTCTAGCTTCAGCCTTCAAAATAAGATTTCAATTATAACTCTTGCAGGATAACTTAATACCTTCAACTGTCGAATTTGATCACTGAGACCATTAACATCATCCTCTCTGATTTTATTTATTACTGACTCGTTTCTAATGAATTTTACTCGTTGTCCAAATCTGAGAGTTCTCAGTGTATCACCACTATTTCTTCAATCAAAAGGCATTCTTAATTTCAGAAAAATACCAAAATCTCATGAAATTTTTCAAAAGAATGTTGAAAATTTGTTTTATAATTACTATCTAATGAAAAGACTCAATCTAGGTGAGCATTAGTATCTAACATCAAACTGTAAACATTCTAAAGGTTCGCATAGTTATTGTGCAGATTCTGTAAATAGAAAACTATAAGTAGTTCAAGTCATATATACTTGTTTTCTGGTGAGATGGCACAGAGAACCGTCAGTTTTGAATTGCCACCAAGTGATTCTTGCAGTAAATGTGTTAAACAGGAACCTCTATATGTAATATCTTCAGAATTTCCAGACTGAGCAGCCTTTGCAAGAATATTAACCAAGTGCCTGCACCAATATAATAGAACAGTGATGATGAAATACATTCATTAAACCCAACCGTGGCCATATTCTTGATATCATATATAATTAACCCAAACTAATTGGTGAGCCTTTAGCATGGCAAGAAAATAAGTTGCTATCCAGTCGCACCCACACTTCTGGCATAATATGACAAGAAAATAATTGTAGCATGGCAAGAAAATAAGTTGCTATCTGGTCGCACCCACACTTTTATCATAATATGGGAAAAAGAACTGATTATAGAGTAATTGCAATAGTAGGATCACAAATACAACATCTAATCAGTATTCTACATAAAGAACATCTTATAAAAAAAATTTCTCTAACTTAATAAGGCTTGTGGCATCATCATACCCGAGTTTTGGTAAGGACTTCTTCACATGTTTGCCTTCCTTCACACCTTGTCTGCCCACATCATCAACTTTATTTCTGTCAAGTCCAGCTAGATCAACAAGGGTCATTCTGCTTGTTTTTGAACTATTAAAACATTTAGATGAGGTTCCCTGTGGCATCAGTGGATAAAAGAACATATCTGAGTGATAGAACATATAAAGGGATAACAACAGTTAATAATAGCAACTTTAGGACTGTATCATGGATAATGAGTAAAAATGGTATATAAACATATGGTTCCATTAAACTTTAAGACCACTCAAGCACCTTGTGTGCAAGGAATAAGTCATTCAATGAATAGTTTACCACAAACAAACAATCTCCTATTCAGAACAAAATATTTTACTGATAACTGACAGAAATGTCCAATGATACCTTGCACCATGACTCAATGATGAAAGTAAAAACAATATGGGATCTCTAGCTCTTAGAATTTAAGCTAGTTGCTCCAACTTTTCTACTAGAAAGCCCCTGCATCATATACAAACAAGTTAATCAAATTAAGCAGAAAAAGAAAACCATTTTGATCATGTAAAAGCAGACAATTATGCCTATAAAATCACCACAAGATGTGAAGCAGGCTTTAAAAAGGGATTGCAAACAAACACTCAAGACCTCAATAGCCAAACCTCAGAGGTATAGCAAAAATGAAAGGCTGTAATGATGTGTGCATACCTTGATCAGAATTTGTGTCACATCCTCATAGCTAGTCACATATTCCTCAGTCAAATTCTCAACATACAATCCATTTTTTGCATCATATTTTATCTGGAACAATTTTGACCAAACCCATTAATTAAATCCAGTATAATAATAGCACTGGGTGGACAGTCTATCCGCCCTTAAGTGGTATTACCAGCCATTCCGGAGGAGCAGTTGATTCAGCAATTTCACACCTACTAAAATAAAGGAAAGCTAATCTTCACCTCAAGATTTCTCTGGATTTAGTCAAGTAAATCTACCATTTATTTCAAAGCTTAAATTGTTAATTATAATAATCTTTTAACTATTAGTAGACTGATACTTCGTAGTTATTCTATTTCTGAACATGCCTGTCTACAGACTAGCATTTGTCAGAAGGCATACCTGTCTAATAAATTTCAACACAATTCTTCAAACTCAACCCTTGTCAGAGTGGTGTCAATGTGTTTTGGGCCATTTGCAGCGGCGGTAATGAAAGGTTAACTGGAAAAACAAAAGTATATTCTCAACAAATTTGAAAAAGAGAGATCCACTTACAGAAAGAAGTAATAGAAATAGCCACATACCTAATATTGGTCTGAGTCAGAGATGACAGCTCCATTTTCACTTTCTTAGCACTCTCTGAGAGACTTAGAACTTGCTTGTCTTTCGAGGACCGGTTGAAACTGCCTTGAGTGATGCAAAGCTTTCCTTCAAAGATATAGATGAAGTTGTCCTCGTTGGTGGTTCAACTTGCATTCCAGCTGTTCAGGAACTGGTGAGGAAGATGACTGGAAAAATCCCATTGTGACTGTAAATCCTAATGAAGTTGTTGCTCTTGGAGCTGCCGTTCAGGTTCGTCCTTTTCTCCTATTGAAACCATGACCTCACCCTCCATTCCATTATTATTGGAGGAGGAAGTACCAATTGAACTATAGCTCATTGGTAATAAGAGACATCTTCTCCACAGTATTTTTATTTTTATTTATAAGAAAGTTAAAGCCATGTATATTTTTTCTACTGGACATACAAGCATAACTATTTTCTCATGACCAATGCTTACTTCTTAATGGGAGACTTGTTCATAGCTACAGATACAGAGATTCATTCTAATGTCTACAAAATAAGGACGTCAACTACCAAAGAAAAGACTTACATCTGTACCCAGTTCCATCTACAACGAAGTCATCAAAATATCAGAACAGAGGATCCTAGGGAACAGAGTGATCATTTTTGGGCACAAAACTCCTAAGTATGAGGAATTGTTTTCATCAACTGCTACAGATATCATCCCAACAATGCTGAAGTTGTGGCTCTGTCATCATTACTGATTCAAGTGTTCGCAACAAACACTTGAGCCACAATCCTATAATTGAGCCTTTAATTTAGAGATATAGAAAGAGAAGCACCCAAAGATGTGAATCCAAAAATGCAACTAAAGAAGGAGGCATACATTGGTATCGAATTCGATCAAGATTTTCTTGTCTACTTTGATGGTAGACGCAACTTGGAGTTGGAACAATCATTGACAAAAGCGTGGGCCATTGAAAGCCCTGAATCTTCTTCTCCATTGTTGAAAGACCTGGGATCTATCTCTTCCAATTCCCTTATTAAAGCCCTTGAGTTTCCAAAAAATAAAAAACCAAAACAGAAAACACACAAAACTTGGTTTGTTTCATTTTCTTTGGTTTTCCAAACAGAGAGTGAATGAAAAATAATAATAAAAAGAAGGTACCTGGACTTGAGCGTTGCAGTTGGAATTCGGGTTGGACGAGAGCTCCGTTTCCAGAGACAATATCGGATTTGAAGCCATCCGAAGTGGGACAGGTAGTGTTTTTGGGGACGTCTGGCATAGGGTGGTCGATGGTTTCTTCTTCGCCGACGTCTAGAATCTCTTCCATTATTGAAAGCCCATTGATCCATATCAGTGCCACAACTAGAAGAAGTGGGTAAAAGAGGGACTAAGGAAGAGCCACAGCTATGCGTAGCACTTGGACTCGGCAACTGAAAAACATCAGATTTTTGGGAACAACAGATGCACTCTACACGGACCCCCCACCTTCTTGGACGGTTTTTAACCCAATCCTTCATTTTACATGTTACCTCAACGTAATTTTGTTCAGATGGTTTTGACTTATTCAATTGGATCTGCAAATTCTTATTAGATAAAGAAAATATCCACAGATGGTCGGAGAACTCATCTGTAGGAGTTGAACTAATGTTCTCTTTTTCACAACCATTGATGGAAAGGTAAACAGTACAAGAAGACATCCATGGATATTTCAACGGTCCAAAAGCAAAACAGACATCAAAAATATTTGGAAATGTGCGACCAACCCAAAATGATATCACTCTCATGGTTTAAGTTCAACCACGTTGGAATCTCAGTTCCTGGCAGTCTAATTATAAAATAATCATCTTCAAGTTTAGATCTCCTGTCAAGAATAAGCGAGCGATGATGTTTGTGGATCAATTAATATCCTGCTTCTTGTTCCCTTGCAACCTTTATTTGGAAAAATCCCTAAAAATTCTCCAATCTGCATTCAATTAGCAAATTCAACAAATTGAATTGGGGAAGAAATTAACAAAAATTGTTTCTTTATAACTTAACAAAAGAGAGAAACCTGATTCAATAATCCGCTTGAGGATTTTGGATTTAACGAACAGCTATTGCTTACATCCACAACTTGTACAGATTGTGGAAGCCTTGGAATTTCCCGAAGCTGCTTGCAACGTCCTATATCAAGTGTCTCTAATGTAGTAAATCTGCTAAGGCTTTCCGGGATGCTAACAATATTAGTTGCACATAGATCTAGATGTTTCAATACTGGGAAGTACTCGGGTTTCATCAAAAAATCTAATTCAATTATATTTTTATTGCCCCTGAAACTCACGAAATCCAACATCAAAAATCCAATTCCCGAAAAGCCATCCAAATAATCAGATGTCTGTCTCAATTTGGCAGTGGGAATATCTAGTATAGTAAGAAGTTGTAATTTATAGATGTCATCGGGAAGATAACTAAGGTTTTTGCAATCCTTTAAGTCTAAGCTATAAAGCCTAGTGAGGTACTTGATCGATGAAGGCAACTCTCCAATACCACTTCCACATAAATTTAATTCCCTTAAACATTTCATTTTTGGATCAATATTAGGAAACTTCTCGAGCCCTAAGCAATCCATAAGAACAAACTCCTTAAGAGATTTTAAGCTGAGGTTGTTTGGAAGAATTTGAAGTTTTCCACAACCTCGGAGTTTCCATATCTGGAGCTTATCAAGAAACCCAACAGACTCATGAACCTTAACTAAATTTTGACAATAGGAAAGATCCATTTTTTCTAGGCTTGGGGCACACAACTCAGGTAATTCTGTAATGAACTCACACCTGTTGAAATCAATATATTTTAAATATTTTAGCTGGATTCCCTGTAGAAGAAAAAAAAAATTATTTTCGACAAACATTCAAATAAATTTTAAAGAAATTATAATTTATAAATACTAATACTCGTACCAATTTGAATGTTGTCTCCAATCTAATAAGACTACTTGGCATCTCAAGTGCAACAAGTTGTTGAGGATAATATTTGGATGGCAAGGAAAATGGGAATTCAGGCCATTGAAGCAAAGTCAACCCATTAGGGAGATATTTGAGTTCTTCACAAATGCGTACATTATGAACCATAAGAAATTTGAGATATTTCATCTTTTCAAAAGCTTTAGCTTCTACTGGCATTGTTATCAGCTGAGGTGAGTAGCACATAATGCCCCGAATTTTACTTGATCCCTAGTTGAACAAAGCAATAGTTACACTAAATAATAGAACTATACAAATTTTTAAAAATTAAACAAACTTATACAAATTAAATTAAATTTTCTTCCACATTAAAAAGAAAAAAAATCAATGGAAAAAAAAAAAAGATACAAAAGAGCTTATACCATATTTGTAGTCAGTATTTCATAAGCATCATCAAAACACCATATCCTGCTACGTTTCCCAAGCTCTTCTGATTCTTGTTGAACAATTTCTCTCCCCATTTGTTGAAGCAAGTCATGCATCCACAAATTTCCAGATTGACCAACAGTTATGAGACACTTATCAATAAGTCTTCCAATTCCATAACCCGGATATAATTTGCAAGCTTCTAATATACTCACTACATAGCTCCTATTGAATCCCTTAAAGAAACATGCAATATCTAGAAAAATATCCTTTTCGGTCTTTCCAAGTCCGTCATAACTTATTTTGAGCTTTCCTTGAATTTTTTCATGAGGGATGTTTTTATATTTTTCTAACGCACTTTTCCATTCACATATACTTTTTCCACACAAATCAGAACCTATTATTTTAAGAGCTAATGGAAGGCCATTGGCATAATGTATGATTTGCTCTGCAACTTCTGAATAATCTTTCTCAAGTTCAATTTTTTGAAAGGCATACAAGTTGAAGAGTTCATGAGATTCAAATTGATTCAATTCCTTAAGCTCATAAATTTGATGATCTTTTCCAAAAGTGGTTAGCACCTGTTTGTCTCTTGTTGTTATAATGACTCTACTTCCTAAAGCAAACCAATTACATTCTCCAAGCAAATTTACCATCACTTCTGACTCATCCACATTGTCAAGAATTAAAAGAAGTCTTGTACAACAAAGCCTTTCCTTTATCATAATAATTCCTTTAGGTACACTGTCTACCTTTATATATGTGCCCTGTGAGATCTTAGAAAGAAGCATCTCTTGTAGTTTGATTATGTCATCATTTGTTCCCGACTTTTCTTTGACATCCTCTAGAAAGCAACTCAATTCAAAACAATTAGTGATTCTGTTATAAATAGCCTTTGCAATTGTAGTCTTACCTATTCCTCCAAGACCATGAATCCCTACCATGCGAACATCATTTGACTTCATATCTAAAAGCAATTCTATAGCATCTGCACGAGAATCTATTCCAACTGGGTATTTAGTAACAAATAACTGAGTGCGATTCAATTTAGTACCTAATATCTCTTTAATAATTCTTTGGATAAATTGAGTTTCAGATTCAGTATAGCTGTCACACACAAAGCATAAGAAACATATAATAAGTTAGAGAATTTGAAAATATACATTGATGGGCTATTCATGTACAAAGAGTTCAAAAGTTCAAAAGTTATTGTGGGTTGGAATAGTAAGTTCATCTAATCAGTAGTGCCTAGGGGCAAGCGTCTTGTATTGGATTTGTAACTTCTCTTCATATAGTGAAGTATCTTATTTGGGTTGTGTTGCCTTTGTAATTTTTTTTTTTTTTTTTTATTCAATTAGAGATGTTCTCTATCAAATTTTTTCACTTCCTCACCATAACATTGTGTTATTTGTCTTTTACTTTTATTGCATGCTTTACGATTTGTGACTCTTGGTTTTTTAGATACAAGATAGAAATTCTACTAAAGCCTAATCTAAGTATATATGTGTGTGAAGCTCTCTCTTAGAGACTTGAACTTCGGCCCTTGCCCCCGCAGCTCACAAGCACTTATACTTGTGACCACTGCACCAAGGGTGCGGGGTGGTTGATTTGTGATTTATTGATTTGTGACTTGATGGTTTCATTGATTAAATCATTAAAATTGGATTGGTGTAATTGGGAATTAATTCAAAAATGTGTTGCATTTTAACTTAGGTAATTAATTCATCTTTTTTTTTTTTTTTTTACAAGATAAAATTTTTACTCTAGCTTAATCTAAGTATATATATGTGTGAAACTCACTTCTAGAGACTTGAACCTCGGCCCTTGTCCCCCACACCCCACAAGCACTTATACTTGTGAAGTGACCATCGCACCAAGGGTGTGCGGTGGTGTAATTAATTCATCTCTAAGACTACTTTACAATTGGATTCACGAGTGAATTGATTTTTTTTTTTTTTTTTTTTTTTTGTGAGCTACAATAGACTCTCAATTAACAGAGCTAAATAATCGTTTTAGTGAGCATGCAATGAAGTTTCTTTGAATGTCATTATTGAATAGATTATCAAATAAAAGAACTAATTTATGGTTTTACTGAGCATACAATAAAGTTGACTATTCTTAACTTAGCATTACATATTCAAGAGATCAATGATTTTTTAGAATCGATGATATTTGTTTGTTGAGAGAAAAATTACTTACAAGATTTTACATATCATGGAAAATTATTATTATAAACAAAAGTTTATCATTATGGGCGTAATGTAGTATAACACTCAAACTTTGAAAAAAAAAATTTAAGAAAAAATTCAATAATTGTACAAATAGATGGTAGGGACTAAAAATTCAATAGTTTATCAACTTGTTTTTAGCGTCGTTTAGAGTGGTTTGTGATCGTACTTGCTTATCTAAGATTTATTGTAACTACAAAATGAGGACTTTTGGTCATAAATATTATAGTGGAGATTAAGCTCACAACAAAATGAAAAAAAAAAAAAAAAAAAAAAATTATCTAACACTCTTTGATTTGTATATTGAAAGAGAAATTGCTATTAAATTTTAGGCAAAACCACATTTTCGTCTCTACATTTTTAGGCGATTTCCACTTTGGTCCCTATCTTTTTTTTCTTTTTTTTTTTTTCGCTTTTAGTCCCTATTTAGAAAAACACCATCCATTTTAGTCATTTCCATCAGTGCCCTAATGGTAAAGTCCTAGGTGGCAGACGGAACTATTAAAATAATAATAATAAATTTTATTTTGGCATAAAAAAATGCCACGTCAACATCTAAATTAAAAAAATTAATTTATTAATTTTAACTAAATAAAAAAAATTAAAAACAAAATTAAAAACCAAAAATCACATGAATTGAGATCTAAGTGTATCTTGAACAAGAACAACAAGAACACAAACCCAGAAATTTATTATTTAAAAAAAATAAAAAATAAAAAAAATAAAAAAAAAAAGAAACCCAACAAACAACCATTCAACACCAAATTCTCCAGCAAATCACTAATCCACATGATTTTCACAAAATCCATAATTGAATAACTAATCAGCCATACAAAACTGAATTCTCCAGCAAATCAAACCCATAAACCTAGTAAACAAACCAATCTCTAGCAAACCCATAAACCTATATTTTCTTAGGAAACAAACACAAAATAAATCCAAAAAAATTTAGCTCAAATACAAATTCATAAATCCCAAAGCCCCCATTTTCTCAAACCCAACAAAATCATCAAAGACCCATAACAGGCCACACCCAAAATCTACATTCCTTTTCTTGTTCTTCTTCCTTAGATCCACCACTACCGAACCCAGATCCATCACAACCAAACCCTAAAACCAATTTCAACCATAGCTCAGATATATTAACCATCAAACAACTCAAACCCTCACACCATCACAGATCGAAGAAGGGAGATTCAATGTGTGAGTCCAAGAAAAGTAGAGACTAGAGATGGAGGGAGAGAGCAAGTACTCGCACGCGTGAGGTTGCTGAAGATTCAAGGAACTTGAATCGTTTCTCGGCGGAGCGTTTGGTCATGGTGATGCCTTCGACGATTTTAGAAGCTGGATGAGAATCCATGGGTGAGGTTACTCAAGAGGCTGGTGGAGAGGGAAGGAAACTTGGCGGAGAAGACTCAATCAGCTAGGGTTGTCTCGCCGGGAAAGTACACAGTGGCGATCTCTCGCACCAAGTGAGAGATCGGAGGGGCGATTGCAAGTTTCTTCAAAACCCCCTCTGAGGTTTGGAAAATTTTGCTAAGGACACTTTTTTGCTTAGATGCGTCCGATTTACATAGAGAGAGAGAAAAAGAGTGAAAGAAACTGAAAACCTGTGAGTCCAAATTGAGAGAGAGAGAGAGAGAGAGAGAGAGAGAGAGAGAGAGAGAGAGAGAGCTTTTTTAAGTTTGGGGCTTTTCTCGATGATATGTTTTTTTTTTTTAAAGAAAATGGAGGGTTTTGATTTTGAGGTTAACTTAAGTAAAAGTTATGATAGGGTGGTGGTGTGGAGTATAAATGAAAGAGAAAAACCCATAAGTAAAAGAGAGTGTGTTTGTGTGTTAGATTTGGGTTTGTGTTCTTGTTGTTCTTGTTCAAGACACACTTAAATCTTAATTCATGTAATTTTTTGTTTTTAATTCTGTTTTAATTTTTTTTATTTAGTTTAAATTAATAAATTAATTTTTTTAATTTAGATGCTAACGTGGCATTTTTTAATGCCAAAATAAATTTTTTTATTATTATTTTAATAATTTCGTTTGCCACCTAGGACTTTACTGTTAAGGCACTAACGGAAAGGACTAAAATGGATGGCGTTTTTCTAAATAGGGACTAAAAGCAGTGAAAATAAAAGATAGAAACCAAAGTGGGAAAACTTTAAACAAAATTAATTATAGATTTTTTTTTTTTTAGAGTTAAAAAGAAGATCGAATGCCATTTTGTCATTTTGATAGATCATATATAATTGAGTTGAAATACATTAAAAACAATTTTTTTTTTTTTGTTCTTATATTTTTTTTACTGAAGTTCATATTTTATTAATACTGAATAAATACTAGTATATTTTTTACATATTAATGTAGTTTTGAGCTTTTGTATATTTCTTATGTGAATTTTTTTATCATTCATGATTGGAGTTTGCCAAAGATGATGAAATCCTAATTCCCTCGTAAGATTTTTCTAATCCATGATTGGGCCTACTGAAAACTAAATACAATAAAAAATAATAATAAAAAAGTTACTGTTCATGCGTGAGTTACTATTCATTTGCCTTTTGCACCGTTCATGTCTCATAAACAGTGCAAGAGGTGCTAGTCTTTAAAAAAAATAAATAAGAAGAAAAAAAACACACACACACACACAAATGCTAGACGCACATCAGTGCTATCCAAACACTGCTTGAAGATGATTTAAAGTTTGTAACTCATAAAAGCACACAAAAATTAATAGTCAGAATGGTAAAATTATATGGTGTTAATTTTTTTTTTTTTTTTAATTTCTACCGTCGACTTTTATAACTTAACTACCTTAGTAGTAGAAGATTCTATGAAAAATATATATATATATATATATATATTTTTTTTTTTTGTGATTCCTAAAACAAAACTATTAAACTAATTTATAGAAGAGCAGTGAATAGTTACATACCCCTCCTTGTAATGCAACCCAGACAAGTTAGTTGCTTTAGTCAAAGCTGTCCTCCACCTCTGAACCTTCTCCATGCTATCCTTTAAATTTTCTTCATGTTGAGATAACGCTACTCCAAACTTTCCCTTTTGTTTACGTATTTCTGATGGATCTACTTTGTAAAATATAGGTAGAACTAACTGTCCGTTATTTCTACACTCAAGAATCTTTACTAGCTCATCTAAGCACCAACTAGAAGATGCATAATTTTCAGAGAACACAACAATCGAAATCATTGACAATTCAATAGCATTAAGAAGTTTCGTTGAAATTTCTTCTCCTCTCTGAAGGTCATTATCGATAAAAGTGTTAAAACCCTTATCACATAAAGCTTGATATAAATGACCTGTAAAATTATACCGGGTATCTTCACCTCTGAAACTTAAGAAAACATCGTAGATGAATTGGGGAGTGAAAGAAGAAGAGGCTCCATCGTTGATTTGGAAAGCCATTGGAATCTATGATCAAAAAGTTGAGAAAATTTAGAGAGAAGAAAGATACAATGAAATGTGAAACAAAATGAATTTAGTGACAAAACTATATGTGATCCATAGGTTATATATGAGTTGTGACGGTCCCTCACATTTTCAGTTTTCCATTAAAAAGTGTGAAAATACAATTTGACCAATTCACCAATATTTCATACTTTTCTTCTTCTTCTTCTTTTTTAATGAAGTTTCATACTTTCTCACCACCACCAATTTTGACTAAAGGTTTTATTATAGAAACTTTCTTGATCCATAGGTTATATATGAGTTGTGACAATCCCACACGTTTTCGGTTTTACATTAAAAATTGTGAATACACAATTTGACCAACTCACCAATATTTCATACTTTTCTTCTTCTTCTCCTCTTTTTATGGAGTTTCATACTTTTCTCACAACCACCAATTTTGATTAAAGGCTGTATTATAGAAACTTTCTTAGTTTGAAGTGCTACGTTCACAACATTTTCACAATGCTTTTATAAAAAATCATAGGTGATATGTTGCTATTGGTTCTAATTTGAACATAGTGTTAAAATATTTTTTTTTCTACCAATAACAACTCATAACAACCTGTCACTTAAGATTTATTGTAAAAATATTGTAAACATAGCATTTTCCTTTTTTAACACAATCATACCATTCCACCAATTATTACTTTTTCAAGAGGACTTTTCTTTCCAAGAAATTGTATTAATGCAATCCTTCTATGCTTATTTACTACTCTCTTTTCTTCTCTTCCCTTCCCTTACTTTTTCCTCCTTTCTATCCCTTTCTTTCATCTCCCTTACAAACCAAACGGAATATTAGTTTTCCAATTTGGCTACAATTCTCACTAAAAAAATTAACACAATTACATATTTTGAAAATCTAACTATTAGATTACATATACTGTATATCCTTAACACACATGTCAAATTTCATGCCAATTGAATTTTTTTTACTATTCAATCCATAAACTTATTTTTGATGGATAATTTTAGATTAAAAACTTAAAAGCTAAACATTTAATTGATGATATAGCTATTGATATTTGATTTTCTGAAATTTTGCAAGTATGGAAAATATAAAAGTTTTTTTTCACCAAAAGCTCCCAGTTTTCTTTCTCCAAAAAAAAAAAAAGGTTATCCCATGGATTATCATATGACCTTAATTATAAAATAAAATAAAACATTTAAAAATATATTATTTGGAGGCCCCTAAGTAAATGAGATGCCATTTTATAAGCTGAAATTGAAATTTTCTTTTCTTTCTTTTCCTTTGCTTTTGGGGAATCAAATGAGGTTTAAGTCTAGACTTTTTACTTCATGAACGGCATTTGAAAAACATACTATTTATCAATCTCACTCCACTTCAAGTATATAGAGAAATATGAAATATTACTAATTTACTATATTAGAGAGATTCGGTTTTATTCTACATTGTATTTCAAGATCGGTATCGTAGATATACAATGGTAGATGCCGCACACTATGAGGTGTATGTGGTAAAAGACTACCAATTCTATGATAGATGGCACCTTGAGCACAGAATATATATATTCCTCGACTATTGGAGGCTATGCTATCATTCACATGCACACCCGTTGAGGTAAATGCAAACATGTTGTTATAAAACCATATATAATGCCTGAAATGTCTGCCTCGTGGTGTTTGCTCACAAATGAGCTCCATTAATTCAGGACAAATTAGTAAATTGGGTAAAGATATTTTTCCATTATTGCAATATATTGAGGATGTCTCTCAACAAACGGGCATTACAAAAGCAACATGTTTTTGGTTGTGGTAGTTGGTACCTTATGACCTCTCTACCTTCTTTATAGTTTTTTGCACAATTATATCTCCCTTGCATACAATTTATTACATGTGCAATACCATCACATGTGTTTTCAACACCTAATTTTAGTTTTAAGGAAACAATTAGTGATTTAATTAAATCCAATACTAAAATTTGTACCAAATATGATGTAGTGAAATATTAATAAAGTTTTGAATATGCAGTGTGTAAACAAATTACAAAATTTATAAGGATAAATGTGAAATTCGAATAAAAAATGGTGACATTGAGGAACGAACCTTGTTCTCTGTAGGCATCCCCTTGGTTTTGCTCAACTATATTTTCAACCTCTTCAATTCTTTATGTAATTGCAATGTAATTATATAAAATGCTCAATTGATTTAATTATATATAAAAAAATAATAATGGTGAAAGCTTTATAGAAGGATAAACATGAAATTCGAAATAAAAATGATGGCATTGAGTAACAAACCTTGTTCTCTGTAGGCATCCCCTTGGTTTTGCTCAACTATATTTTCAACCCCTTCATTCAATTCCTTTTGTAACTGAAATGTAATTATATAAAATGCCCAACTGGTGTAATTATATATAAAAAAAAATACTGGTGAAAGCTTTATAAATATATTATATAAAACTTACCATCATTGACATCATAATTTATATGACTTGGTCCAGCCTCAAAGTTATTTGCCTTTATAGTTGGATAGGTTGTAGGGAGACCTAAATTTAATATATAAACATTAAGTTAGTATCTTTATCAACATTGACATACAATAACATGCCAAAAACTATAGATTTCCTCAAAATAATAATATTTCAAGAAATGAAGATTGTTTAAAGATACAAAACTATAATCTCACCATGCTTCTCGCATAACTTTGCTCAACTAGCATATTGTGTGCCAAGTTACATATATGTGTAAGCTAGCGACTTCGTCCAGCCTCATGATTAGGTGGTATTAGTGATGAGTTTGTTGATGTTGAATTAGAATGCACAACATCCTCATTTAAATTAGTCGAACTTCCCACTAAAACGTATTCACCACCCAAAGTTTGTTGTCTTTGTATTGAGTAATTGGCATAACGTCTTGTCAATCGAATATTTTTGCTTTCATTGTCTTCTCTTTGTCTTCTTAGGCTAGCATAATATCTCCATTGTTCTAGATGACATTCAATGTCATTGGTATGAGCCATCACTGTATTTTCCAAGCACATTTCTACATAAAATTAAATTAAATTTATAGTAGTCGTTGCACATACATACACATTAAGTAATAGATCTTTCATTGTCACAAATATGGTGTATTAAAACATTAAAAAAAATGAACTAATTTTGAACAAATTACATGTAAGAATTGTAATAGTATGTGCAATTGTAATAAAATTTTAGTAAAAATGGAAGCATGTGCTAAGTTTATTTGAGTAAGAGTTTGTAAAATAGGAGAA